>CM060322.1:20695172-20697672 GCA_030674155.1 Stramonita haemastoma | reverse complement strand
AGAGACAGACAGACAGACAGACAGACATAGATACACAGACAGACACAAAGACAGAAACAGACAGAGAAGACACACACACATAAAACAGACACAGGACTCAAAGAGAAGACACACACACATAAAACAGACACAGGACTCCAAAAATAAACAGGCAGAAATAGTCAACGACTAAGAACAGGAAAGTCATATATTATTGCCCAAAGAGAGAACAAGAAGAAACTCGAGACATGAAACTGAAAGGTAAAAGAAAAAAGGACAAGGGACAATAATCTCTACAGGACTCATCCCTGTGTGTCTCCTATAGCCAGCACAGAACACAGACACAGACACTGTCTTCTAGATAGGTTAGGTGGGTAGGTAGGCAGGTAGGTAGGTAGGTAGGTAGGCAGGTAGGTAGGTAGGAAGGTACGTATGTATGTATGTATGTATGTATGTATGTATGTATGTATGTATGATGTATGTATGTATGTATGTATGTATGTAGTATGTATGTATGTATGTATGTATGAAGTAGGTAGGTGGTAGGTAGGTAGGTAGGTAGGTAGTTAAGTAGTTAAGTACGTAGGTATGGTAGGTAGGTAGGGCAGGCAGGCAGGCAGGCAGGCTGTGTGTTGTGTGTGTGTGTGTGTGTGTGTGTTGTGTGTGTTGTTGTGTGTGTGTGTTGTATGTATGTATGTTATGCATGCATGCATGCATGCATGTATGTATGTACTGTACGTACGTACGTACGTAGGTAGGTAGGTAGGTAGTAGTAGGTAGGTAGGTAGGTAGGTAGGTAGGTAGGTAGGTAGGTAGGTAGGTGGGGTAGGGTGGTGTAGTGTGGTAGTAGTAGTGTGTGGTGGTGGTAGTGGTAGGTTGTGGTTTGGGTAGGTGGTAGGTAGAGTAATGTGGGTGGCGGTTGTGTCCTGGTAGGTGGTTATGTTGTAGATGGTATGTAGAGAATATGTTTTGTTGTTGCTTTGTCTGCTGTCCATGTAATGTTTTCCTTGTCCTGTAACTAGATTCAAGTTGTTGTGCATCATTATGACATGTCTACATCAGTAACTTCTACAACTAATCTTGTGGGATCTCTATGTCAGTACTCAGAATTGACTCTCTCTTCTCTCTCCTCATCTCCTCTCTCTCTCTCTCTCTCTCTCTCTCTCTCTCTCTCTCTCTCTCTCTCTCCTCTCTCTCTCTCTCTCTCTCTCTCCTCTCTCTCTCTACACACACACACACACACACACACACACACACACACACACACACACACACACACACACACACACACACACACACACACACACACACACACACACTGGAGTTAACACAAGTGCAGAATCCACTCTTCCCAAAAGTCCTAGAGGCCCTGTGTGCGAACGTACGCAGAACATCTTGCGCACACGTTAAATCCAGTTCCGCTGTTCGAAAGAGTAGTCCATTGTATGCCGGTGGGAACAGATGACATTTACAAAACTGTATGCGCACGGGAACTGAATGTAAATAAGCACACGAGTGCTTATTCCATTATCCTCGACATAAAAGAAAAGAAAAAAGAACAGACACACATATACACGCAAGCACACACGCACGCACGTACACGTGCGTGCGCGCGCGCACAGAGAGAGAGAGAGAGAGAGAGAGAGAGAGAGAGAGAGAGAGAGAGAGAGAGAGAGAGAGAGAGAGAGAGAGAGAGAGAGAGAGAGAGAGAGAGAGAGAGAGAGAGAGAGACGAAGGCAAGGCAAGGCAAGGCAAGGCAAGGCAAAATTCTTTTATTCGAGGATAATAGATAAGCACTCGTGTGCTTTTTTACATCCAGTCCCCGCCCTTTTCAGGGATAACATTAAGATAGAAAAAAAAAGCCACAACTACACAACAACAATTATAATGATCCAAATACCAAAAGTAAGGAACCATACCAAGTATCAAACAGGCAAGAAATAACACAGAGATACAATATTAAGGTAAGGCACACACACACACACACACACACACACACACACACAACACACACACACACACACACACACACACACACACACACACACACACACACACACATGAAGAGAGAGAGAGAGAGAGAGAGAGAGAGAGAGAGAGAGAGAGAGAGAGAGAGAGAGAGAGAGAGAGAGGAGAGAGAGAGTGGAAGATAGGTGTAACAGAGATAAGAAGGGAGGAGATGGGGAGGAGATGGGGAGAGATGGGGAGGGAAGGAGAAGGCACTGGTAAAAAGGAGATAGTGGGATGGAGAGAGACATCAAGTTATATATAGCGCAGAGGTCCAAAGGTAGCTTCATGACGTTGGTCAGATATTGTATCTGAAAACTCCATTTTCAAACACAGACTTTAAAAAATTACCATTTTCTTGTCCTTAGCTGCCCTTAATTTTGGTTTTTAAAAAAAAGGAGGAGATTCTTGCTGTCTTTTCTTGCAAAAAAAAAGGTTCTAAAATCAGGCATAGGCTAGAATGAATATTTTTCATGCGCGCGCGCACCCCCCCCCCCCCCTCACAAACACACAC
>CM060322.1:20682672-20685172 GCA_030674155.1 Stramonita haemastoma | reverse complement strand
CATAATTATGCAAAGCCTTTGTCATTCAGTATGTTTTATTATTATTGTTATTATTGTTGTTGTTGTTGTTGTTGTTGTTGTTAATATTATTATTATTATTATTATTATTATTATTATTATTATTATTATTATTATTATTAATATTATTATTATTTTCATTATTATTATTTTCATTATTATTATTCATTTATATTTTCATCATCATCATATTATCATCATCATCATTATTATCATCATCATCATCATCATTATTATTATTAATATATATATATTTTTACGATTTCACACTGATTTCCAACGAGTGGTGAGAGAGACTGCGTATTCCAGCTAATGTTTTGTTTGAACCAATCTTCCTTTTGACTAACTGTATTCGACAGCGTGTGTGACGTAAGAAATACGTTTCGCATTCGTCCTGTGTGTTTACGCATTATGTCTGCAGTTTAATGTTTGTAGTCTGATTCAGCAAAATCGTACTAGAGTAGTTTGTGTTTATTGTTTTATTAATTTCTGTCAATGGTAAAATGTATGACTTTGGTTGTTTTTTTTTATATAGTTTTTGTTGTCTTTTTTGTATTTTGTCTGTGTCTTTCTTTCTTTCATTGAAAGAGTTAACTAATGTCTAACTTTTAAAAAATGCAATCTGATCTCATGAAGTCAAGTGAATCAACCTGACTCAATTCATGACAACAAATTTATATATAGATTCTGATTCTGATTTTCGAGAATACACACACAAAAAACCACCAAACGAACAGGCAAAGAAACATCATCATACAACCCCCCCCCCCTCTCCCCATCCCCAACCCCTACTCCTCCTCCTCTCTCCCCCTAAAAAGACATGATGTAAAACAATACAGTCCTCACACACCCACTCCCCAAAAATTCCTTCATCCCGCATTCCACAATTATTGTGTCAACGACCCTACCCCCCCCCTCCCCCCGTACCCCCCTCGCACCCCCCCCCCCCCCCCGCCCTCCCAGCGCTATCCTGCACTGGGTAAAGCAGCAGGAAAGCTTTTGTCAGCCAAACATTGGTCTCCACAGCAACAGACGACACACCAACACTACACAAACAGGGGCGCTAATTGCACAGGCAAGGAACAACGTCCAGTCTAGTACAGTTTCTTTCTATTCGTACACCGTGTCGTATAGTAGGCTATTTGTGTGCCGGTGGGAACGGATGATAAAAATTGGCAAAACTGCGCGCGCGCACGTGCGTACGCACGCACGCACGCACGCACGCACACGCACACGCACCGCCACCCCCCCCCCCCCCCCCCCCACACACACACACAGGGGGACTTGTAAAAAAGCACACGAATGCTTCTTCCATTATCTTCGAAATAAAAGAATAATAAATAAATAAATAAACCACGTTCATGGATAAAGCCTTTCAGGTGGTTTTTTTTTTATATCTACCCTCCCCCGCCCCTCTCTGTCCCTCTCCCTTTTGAAATAATCTCTCCCCCTCCCTCCCTACATCACTTCTCCTGTCTATCTCCAACTCCAGCTGTTACCCATGCAGGAACCCCCCCCCCCCCCTCTCTCTCTCTCTCTCCTCTCCACGACGTTATAATGGTCCATTGGAAAGGCAGTCGCCGATACGAATCGTACCAGTACCGTCGCAGGAGCCACCAGAACGTTGCCATATACAAGCCCTGAACCGCCTTAGGGACTTCAACTCCCCTGATTTTTTCCTCAGGGATGGTGTCTAAACACGACACCTGTGTGCATACTGGTTTTATTTTGTTGTCATCCGCTCCTACCGCCATACAATGACCTGCTCTTCTTAACGACAGATCAGGTTTTAACGTGTGTGCAAGATGTTTTGCATACGTTCGCACACGGGGCCTCGGTTTATAGTCTCATGCGAATGACCCTTGTTATGTACTATTTTCTATCACTCTTGTCATTTCTGTCCTTTTTTCTCTCTCTCGCCTTTCTGTCCTATTTTGCTTGCTTATCTCCAGCCTTCCACATCCTTCTCCCCTTTTTTATTTTTTTACTCAAAACAAATCTGAATTTTGTTCCTTTTAATACTCTCTATGATCTTTTTTCCCCGTAGCCGTTTTTATTCTTAATCTAAAAAAAAAGGACACAAAAAAACTAGCGTTTAAATGGTGAAATTATTAATACTAACATGGATACAGGATGTCCATTCTCCAGTGGTTATTGCCTTTCTGACTGTTTACATTCATCAATACAAAAATATCTTAAAGCCAATGTTATCTTCTTTAACACCTTTCAACATCTGGTACTTAAAAAAAAAAAAAAGCAGAATGGTTTAGCGTTCTCAGCACAACCTGGTTTCAGGTGCTTCGAAAAGAAAAAAAAAAGTACTTTAGATTAAAAAGTTAGTCTGTCCCGAGCCTAAGGCTCATCAACCGGTGCTTATCCCGGTTTCTGTGGCGTTAAGTGACTGAGAGTCATAGACTCCCCCCTGGATAGGACACCAGTCTATCGCAGGGTTAGGCTAACCCCCAACTCAAAGTTGGTACCC
>CM060322.1:20675172-20680172 GCA_030674155.1 Stramonita haemastoma | reverse complement strand
ACAAACCTAACTCAAAGCCCCAAATATAGTATACATTTCAGTGCAGGTAAAAGAACCCCACTAACCAAGTCGAAAAGGTTTGTTAGTGACTGATGTAAACTAAGTGCCATGGCTGATGTTAATGAAAATGTTATACTTCGAAATTTTGTGTGGAGACTGGCTTCCTCCATAACAAGCTCCTAGAAAAAAAAAACCCCATTGTGTCTGTCTCCATTCCAGGAGGAAAATCCTACTTTGTTGGAGTATAGCTGCCAGTATGGCGAAGTATTTTTTTCTTGTTGTTTGTTTGTTTCTTGTTTTATTTTTTTTATTTCTCGGCTAAAGCTCTGAGGTTCACCAATGGTGAGATTTTGCGTATCAAAAAAAAAATCTCTTTATTATACCACTTTATGTCACAGCAGATTTCTCTGCGTGGAATTCGGGCTGCCTTCCTCTTGGAGAGCGAGTTCGCTACAAATGCAGCGCCACCCATTATTTTCGTCTTTTTCTTGTCTGAAACTGTATTTGTTTCCCTATCATAGTGGCTTTTTTTCTACAAAACTTTGCCAAGGACAAATCTCATATCGCCGTAGGGTTTTTTGCGTGCGCTAAATAATGATGTGTAACACACGGGACCTCGGTTTATCGTCTCATCCGAAAGACAAGCATCCTGACCACCACTCATGATCTAATGGATGGGGGAAAAGTTTTGGGCCCAAACAGGATTTGAACCACCGCACACTCCGTCCCGGGCTTTTTGCTTTCAAGACAGGCACGTTACTTCTAAACCACCGACCCGGTTTTGCCCACCATGAAGATAGCCGCATTCCAGCGTCGGAGATGACGTCTTAACCGACACCAGTGTGCGTGTTGTCACTCAGCTAATCGATCAATGACTTCAGGACAAAAAACAAAAAGTGAAAGAAAGGCAAGGAACCAATAATTAAGCATCAGGTTGATTTATCGACCACTCAACAAGTAGTAATACTAGTAGTAGTAGTCCTTCTCTACATTGTTGATATTGGATTTTTTAAATATCTTAGTTTACAGATTTACATGCAGATGATAAACACTGTGTGTGTGTGTGTGTGTGTGTGTGTGTGTGTGTGTGTGTGTGTGTGTGTTGTGTGTGTGTGTGTGTGTGTGTGTGTGTGGAGAGAGAGAGAGAGGAGAGAGAGAGAGAGAGAGAGAGAGAGAGAGAGAGAGAGAGGAGAGAGAGAGAGAGAGAGAGAGAGAAACTTTGTGAGTTTTTGTGTGTGTGTGTGTCTGCGTGCGTGTACACGTGTTTGTGTGTGTGTGTGTGTGTGTGGTGTGTGTGTGTGTGTGTGTGTTTTGTGTGTGTGTGTGGGTGCGTGTGCGTATGTGAGCGCGCACACGCACGCGCGTATTGTGTGTGTACACGCGCGTGCGCACGTGCGTTCCCTCGCACATGTATAATAAGGCATGCACCCTACTTGTTTGGACGCGTAGCCTATGTGCTTGTATGCATGCACCCACAACCACGTCCATTGCATAGCATATGCATGCGAACCTGTATCCATGAATCTGTGTGCTTGTATAGGGGAATTCTTCTTCGTCGAACACTCAGACATCAACTTTTGTTGTCTGTTATATAGAGAGCGGAGAAAATACATTGCACTGCCATCAAAACACCTGACAAATCAGGCCCAGAACACCCGACTGAATCGGTATGAGAGAGAAGAAAAAAAAATGCTACCGTTTATAAATCTTTCTGAGAAAAAAAAAGACAGAGAATGTTACCAAGAATTCAGAAAATAGACGAGGAGGAGGAAGAAACAAGGAAGAAAAAGAAACAAGACAGAAACAAAGAGAAGGGTTTAAAAAAAAGAAGAAGAGGGATTTCCTACTACAGAATTTTCAGAATGTGGGGAGATACTTTAAATTTTTTTATATTTTATTTTTATAAATTATCTTTTTTTAATTATTTTTTTTACTGAGAAGTCCCCCGGGCGGGGGGAGTAATAGGTGAAAGAATCAGCTAAGATAAGTTAAAGTTAATCTTAAAGTTAATGATAAGCTAATCCCCTCTTTTTACAGCTACAATTTGATAAGAGCCGAGTGAGCAGACTTTGCGTTATTAAAAAACAAACAAAAAAACAGCAGGAAGTCAAAAAAACCCAAACCACAATCGCTGTTTGCTTTGTACACTTTACCAACAGTCAAAGTCTTCAGAATAAGAGCAAGCCTGAAAGTAGATCTCTCTCTCTCTCTCTCTCCTCTCTCTCTCCTCTCTCTCTCTCTCTCTCTCTCTCTCTCTCTCTCTCTCTCTCTCTCTCTCTCTCTCTCTCTCTCTCTCTCTCTCTCTCTCTCTCTCTCTCTCTCTTGTGACGCTGATACCAGATCAATTTTTACAGGGGGTGGTGGTGGTGGTGGTGGGTGGTGGTGGGGTGTTGACAACAACAATGAACTGAAAGTGTGTTCAGAAATAGACTTGCTTTAATTGTTGTTTTTTTATATTTTACTGGTGAGGAATTTCAGTTAGGTAGTTTTTATTATTTATTATTTTTTTTTTAGCTGTATGTGGTGGTGGTTCCAAAAATACGTCATAGAACACCGTTCATCTTTTAACAGTGAAACTTGTGGTCTGGAAAGAGTTTATTGAACTCCCGATGAAAGAAGACAGAGAGAAAGAAAGAAAGAAAGAAAGAAAGAAAAAAGAGAGAGAGAGAGAGAGAGAGAGAGAGAGAGAGAGAGAGAGAGAGAGAGAGAGAGAGAGAGAGAGAGAGAGACAGACAGACAGACAGACAGACAGACAGACAGGCAGACAGATAGACAGACAACAGACAGACAGAGAAAGCAGATAGAAAGACAGAGACAGAGACAGAGTTAACAGAGCAGAAGACAGACAGACAGACAGAGAAAGACAGACAAAGCAACAGACAGATAGAGACAGAGAGTAGAAAGTCTTTAACATGTAAAAAAAACTTAATTATAAAAGAAAGCAGTGTGTGTGCACATTATGCAGTGAAAGGCAGAGAATATAGATGATAGATAGATTATAGATAGATAGTAGATAGATAGATAGAGAGAGAGAGAGAGAGAGAGAGAGAGAGAGAGAGAGAGAGAGAGAGAGAGAGAGAGAGAGAGAGAGAGAGAGAGAGAGAGAGAGAGAGAGAGAGAGAGAGAGAGAGAGAAGAAGAGAGAGAGAAGAGAGAGAGAGAGAGAGAGAAGAGAGAGAGAAGAAGAGAGAAGAAGAAGAAGAAGAAGAAGAAGAAGAAGAAGAAGAAGAAGAAGAAGAAGAGAAGAAAACATGAAAAGACTGATATACGAATGCATCAACACGTGCACTCATGGGTATAAAAGATATATAAAAACATGTATACGCATTATCGTGCTGAAGATCACACACACACACACACACACACACACACACACACACACACACACACACACACACACACACACACACACACACACACACAACACCTCACTCTCTCCTCTCTCTCTCTCTCTCCACCACGCGCACGCACGCACGCATGTACGCGCGCGCGTGCGCGCCACACACAGATGGAAAGAGAGAAAGATAGAGTGAGAGCTAGACATATAGAAATAAATAAATAAAAAATAAAGAGAGAGAGATAGAGATAGAGATAGAGAGAGAGAGAGAGAGAGAGAGAGAGAGACATACATACAGACAGACAGACAGACAGACAGATAGAGAGACAGAGAGACAGAGGAGACAGACAGACAGACAATCAGACATGCGGACAGACAGTAAAGACAGACAACGACAGACAGAGGAACACCAACAGAGACAAATCAATGCTCCCATTCACAAAACATCAGCGAACGTGGGTGTTTTTCAAGTCCCAGTTGAATACAACTCAACCCTGAACAAAAACAGCAGAGAAACAGACAGTAAAACTCTGGATCGTTCAACCAGTCTCTATTTTCGGCCTCTTCAGTTGCAGACACACAGGCCATCTCAAACCTTCCGTTGGGGAGAGGACTGTTCAACCCTGCTTGGTCAGATTTTTTTTCCAGTATGAAACAACAAATGTTGACTGGATACTTTTGAAACGTGTCGTTTGTGGGCATAGACAGTATAGTTTCTGTGTTCTCTTCTTTTGTGTTGTTTCGTGTCTCTTTCTCTGTTCTTCTGTGTGTGTGTGTGTGTGTGTGTGTGTGTGTGTGTGTGTGTGTGTGTGTGTGTGTGTGTGTGCAAGCAGCGAAATAGCCTCACTCTGCAAAAAAACAACACACCAGACAATAGCATAATTATGACCTCCACCACATAATGAGTCCCATTGCAGCACCGGTCAATTTTTTTAGTTATTGACATGCTATTAACCTGCAATAAAAAGTCTATTCAATACAAACAAAGATTGAAAATCGGACAATTCTATGAAAAGTTACCCAAATTGAACTGGTACACTGTAGACGTACAAAATGAGAAATCGACAAGTTTAGCACTGTAAACTTATAAAGTTCTGTCATAATGGCGTAATTTTCAACATATACGATTCAAATATGCAGTGGAACAGAGCAAATACATCACGCCTGAGGAGAGAAATGGAAAAAATATATGTTCAACTAGGCACATACTTTGTTTAGGGGACGGAAGCCAGTGTCAGAACT
Organism: Stramonita haemastoma; assembly: GCA_030674155.1. NCBI lineage: Eukaryota > Metazoa > Mollusca > Gastropoda > Neogastropoda > Muricidae > Stramonita > Stramonita haemastoma. Next base: position 20,675,594 of record CM060322.1, on the reverse strand, counting down.
TTGCAATTAGATCAATAGTCACTCTGAATTTAGTCCTTGATGTAAAATTGTCAACGGAATACATTGCACACAATTGCCGCAGTAGCCATGTCAAGATACATTCACACTATACACGTGGATGATGTAAAAAAGTGTTTTTCTTCTGTATAGATATCAGTAATTATGATCATAATGTATAAAATGGTTTCACATGTATAGATCTTATGTATGTATGTATGTATGTATGTATGTATGTATGTATGTATGTATGTATGTATGTATGTATGTATGTATGTATGTATGTATGTATGTATGATGTATGCATGATGCAGATTTAAAAATAAAAGATAGAAACTAGCTTGGGAGATTAACACAACCCCCACCCCCCCTCCACCCCCAACCTTACAGATGCACACAGACAATACTCCAGACCAAGTACCAAA
>CM060322.1:20665172-20670172 GCA_030674155.1 Stramonita haemastoma | reverse complement strand
AGACAGACAGACAGAACAGACAGAGACAGACAGACAGACAGACAGACAGACAGAGACATAGACAGAAACACAGACACGGACACGTAGACAAACACACACAGACAGACACACATACACATAGACATAAACATACAAACACACAGACAAACAGACACACACACAGACAGACAGACAGGCAGGCAGAGGGAGAGATCGATGCTCCCATTCATGGATTCCGTGTGAACGTGGGTGTGGTTATGTCAGCGATAAATAAAACAGCTGAACCCGAAGTGGGCACAACATGAAGAGGCTGCAATGGACCGTGGTGCCTTCAACCTATAGTCTGTATACCTTTGTGTGTGTGTGTGTGGGGGGGGGGGGGTGGTGGTGGGTGGTGGTGGTGGTTGTGTGTGTGTGTGGGGGGGGGGGGGGGGGTTGGTGTGTGTGTGGTGGGTGGGGTGGTGGTGGGTGTGGGTGGTGGTGGGTGGTGTGTGGTGTGTGTGTGTGTGTGTGGTGTGTGTGTGGTGGTGGGTGTGTGGTGGGTGGGTGGTGGTTGTGTGGTGTGTGGGTGGTGTGGGTGGTGTGGGGTGTGGTGTGGTGGTGGTGGTGGTGTGTGGTGGTGGTGGTGGTGGTGGGTGGTGGTGGTGTGTGGTGGGTGTGTGGTGGTGGTGTGGTGGGGTGTGGTTGTGTGTGTGTGGTGTGTGGTGTAGTGCGTGCGTACGTGCGTGCGTGGGTGTATGTGTATGTGTGTGAGTATATGTGCGTGCGTGTGTGTGGGTATGTATGTGTGTAGGTGTATGTTGTATGTGAGTGAGAGAGAGAGACAGAGAGAGAGAGAGACAGAGAGAGAGAAAGAGAGAAAGAGAGAGACAGAGACAGAGACAGAAGACAGAGAGACACAGTTGTATGTAAAGAAAAGGTGGGTTCTTGGCAGCCAGAGAAAGATGGGTATATGCTGGTGCCTCATTGTCTGTTGTGAACGCCTATAGGTATCTAGGTATGATATTTTTTCTACTCGTTTGAGTTTTGTTGCTGCTTGTAAAGACCTGTGTAGTAATAAAGCAAAGCATGTGCAGTTCTGTATAATGAGGAAACAGTATGCATTGGATAACAACTCTTTGGACCTATTTCTTAAAAAGTTTTGATTCTCTAATACAACCCACAGTTTAATATGGTTCCGAATTGTAGGGTTTTGACCAAAAAAAAAGCAGTTACGCAATTTGAGTCTGTTCATTTATTGTGATTTTTACATCCAGTCCCCGTGTGTACGCAGTTTTGTAAATCTGTCATCTGTTCTCCACCGTACACAATGGCCTACTCTTTCGAAAAGCGGAACGGGTTTTATCATGTGCTCAAGATGTTCTGCCTGCGTTACACACGAGACCTCCTCGGTTTACAGTCTCATCCGAAAGACTTTTGGGGAGAGTGGGGTCAGGACTGATGTAAACTCCAGAGGAAAAATCTTCATGAACGAGATTCGATCCCGGTTAGCAGATCACGAGCGCATCACTCTAACCACCAGACTATCCTGTCGTTTTTGAAAAGCATACACGTGATGTGAAAGTAAAATAAAAAAAAAAACCAACAAAAAACCCCAACAGGAATGTTTTCTTTCCTGTTCAGCTAACACCGTTTTTAGTTATGGACAACGGCATCTTTCGGATGAGACGATAAACCGAAAGCCCGTGTGTGATACATAATTATTTAGCGCACACAAAAGAACCCACGGCAACAAGAGGGTTGTCCCTGGCAAAATTCTGTAGAAAAAAAGGTACTCTGATAGGGAAACATATACAGCTGCAGACAAGAAAAAGAAAAAAAAATAATGGGTAGGCGATGCACTTGTGGCGTCGCGCTCTCCCCGGGGAGAGCATCCGGAATTCCACGCAGAGAAATCTGCTGTGAAATAAAGTGGTATATAAAAACCCCACATCAAATACAAATAAAAAATGAAAATAAGGACCAAATGACACCACACTGAAATGTTCGTTAAACACAGGTAGCTAATCTGTGGTCACTGTGTTCACAGCCAACACCCTCCACCCCCAACCTACCTCCCTCCCCTCCTCCCAGTCAATGGAGCTGTGTGGTAAATGACATGGACAGCGCACGCGCACGCGCGCGCGCGCACACACACACACACACACACACACACACAACACACACACACACACACACACCACACACACACCACACACACACACTCCCTTCCATCCACACACACACACACACACACACACACACACACACACACACACACACACACCACACACACACACACACACCACACACACACACACACACACACACACACACACACCACACACACAAGCCACACACCAACATACTCACCCCCCCCACACACACCACACAAACCCCCCCCCCACACCCAACAAAACAAACAGTGCAGGCACTCTGCCTACCCCTACCTACCTCATCATCATCATCATCATCATCATCATCATCATCATCATCATCATCATCATCATCATCATCATCATCATCCCCTTGTAGATCGATGCTTACATCACAAGGGACTGCCCACCTGCCCACAGCGGCAGGTAAAAAAGGACATAGGTGGAGAAGGAAGTGTGGCCACTCACGTGTAGGGCGTGTGTAGGCTACATACAGGGCGGAACAGCGCCGTGGGTAGAACCGACCAAGCCGATGATAGGAAGGTGCTGGGTTTGAGTAAGTAGCCTACCCGCTGAACTGTCCGTATGAAGGATTCTGTGTGTGTGTGTGTGTGTGTGTGTGTGTTGTGTGTGTGTGTGTGTGTGTGTGTGTGTGTGTGTGTGTGTCTGTGTGTCTGTGTGTCTGTGTGTCTGTGTGTCTGTGTGTGTCTGTGTCTGTGTCTGTGTGTCTGTGTGTCTGTGTGTGTCTGTGTGTGTCTGTGTGTGTCTGTGTGTCTGTGTGTCTGTCTGTCTGTTTGTCTGTTTGTTTGTCTGTTTGTTTGTCTCTCTCTCCTCTCTCTCTCTCTCCTCTCTCTCTCTCTCTCTCTCTCTCTCTCTCTCTCTCTCTCTCTTCTCTCTCTCTCTCTCTCTCTCTCTCTCTCTCTTCTCTCTCTCTCTTATGTATGTATGTATGTATGTATGTCTGTATGTCTGTATGTCTGTATGTCTGTATGTCTGTATGTCTGTCTGTCTGTCCGTCCGTCCGTCTGTCTGTCTGCACGCACGCACGTATTATGTATGTATGTATGTATGTATGTATGTATGTATGTATGTATGTATGTATGTATGTATGTATGTATGTATGTATGTATGTATGTATGTATGTATGTATGTATGTATGCATATGTTTGTGTGCGTGCATGCATGCGAGTGCATACGTGTGTGCGTGCATGCATGATTGTGTGTGTCGGTACATGAGTGTGTGTGTATGTGTGTGTGCTTGCGTCAATGCATGAGTGTGTGTGTGTGTTGAGTGTTTGCGGGCGGGCGTGTGTATGCGTGCGTGCGTGAATCCGTGCATGAGAGTGAGTGTGTGTGTGTGTGTTTGCATGCTTGTGTGCACGTGCGCGCTTTGTGTGTGTGTGAGTGTGTGTGTGTGTGTGTGTGTGTGTGTGTGTGTGTGTGTGTGTGTGTGTGTGTGTGTGTGTGGGTGGGTGGGTGGGTGGGTGCATTTTCTAGTGAATGCGCGGGCGTGGCGGGCGCATGTTTATCAGACCTTTTGCTACTATAAAAAAACAACCCGAACAACCCAAAACAAATATAAACCAAAATAAAAACCCTCACAAACCAAAACAGGGTCCAGAAAAATCATTAGTCTTAACATGAGCAGTACTTTCTTGACCAACAGAAATAGTAGTAGTAGTAGTATAGTATAGTAGTAGTAGTAGTAGTAGTAGTAGTAGTAGTAGTAGTAGTAGTAGTAGTAGTAGTAGTAGTAGTAGTACTTTGGCCTCCTGCTTTGCAGATACTACTACTACTACTACTACTACTACTACTACTACTACTACTACTACTACTACTACTACTACTACTACTACTCCTCCTCTCTACAATCAACTCCCTTACTGCTACTACTACGCCCACCTCCACACACACACACACACACACACACACACACACACACACACACACACACACACACACACACACACACACACACACACACACACACACACACTGTACTACTGGTACTGTACCTCTCGTGCGTCTGGTTCTAGTAGGAACAAAAGACTTGCACTCTGTCACTGCTGGTTGATGAAGAAAAAGAGAATGCTGGGGCCTGACGCTTTCGATTCGATTCTCTCCCCTACTGTGTCCACACTATGGCAATGGCCGCGGTAATGGGCTAATGATTGCTTGGGCTAAATAGTATCGGGACTGGCAAAGGGGAGGCAATAACCAACTTCATAATTAGCATTATTATGTGTGGGATTCGTTCAGTCGATGTGGAGGTTATTACTGTAGCAGTTATTGGGAGGTTTTTGGTTGTTGTTGTTTTTTTGCGGTTCGCCATTGTGGGTTGGATTGTGTGTGTGTGTGTGTGTGTGTGTGTGTGTGTGTGTGTGTGTGTGGTGTGTGTGTGTGTGTGTGTGTGTGTGTGTGTGTGTGTGCGTGTGTGTGTGTGTGTGTGTGTGTGTGTGGTGTGTGTGTGTGTGTGTGTGTGTGATTAAACTTGTTTTGGTTTCGTGGTTTTGTCATATTTGTTTGGAGTTGTTTGTTGTTATTGTTGTTGTTTTTGTTGCAGCATGAATGGTGTGTTGAATATTATCGATAGATTTGCATTAGTTACAGTTTTTGGTTTCATGATTTTGTCATATTTGTTTGGAGTTGTTTGCTGCTATTATTATTATTGTTGTTCTTCTTCTTGCAGCAATGGTGTGTTGAATATTATCGATATTATTTGCACTCGTTACAGTTTCGTGATTAGTTTCGCTAAATGATGTTGTGAAGAAAAGGGGATTGTATCACTTCAGAATTGTTGTTGTTGTTCTTGTTGTTGCTGTTGTTGCTGTTGGGCGTTCCATAGTTTAACACCTCAGGGGTCACTCTGTCTCACTCGACACACCT
>CM060322.1:20655172-20657672 GCA_030674155.1 Stramonita haemastoma | reverse complement strand
GGGAGACGAAGAACCAGACAAGAGAGAACGATGGGGAGACGACATCAGAGAGTAGACTTGCTTGAGTGGAACGACTTGCTACGGAAAGCTGAGGACCGCGGAGAGTGGAGGAAGCTGGTTGCAAAAATTTTAGTTATACCCCCACGGTTTACAAGACTACGGAATAGGTGCTAAGGGGTAGGTGAAGGTGACGTGAAGACAGGAAGATAGGAATGATTTGTATTGATTCCCTATGTTTGAAAGATGCAAATAGGACATTCCTCAATAGGCACAAGCCTACTTACAAACCAGGTCGTCATATCAAGTCATTCTTAAGCCTTTGATCTCTGGAAGATCAAGGAAATGTTTTTCTTTTTTTGCAATGATCTTTAAGATCGGCAGGAAAAGAAACCCCGGGGATGTCTGCAAGATGCAAAGAAATATTTAGCTGAAGAGGACAAGAAGTTATTTATAAAGATAATTTTTATGACTGATTCGACGTTTTACAGGAAGCCAATTGAGTTCATCACAAGTAGGGCAATGTATTCATTTTTTCTTCTTACAAGAACAGCCCTTGCTGCAGAATTTTACACAGCCTGCAGATTGTTTTCTGCGTGTTTGGGAAAGGCCTGCAAAAAAGCTGTTAAAATGCCCCAACCCTGACAAGATTAGAGACACAACCACGCTACACGCAGACCAAAGGGTAAAATAAAGGCAGGCTTTGATCATAGACCAGACCATTTCATTATAACCAAGGTTATTTTGTATAGAAACAGAATCATTTCCATCCCGAAAGGACTCATTTTTAGCATGATCATTTCATCATATAACATGATTATTACTAATATAGTCATATTTCCATATATTATCATTAAATCATTTTGTGTGTGACGAATGAAATCGTATTCACTCTGAAAAGTAATTTTGTCAATGATAAATCATTTTTACCCTAGATTTTGTTACTATTACGAGTCCTTTTTCACCATGAAAGTATCTTCCCCATAAAACAAGTCACTTTCACCAAGACGAATGATTTCTACCATAGGTGGTCATTTGCATTCGACCTATACAAACACAAGCAATCAATAACAATTAATAGACACAGAAACACAAAAAATACCCAACACTGCACAACAACAATAATAAAACAGGCATTTGACACAACAGGTTTCCATACAAGAGCTGGTCATTGACGTATCGATCGCAGTAGCAGAGTCAGCAGGATCGGTGTACAAAGACAGATGTACAGGAGCGGTATTATGGGGGTGCCCTGAGGAACTCCTTAACGCTACTGTTCATGTCACTCCGACCCTTTCCCCCCTCTTTCCACTGGGGAATTAGCCTATCTCCTTGCTGGCAGGGGGGGCATTCAGTGAAGGCTATTTTGGGTATTGCCGGTACTGTGTTTTACATCGTTTCTCCACCCAATATTGCTTTGGATACAGTTTGATACTTGTTTTTCCCAATTTTTCTTTTCTTTATGTGTTGTTTATTTGTTATTGATTTCTTTATTATTTCAAGGGGCCGGGATAGCTCAGTGGTCAGAGCACTGGCTTTCCCCCAGCCAAGGTTAAGCAGCGTCGAGCGTGGCTACCAATTGGATCGGTGATCGGTTGTGCGCCTTGGCTACAGTACAGTCCCCCAGTTCACCCAGCTGTAAATGGGTACCTGCTCTCTTTAGGGGCAGGGAAGGTAAAGCAGCGAGGGAGAGGAGATGGGCGCCACCCTCAACATGCTGGCCCCTAGAGAAGCTGAAGTCTCTGATGCCTCGCTCCCCTACGACCACACAGGTTATAGGACACCTTTACCTTTTACTTTACCTTTTATTTGTCTACGCCTTTCACTCCATGCTAATTCTGGTGAAATTTGATTATTACGATTTTCAAGCCAGTTGATTAGAATTAAAACTGATGTCACATTTGCATGCCCAGTAATTAAGACTTCATTTTTGTACAATTGAATACTTTCAGTTTTACACCGTTCAGCCATTAACAGTGCTACTGTTAATCAAGTTCGATAGTGCCATGTTTACATTGTTTTTCCTTACTAGCGTTGATGAAATTATTTGGTAAAGGTAAAAAGGTTAAGGTGTCCCATAACCTATGTGGTCGTAGGGGAGCGAGGCATCAGAGACCTCAGCTTCTCTAGGGGCCAGCATATTGAGGGCGGCGCCCATCTCCTCTCCCTCGCTGCTTTACCTTCCCTGACCTAAAGAGGGCAGGTACCCATTGACAGCTGGGTGAACAGGGGGACTGTACTGAAACCCAGGCGCGCAAACGGTCACCCATCCACTTGGTAACCACGCTCGATGCTGCTTAACATTCATTGCCTTGGGGAAAGCGAGCGCTCTGACCACTGAGCTATCCCGTCCCCTGATGCGATTTTGCCATCTCCTATACATGGTTCAGCCAATACTTTTGTTGATAAAGAACTTTAGAACTGCCTGGTAAATGTACAGTGAAAATTGCCACAATCTTTCAGAAAAAAAAAGGAGGAAAAAATCTACGACTATAGGAATAAT
>CM060322.1:20625172-20632672 GCA_030674155.1 Stramonita haemastoma | reverse complement strand
CGGAAAGCGAGTTCTCTGACCACTGAGCTGTCCTGTCCCAAAGACGAAAAAACAACAACCTTGTTTTGTATCCATAACTTGAAATTAAGGAATCTAAAAATAATCCTAATATCATACCCTCTGTCATGCCTCTATCATGTCTTTCATTCAAACTAGTTATTAAATCAAGCATAATATTCCAGGGAAAAAACCCAACAAACTCAGAACATCCGCCTGCATCTGGGATTCTTGACAGTTTGTTTTTTCTTAGACAGAAGAGACAGCAGTGTTGAGAAATCAAGCCATCCATCCTACTACACAGAAAGGCCACAATCACATCAGTGGAGGGCTGAACCCCCGCCTCCACACACACCTGCCAATCACACTGCTGCCAGGGGTTGTGTGTGTGTGTGTGTGGAGAGAGAGAGGAGAGAGAGAGAGAGAGAGAGAGAGAGGAGAGAGATAGAGAGAGAGAGAGAGAGAGAGAGAGAGAGAGAGACAGAGACAGAGACAGAGACAGAGACAGAGACAGAGACAGAGAGACAGAGAGACAGAGACAGAGACAGAGAGAGACAGAGAGAGACAGAGAGAGACACAGAGAGACAGAGAGACAGAGAGACACAGAGACACAGAGAGAGAGACACAGAGAGAGAGAGACAGAGAGAGAGACAGAGAGAGAGAGAGAGAGACAGAGAGAGAGAGATGCCAGCCATCTGCCATTATCAGCTGAGCTCCTGTGGGTCTTCTTCTTCTTTTTTTTTTTTAATTTGTATTCTTTTATTCTTTTATATAGAGGATAATGGGATAAGCACTCGCGTCCTTGTTTTTTTTCACATCCAGTCCCCGTGTGTATGCAGTTTTGTAAATGTCATCTATTCCCACCACCAGCACACGATGGCCTACTGTTACGAAAAGCGGAACAGGATTTAACATTGTGCGCAAGATGTCCAGCGTGCGTTCGCACACGGGGCCTCGGTTTATAATCTCATCCGAAGGACTTTTTGGGGAGAGTGGAGTCAGCACTGATCTTAACTCCAGGGGAAAAATCCCCTCTGACCGGGAATCGAACCTGGGTCGTCAAATTGCCAGCGCAATGTTGTGACCACTAGGCTATCCCGTCCCCCCCCCCCCTTCCTCCACTACTGTGCTGCTTTCTCACAGACCTGTGGAGTGGGGGTCCCTTCACACCTCGCTTCCTTCACCCTCTGACATTTGGCCAGCAGTCAATGAAGCCAGGCCAGGCTTCCTCGCCATCACTTGGAAGGTGGTGGTTGTAAAGGTTACACATACGCGCGCGCGTGCACGCGTGCGTGCGCGCGCGCGCGCACGCGTGCACACACACATATGCATAGGCACACACACGTAGGCAGACACACACTCACTCACACTCACACAGACACACACACACAGACACACACAGACACACACACACACACTCACTCACTCACTTTACACACACATACACACAACACACACACACATACACACAACACACACACACAGACACACACTCTCTCACACACACACACACACACAACACACACGCACACACAGACACACACACACACACACACGCACGCACACACACACACACACACACACATCAGCCACTGTCCCACTGGACTTCACGTTCATCTTTCACAGGCATTGCAACATCCCACCCAGGCTTTCAACTGTGCCAACTCCACACCCACTCACAGTTGTTTAGCCTTGAATTCCCATTGAAGGTAAAGTTGGAATAGTGGTACGATTTGACAAAGAACATTGAACTTTGTTTTCTCGTTGATGCTGAAGCTGCTAGAAGAAATGGAATTGCTCTTCTAAACAAAGCAATTACAGTTAATATGAACACGTAATTCACTTCTGTGTTTGTTTGGGTTTTTTTTAGGAATGAAAGCGCTATATAAATTCCATGTATTATTATTATTATTATTATCATCATTATTATCATCATCATTATTATTATTATTATTATTATTATCATCATCATCATCATCATCATCATCATCATCATCATCATCATCATCATCATCATCATCATCATCATCATCATCATCATCATCATCATTTTGTTGTTGTTGTTGTTGTCATCGTCGTCGTTATTATTATTATTATTATTATTATTATTATTATTATTATTATTATTATTATTATTATTATGATTATGATTATCATCATCATCATCATCATCATCATCATCATCATCATCATCATCATCATCATCATTATTATTATTATTATTATTATATTATTATTATTATTATATTATTACCATTACCATCATCATCATCATTATTATTATTATTATTATTATTATTATTATTATTATTATTATTATTATTATCATCATCATCATCATCATCATCATCATCATCATCATCATCATCATCATCATCATCATCATCATCATCATCATCATCATTATCATTATTATTTTTCCCAATTCCTCCTCCTCCTCCTCCTCCTCCTCCTCCTCCTCCTCCTCCTCCTCCTCCTCCTCCTCCTTCTTCTTCTTCTTCTTCTTTCTTTGTCCGAGGCTCAGACAATAACTATTGCTGTCTGTAACGTGAGCAAAACTGCATCAATCATGCTGCTGCCGTTAACCACCTCACAAGTCAGGCCCAGTTCATTCGATGACTTTGGCATAAGAGAAAATTTCTATCTTCTGAGTCTGTCTGGAAAACAGAGGCAGGAGAGTGGAACAAGAAAAACAGGCAAGAAGGCGATGGTGACCGGAAGAAAAGAAAAAAGAACAAAACAGAACCAAAAGAAAGGGATAGAAAAGGGGAAATTCCTAGCCCAGAATTTTTAGGTTAGGATGCTGTTTATACTGACTGGCCCCGGGGCATCCCCACAAAGGGAATTGGCGTATTCAAAGGAAGGAAGGTGGCAGGATGGTTAAGACATTCGCCTGCCAATATGTAAACCGCGAGTTTCTGGGTTCGTACCCAGCTCGCCCTTTCTTCCCAGTTTGACGAAAAAATCGAACTGAATGTCAAAGTCATTCGGATGAGACTATAAACCGAGGTCCCGTGTGCGAACGTACACAGAACATCTTGCGCACACGTTAAACCCCCGTTCCGCCTTTCGGAAGAGCAGGCCATCTTGTGCCGGTAGGAGCGGATGACAAAATTATATATTAAAAAAAAAAAACAGCATGCACACAGGTGTCGTGTTTAGACACCATCCCTGAGGGGGAAAAAATAATGGGTTGGCGCTGCACTTGTGGCGACGCGCTCTCCCTGGGGAGAGCAGCCCGAATTTCACGCAGAGAAATATGCTGTGACATGAAGTGGTATAAAATAAAATAAAATAAAATAAAAATCAGAGAATCCTGTTATTATGCATTCTGTCCACACATACATGTCATTTTATTCCTGACCGACCCTCCTTCAGCAGACAGTCAAAAAGACAAAAAAGGAAGGAGAGAGGGGTGAAGGAAAAAGGGAAGGTGGGGGCCGGGGGTGGGTGGGGGGGGGGAGGGTTTCCCAGGCAGCTAGCTCTGAAAACCCAGTGCAGCAGACACTGACCCCATCTTTGGCAGCATTTTTTTTTCTGAGAGTCAGCAGAGGGGTGAATTATTTATTATTATTATCATTCTTTTATTCTTTTATATCGAGGAAAATGGGATAAGCACTCTTGTACTTTTTTTTTTTTTTTACATCCAGTCCACGTATGTATACAGTTTTGTAAATACTGTCATCTGTTCCCACCGGCACAAGATGGCCTACTCTTACGAAAAGCGGAACAGGATTTAACGTGTGCGCAAGATGTTCTGCGTGCGTTCGCACACGGGGGTGTCGGTTTTATAGTCTCATCGGAAGGACTTTTTGGGGAGAGTGGAGTCAGCACTGATGTTAACTCCAGAGGAAAAATCCCCTCTGACCGGGAATCGAACCCGTGTCGTCAAATTGCGAGCGCAATTTTCTGACCACTAGGCTATCCCGTCCCGTAAATGGAGGGGACAGTGGTGTAGAAATGGCCAGCCACTTATGCAGGAACTGGAGAAAGAGAGAGAGAATGGGAGGAAGAGAGGAAGACAGCTAACACATCAAAGTGTCGAAGCAATAAGCGTTTTAGGGCAGTTTCTTTTAAGTGGTATAAGCTGCTTGTTTATAGAAGAACTTTTGTCTGTGTTTCGGTCTGTCTCTGTGTCTCTGTCTCTGTCTCTGTCTCTCTCTATCTCTTTCAGAACATCTTACGCACGCGTTAAATCCTGTTCCGCTTTTCGTAAGAGGAGGCCATTGTGTGCCGGTGGGAACATATGACAATATTTAGAAAACTGCATACACACGGGGACTGGATAAAAAAAAGCACATGAGTGCTTATTCCATTATCCTCGATATAAAAGAATACATATCAAAATAATTAAAGATCTCTCTCTCTCTCTCTCTCTCTCTCTCTCTGTCTCTGTCTCTCTGTCTCTCTGTCTCTGTCTCTGTCTCTGTCTCTGTCTCTCTCTCTCTCTCTCTCTCTCTCTCTCTCTCTCTCTCTCTCTCTCTCTCTCTCTCTCTCTCTCTCTCTCTCTTTCTCTCTCTTGTTTCCTGGCAAGAGTTCCGAGGTTAGCCAATATTTTGTTGTTGCTGCCTCATCTTCTGTGACGTTCCTATCCCTGCTGTTCCCACGCCGCTCGTTTCAATCTCCCCGCCACAACCATACCCAGGTTCGCTATGTCTCATCCTCAGGATCGGAAGAGGTTTGCCAATATTGATTTTGTGTGTGTGTGTGTATGCGACCATTTTTGCCTATCATAACAGTATCTGCATTCCGATTTTGGGTGTATGTGGTGGGTATGTTCGTGTTTCCATAACCTACCGAATGCTGACATTAGTTACGGGATCTTTAACGTGAATATTTGATCTTCTGAGTGTGCATATGATGTACACAAAGGAATAAAGGAACTGACAGGTCTGCACTTGAAAATGTCTTGTGAGATCGTAAAAAAATCACCACCATTAATTCACTAGACACCGCCAAGATTCGAACTCACAACTTCATGGACCCATGGGATTGAAGTCATACGATCTAAACCACTCGGCTGTAGCGTCCCGTCTTATATAGAATGATAAGGACCAGCAGTTGCTGCATTAGAAATAAAATGGTTGTTTGGTTTGAACAGTGTGATTGCAGTCTGAAAGGAGTGAAAATCAATACCAAACTCATCATAGAATAACGTAGGCTACTCATGAAACTGAAAAAAAAGTGCGTGGGCTACTTCTGCTTCCTTTCAAGCATCCCTAAGGTCAAAGCAGAACATTACAGATCGTCATCAACCACGAAACTCAACGTAACCAAATCCAGATGGAAAGAATTAATTTTATACACAATCTCTGTTAGGTGAACTTAATCATTCTCAGGTATAACCTATGCTTTTTATGTTCCTCTTTTAAAGTTCTGAAACTCAGCGTAACCAAATTTAGAAGGAAGGAATGAAATCTCATACACAATCTCTGTTAGGTAAACTTAATTATTCTCACGTATAAACTATGCTTTTTATGTTCCTCTTTCAACGTTCTGCCTTTCATGAGTGGAGAGAAAGGCTGCAACCAGCTTTGATTTTCCGATGGCTACAATCGTTACTGGTTTGGCTTCTCCATCTGTTAATTATGGCCACTGATGCTGGCCATGCAGTCATTCTTATCTCAACAAGCTTCAGTTTCAATCCAGCCCCAAAGGTGGAAAATGTCGTGTGAAGTGTCTTGTCAAATTAGCTGGGCTGATGACAACACTTATCTGCACGTGTCCACAACGAGCCCATGTAGAGATTCTTGAGGACAATGTCAAGCAATTGTTTCTCTGTGGTGAATTGACATCATAGTGTTAATCAAGGAGAAGATGAAGAATTGTGACCAAGACTTGCGAAGAAGAAGAACTGCAATGAAGATTAATTGCGCAGAAAAAAAAGAATTGCGATGAAGATAATTGTGCAGAAGTAAAATTACGAAGAATTGCACAGAATTGCACAGAAGAAGAAAAATTGCAAAGAAGAAGAAGAAGAAAATTGCGAAGAAGAAGAATTGCGAAGAACTGCACAGAGTTGCGAAGGAGAAGAAGAATACAAAGAAGAATGCAAAGAAGAAGAAGAATGCAAAGACAAATGCAAAGAAGAATGTAAAGAAGAAGAAGAATTGGGAAGAATTGCGAAGAATTGCGAAGAAGAAGAATTGCGAAGAAGAAGAAGAATTGCGAAGAAGAAGAAGAATTGCGAAGAAGAAGAAGAATTGCGAAGAAGAAGAAGAATTGCGAAGAAGAAGAAGAAGAAGAAGAAGAAGAAGAAGAAGAAGAAGAAGAAGAAGAAGAAGAAGAAAAAGAAGAAGAAGAAGAAGAAGAAGAAGAAGAAGAAGAAGAAGAAGAAGAAGAAGAAGAAGAAGAAGAAGACGATGACGATGACGATGACGATGACGATGACGATGACCACAACGACAACAACGACAACAACGACGACGACGACGACGACGTAGACGACGACGACGACGACAACGACGACGACGACAACGAAGAAGAAGAAGAAAAAGAAGAAGAAGAAGAAGAAGAAGAAGAAGAAGAAGAAGAAGAAGAAGAAGAAGAAGAAGAAGAAGAAGGAGAAGAAGAAGAAGAAGGAGAAGAAGAAGAAGAAGAAGAAAAACAACAACAACAACAACAACAACGACAACGACAGCAAGAGCGAGAACAAGAAGAACAAGAAGGAAAGAAGAAGAAGAAAAACGCAACTTACAGGCTGTGTGAACAAAAGTATGAGCATCAGAGAAAGAACAGATCAGACAAAAACAAACAAACACAACTTTGTTCTTCTGTCTGCAACATAGGAACTCACTCCCAGGAGAACATTAGGCGATTTTGTATCATCAAGTTTCTAAGAAATATAAAAATATTTTTGTGAAGTTTTTTGTTACAAGCTTATTTCTAAAAACAAAAAAAGAAGACAAAGAGTGCAAGGTTTCAAAGCTTTTTGCTGCAGTAAAAAATTTTTTTTTCAAAGGGGAAAAATGACACCATTTTACAATAAACCATTAATAGAGCGTGGTTTTAGAATATGCACAAACAGAGTATTATGTTGTAATGTATCGTATGAATTTGTGTTGTGTTGCATTATATTGTATTTTGCATTGCACTGCAGTGTATCACATTGCCTTGTATTGCATTGCATTATGTTGCATTGTATGGTATTGCGTTCTGTTGCATTGCATGCATTGTACTTCGTTGCTTCTGTTGCATTGTGTTGTATTGTATTGTATTGCATTGTACTGCATTGTATTGGTTTGTATTCCATTGCATTGCGTTGTATTGTATTGCATTGTACTGCATTGTATTGGTTTGTATTCCATTGCATTGCGTTGTATTGTATTGCATTTTACTGTATTGTGTTGGTTTGTATTTCATTGCATTGCATTGTGTTGTATTGCATTGCACTGCATTGTATTGGTTTGTATTCCATTGCATTGCGTTGTATTGTATTGCATTTTACTGTATTGTATTGGTTTGTATTTCATTGCATTGTGTTGTATTGCATTGTACTGCATT
>CM060322.1:20617672-20620172 GCA_030674155.1 Stramonita haemastoma | reverse complement strand
CAGTGTCATTGATTCCAACGTCAGCACAGCCAGTAATTAAGGGTGTAAGACACCCAAGGCACTGAAATCAATGGTTGTTACTTTTGGAAACTGGCAGCTGAAAAGGAGGAGAAAAACTAGTTAAAATTTTAAAAAATTAAAAAAGAAAAACAAGATATATAAACACACTGTGGTTAACTAAGATAAGCTGTTTTGTTGGTGGTTTATTCGTTTCGCATTGTCTTCACTTTGAAGATTTTGTTTGAAAATAGTGTAATCCTTTCGCAAAATTCAACACTTGTCACAATAAAATCAAAACCGCTGTGCTAAGGAAGGTCTCTTTGAGGTTGTTTTCTTAGGGACAATGTTTGAAATGGATGCACCTGTCATGAGTGAGAGGAGAGGAGTGTATGTATAGAAGGGCTATGGTCAACAGCAAACCCACTCAAAAGACTTGAAGTACTGTGAATCAACTGTCTATTTTCGTGGCGGACCAACTGACCAATGATTGGCCTTCAACTCCCACAACAGTGTACATGTTTATGGGAAGATTAGATGAGGGATTAGCTTCCTCCCACATCAGAGTGAGCTAATTCATCCTGGCTGCTGATTGATTTAGCGGCGATGGGGGTGGGGGGGGGGGGTGGGGGGTTGCAATGTGGGAAAGATTTTGCAAAAGTACAACTGGGATGTTCATTCAGATTCAGATTCAGATTCAGAATATTTATTGCCATTTAAGTCATGCAGGACCTATTTGACACAACAGAACAAACATCAGGTTTAATTATCTTTCTGCCTAAATGATGTCCACTAAAAACCATGTTGCATTCTATTTTTCTTTGTCTCTTTTCTCCAAACACATATCTAATGATATCTGCTTGATAGATATCAAAAATGATTTGTGTTGATTTGCAGGCGAGTGTTTGTGAGGGGTGGACAGCTGACTGCCCCCTTCACATCCTTGCTGTGATTGACCAGTGAGTCAGTATAGTAGTCAAGGATGCCTTTGAATCATCAGGGAACCAGAGAATGACTGCGATGGTTGGTCACTGCTGCAGCAACATGTCATACACTTAGATGCTTCTTTTCATGGTTTGTCATACCTTACACTGATTCCTTATTTAGCTGTTAGTCTAGTCTATTCAGCACATGACTTAAGTATAATTTGTTAGTAGTAGTAGTAGTAGTAGTAGTAGGCACCCATCAGTCTTGAAAGACTATAGAGTTGCGCTCTAGTCTTTAGAGCTCAAAGCCTGGGTAATTTGTTAAAGCTTCAAAATGAAGAGAGAGAGTCATGAAACATCTAAAGGTTCCAAACTATTGAAGATTATGCTAGTGCCTCAGGTCAAGCTGTGTAACAGGGATACTTTTTTCAGCCCAACTAAAATACCCAGTAGGCAGCTAAGGTCTGTGGAAAAATGTTGTTATATGTCAGATTTACTTTCACCTTTCAAGACATCTTGCAGAGCAGTGGTATCTCAGATCTCTCAAATTGAAAATTGGCAAGTGACAGTTTTATTGTTTTTCTAGGAAGGAAAAGTAGAAATCTTTCATGGGCACATTTTTTTTCTTTTGAGGGTTTTAGTTACCTCATACAAAATTGTGAAGGAATGTTGTTGTTGTTGTTGTTGGGTTTATTAAATTTCTGTATCTGCAAACCATTTACTTTTTCTTGTCAGTGTTCACTTGTAAGTCATGTTCTAGTTTGTGTTTGTTTTTGTACTGTTCGTTTCTTTGCGTCCTTTTTTTTTTCATTGCCTCTTTAATTAAAACTCCTTTCAACTGATTTTTTTCATAAAAAAGACTGCCAGGACAAGTAATTGGGTGGGGTTTTTTTTACGCTAATCTTCTTCAGGCTGACTCCTGTTGTGTTTTACTCTTTCGTCTTGAGGTCATGGGAGATCAATAAGAAGTGGATAATGTTGCTTCATGATAAAGTAAGAAAAACAAGGTTGTAATAGCATGTTTATCACCGTGTGGTCTATGTTCCATCAATGCACAGAACTTTTTTTTTATCATTGATCCTGAAAATGTGTTAAACCTGAAATTCTTGTTTAATGTTCATAACATGTCATCCCTGAACCTGAAAATATACCCGTCTTAGCCTCTGTCATATATCTGTCGTGCCTTTTCATTCTAGCTAACTCTAAAGCACAAACAAAAATATAGAAAAAAAATAAAGAAGGCCAAACAGCTTTTCAAAAATATTTCTATGGTTGCTGTTTTTTCTTGATCAGAGGGCAGGGTTAACAAAAGCCCTCATTTTCACCAGAAAGCAAAACAGTGGACAGCAGAAGGACCACAATCACATCAGAGGAGGGCTGGACCCCCGCCCCCACACACACCTGCCAATCACGCTGCTGCCAGTGGCTGTGTGTGGAGAGAGAGGAGGGGAGAGAGGACAGCAGGGCTCCAGAGAGAAAGATGCCAGCCATCTGCCATTGTCAGCTGAGCTCCTGTGGGTCTTCATCTTCTTCTTCCTCCTTCACTGTGCTGCTTTCTCACAGACCTGTGGAGTGGG
>CM060322.1:20605172-20610172 GCA_030674155.1 Stramonita haemastoma | reverse complement strand
GTATGGAGGAACAGTACTTTTTGCTTTCTTTCCTCACATATGTATATAATTATTATTATTCTATTTTGAAGATAATGGAATAACTACTCATATCCTTTCTTACACCCAGTCCCCGTGAATATATATCTTCACCTTCACCTTCACCTGTCCCGTAGTCCCGCGGACTATGAGGGTACCACTGAAGATTTTGCAACCAGCTTCCTCCACTCCTCACTGCCCTCCGCCCTCCGTAGTAGGTAAATCCACCCAAGGCCTGTCCACTCTCTGATGTTGTCTTCCCATCGTTTCCTCTGTCTGCCTCTTCGTCTCCCTCTCCTTACAGTAAGACAGTCTTAGCCAGTCCAAATGTTCGTGTGGCATGCCCGTACCACTTTAGATTGCGTTTTTTTCACTTACAGCCCTTCGTATGGTTCGATGTCATTTTTTTAATTCTGCTTTTCACATCTTCTCATTAGTGATGTGTATATGCAGTTTTGTGAATCTTGTCATCAGTTCCCACCGGCACACAATCTCAACATTAAGCCAGGTCTGAGAGTTACACACACCTGCGGTCTTAATTAACAATTCAGATTAAGCTGATACTGATCGGGGACTTAGCCAACTGCACAATGCTTACTGAATGTCTATAGATGCTTAGTAATCAATCCCGGATTACTCAGTCAATGTCCTGGCCTGCCGCTTTTAGAACGAGTGTGCTGTAACTGCGGATTTTGAGGGCATTGTGTAGATTTCTGTAGACTTAGCAACAGAATCATCAATTCGTGAGGATTCATTGCACTGGCAAAGGAGGTTTTAACAGTTGGTCATTTTGTGGCACATATGGGATATACTGTTTTCATCGGTGAATATAATTGTCTGTACTTTAATTCGCTATACGTGCTGAATTCGGTTCTCTCTCTCTCTCTCTCTCTCTCTCTCTCTTCTCTCTCTCTCTCTCTCTCTCTCTCTCTCTCTCTCTCTCTCTCTCTCTCTCTCTCTCTCTCTCCTCACACACACACACACACACACACACACACAAAAACAAGAACGAGGAGAAACAGAAAGACAAGACTGGAGAAGAGAAAGAACAAGAAGAAGAAACAAGCAGCTCAACAAAAAGAACCAAAAGAAAAAAAAAGAGTAACAGAGATCAGCCACTACTAAAAGAGTCTTCCTCTGTGATGGTTAATTAAAGACAGGGCTGATTAGTCACCGAAATAGACGCGGCATCGATCGCCATAAAAACCAGACTACTGCTGGAGCCACCAGAGTCATCAGGCGAATACTGCTGCTTCTTCTTCATGTGGCACAAGAAGACAGAAACCTTCTTCACGTCACAAGAAACCTTCTTCATGTTACAAGGAACTTTGAATGTCATAAGAAACTTCTTCGTGTCACAATTAACCTTTTCGTGTCACAAGAGACAGGAACCACCTTCTTCATGTCACAAGAAACCTTTTTCGTGTCACAAGAAACCTTCGTGGCATAAGAAGACAGACACCTTCTTCACGTCACAAGAAACTTTCATGTTACAAGGAACCTTTGAAATGTCACGAGAATCCTTCTTCGTGTCACAAGAAACCTTCGTCGTGTCACAAGAAACCTCCTTCGTGTCACAAGAAACTCCTTCGTGTCACAAGAAACTCCTTCGTGTCACAAGAACTTTCGTCATGTCACAAGAAACCTTCTTCATGTTACAAGAAATCTTCTTCACGTCACAAGAAGACATAAACTTCCTATCACAAGAAGACATGAAACTTCTTCGAGTCACAAGAAGACAGAGACCTTCTTCATGTCACAAAAAATCTTCTGTCACAAAAAACCTTCTTCATGTCACAAGAAACCTTCGTCATGTCACAAGAAACCTTCTTGTCACAAGAAGACAGAGACCTTCTTCACGTCACAAGAAGACAGGAACCATCTTCACGTCACGAGGAGACAGAAACCTTCTTCATGTCACAAGAAGACAGACCCTTCTTCACTTCATGAGAAGACAGAAACTTCTTCACGTCACAAGAAGACAGACCTTCTTCACGTCACAAGAAGACAGGAACCTTCTTCGTGTCAAAAGAAAACCTTCTTCGTGTCACAAGAAACTTTAGTCAGTCATGTCACAAGAACCTTCATGTCACAAGAAACCTTCGTCATGTCACAAGAAGACAGACAGAAACCTTCTTCATGTCATGAGAAGATAAAAAAAAACTTCTTTGTGTCACAAAAAACCTTCTTCATGTCACAAGAAGACAGAAACCTTTTTTATGTTACAAGAAACCTTCATGTCACAAGAACTTCTTCATGAAGACAGGAACCTTCTTCATGTCACAAGAAACCTTTTTCGTGTCACAAGAAACCTTCTCCATGTCACAAGAAACCTCCATGTCACAAGAAACCTTCTCTATGTCACAAGAAACCTTCTTCATGTCACAAAAAACCTTCTTCATGTCACGAGAAATCTTTGTCATGTCACAAGAAACCTTCGTCATGTCATAAGAAACCTTTGTCATGTCACAAGAACACAAAAACCTTCTTCGTGTCACAAGAAAACTTCTTCATGTCACAAGAAGACAGGAACCTTCTTCATAATATGAGACATACATACAATGCAATGCAATGTCGCACTACTCTATCGCATTCACAAAGGCTTACACGCATATAAACTTAAGCAAAAACACACACACACACACACACACACACACACACACACACACAGACACACACACACACACACACACACACACACACACACACACACACACACACAAGCGTGTATCCAAGTGTGTGCCTTTGGCCTTGTAAATATACTAAACATAAACAAACAAACAAAGCAGAAAGCCCTTAGAAATCAATCTTTTTTTTGTTTATTATCATGTCATACAATGTACAATACATTCTCTGCATACTATCTTTGTTAGTCCATTATCACTTAGAATAAACAGACTTTCAGCAAATCGAATAATTTGGAAAAAAAACAAAAAACATACAGTACACTTCGGACTATAAACATGAAAAGATGCAACTAAACTGCTAAATTTAGAACTAGAAAAAAAGTCAGAAATGAAGGACTATTTACTAACTTAGTATCACGTCAAGAAATATGTACATCAACTATCATTCCAACAATAATACCGCTTCATACAAACCCATTTACTAGTGTGATTATCAAGATAAAATTCTTAATGAGCATAATGAAAAGACCGCAAATCGCGAACCAAAATCAGTTCCTCGATTGCTAGACAGTCGGACGAAATAATCTGAATGAACACTTTTGAGAGTTAGAGATCAAACATTTAGAGGAACTTCTCCTCTTAACCGTTTTTCGCGCCTTGGCTTCAGTACAGTTCCCCAGTTCCCCCAGCTGTAAAAGAGTACCTGTTCTCTTGAGGGTCAGGGAAGGTAAAGCAGCAAGGGAGATGAGATGGGCACCTCCCTCAATGTGCTGGACCTTAGAGAAGCTGGGGTCTCTGACGCCTCGCTTCCCTACGACCACAAAGGTTATGGGACACCTTTATCCTTACCTTTACTGTTACCCTTCCTCTATATTCTTCATCTCACGTAGTCGCTCCTATCAGCTAGTTCAGAGTCAGAATGTGCTCAATCCCGGGCTCCTAGAAGGCGACTCACCAACACAGGCCACGCATTACTGCTGATGAGTATGGCTATGAACAGTAACGTTCTGGTTTAAACACCCTTTAAAAAAAAATAACCACAAAAATACCTGCCTGTTCCAAGTGTATGGGACACTAACATAAAAGGTTGTTTCAATGAATAGGCCTATAAGATTTTTTTTTTAAAGTCTTAGTCATGAATGAGTAAAGAATGAATAAAACGATAAGTTTCTTAGCCATGAATGAACTTTTAAAAATGAATAAAACGATAGTAGTCAGCCGCTAACTTCGCATTTCTGCTTACCATCCTTTCTTCCTGTATGTCTTTTCCGTGAATAATATCAGTATGTTGTATATATATGTATGTATGTATATATATATATATATATATATATATATATATATATATATATATATATATATATATATATATATATATATATATATATATATCAGGATTTCTTTCGATCAGACACCGAACAAAAAATTAATAAAGTTTCTCAACACATGTCAGTCGTAAATTCGTACATTTATGTGTTCTCTACACGAATACAGCATTTACATAAGTGACCCACAGCCACAGCAGGAGGGGAAAAAAAACAACCAACATCAAAAACCAAACAAAACAAAACCGTTTACAGCCTGGTAGCTGCCTCCTCCTCATCACCTCGAACACCGGGTTATTCTGACCGTTGGCTGTGACGTCACTTCCTTCAGGACCCTTCTCCTTGACAGAACTGGATCCGGCGGAAGTGCTGACATTTTTACCTCCGTTGGCGACAGCGGAGTCGGGAAGAAGCGCGGGATCGTCTTCCCGGGGGAATAAGTTTCGGAAGATGTGGTTGAGGATCCCAGCGCCAATGGAATCCCCCCACACGTTTACCGCTGTGCGGAATCTGTCCCTGTGGCAGGAGAGAGGGGGAGAGAGATCAAATCAAATCAAATCAAATCAAATCAAATCAGAGAGAGAGAGAGAGAGAGAGAGAGAGAGAGAGACGAGAGAGAGAGAGAGAGAGAGAGAGAGAGAGAGAGAGAGAGAGAGAGAGAGAGAGAAACAGCCAGCCAGCCAGACAGAAACAGAGACAGAGACAAAGAGAAAGAGAGATAATGTTAACTATTAAAATTTACTAACATTAATGCTAATGATACTAATGATTACAACGATGACGATGATGATAATAATGATGATGACTATAATGGCGAGAATGATGATAACGATGATAATGAGAAGAAGAAGAAGAAAAAGAAAGAAAGAATAGGTAGGCCTATATACTTACCCCCACTTATAAAGAATACTGAATGTGAATCACTTATATGACCATCAACGATTGTGGTGAGAAGTACAGTAGCACAGTGGTCAGAATGTCCAGTTCATAATCTGACGACGGTAACTGAGGGTGAGATAGTTCCAGTCTT
>CM060322.1:20595172-20597672 GCA_030674155.1 Stramonita haemastoma | reverse complement strand
GAACAGATAACAGATTACAAAACTACTATACACAGGGAGTGGATGTAAAAAAGCACATTTTGTCCTTATTTCATTATCCTCGATATAAAAGAATAAATAAATCACAAAACTGCATACACACAGGGACTGGATGTAAAATATAAAAAAGCACATGAGTGCTTATTCCATTATCCTCGATAAAAATGAATAAATAAATTAACAAAACTGCATTCACACAGGGACTGGATGTAAAAAAAAAACAACACATGAGTGCTTATTCCATTATCGTCGATATAAAAGAATAAATAAATTTACAAAACTGTATACACACAAGGACTGGATGTAAAATAAAAATAAAACCCACATGAGTGCTTATTCCATTATCGTCGATATAAAAGAATACTAAATAAATCTACAAAACTGCATTCACACAGGGACTGGATGTAAAAAAAACAACACATATGAGTGCTTATTCCATTATCCTCGATATAAAAGAATAAATAGATAAATAAATAGTAAATAAATAAATAACACCACCCTCACCTACCTTTTCCACCAAAACCCTTCCACACCAAAACCCCCCCCCCCAACACATGAGTGCTTATTCCATTATCCTCGACATGAATAAATGAATAAATAAATAAATAAATAAATAATAAATAAATAAATAAATAAATAAACCCCTACCCTCACCCCACCCTCCACCAACCCTTCCACCACCACCACCAACCCTCCCCTCCACCTCCTCCCCACCCCTCCCCCCCCACCCCTCCCCTCCCCCACCTCCCCCTCCCCACCCCACCCTCACCCCACCCCCACCCCTCCCTCCACCCCTCCCCCCCCCCCCCACCCCCACCCCACCCCACCCCCCCCCACCCCTCACCCCACCCCCCCCCACCCCCCACCCCCAACCCCCCCCCACCCCTCCCCTCTACCTGACAACGATAACATCAGCAACACTGAGACTGATGCCGTTGACCTGAGCGATAAAGATGGAGGCCACGGCTTCGTACAGGGCTGTACCATCCATGTTGATGGTGGCCCCTATGGGCGCCACGAAACGCACGATGCGCTCGTTGACCTTGTTCTTCCGCACCAGGCATTCCATCGT
Source organism: Stramonita haemastoma (assembly GCA_030674155.1). Taxonomy (NCBI): domain Eukaryota; kingdom Metazoa; phylum Mollusca; class Gastropoda; order Neogastropoda; family Muricidae; genus Stramonita; species Stramonita haemastoma. Next base: position 20,596,582 of record CM060322.1, on the reverse strand, counting down.
CACCGGTAACGTGGCTGAACTGTGAGCATCAAGGGGAAGTGAGGAGGGAAGGAGGGAGGGTGGTGGTGTGGTGGGGGTGGGTGGGTGGGGGTGTTGGGGGTGTTGGGGGTTGGGTTGGGGGGTGTTGGGGGTGTTGGGGTGGGGGTGTTGGGGGTGTTGGGGGGTGTTGGGAGGGTAGGGGTGGGGTGGGTTGGGGGGTTGGGGGGTGGTTGAGGGGGGGTAGGGGTGGGGGGTGGGGGTTGGGGGGTTGGGGTGGTGGTGGGGTAGTGGGGGCGGGGGGTTGGGGGGGGTTGGGGTTGGGGGTAGGGAGGTGGTAGTGGGGGGTGGTGGGGTTGGGGGGGTGAGGGGGGTATGGGGGTTGGGTGGTAGTTGGGAGGTGGGGTAGGAGATAGGGGGGTGGGGGTTGGTGGGATGGGGGGTGGGGTAGGATAGCAAGTGGTGATGGTAGATCAACTAGGGGAAGATTACTAAACAACTGCAACTGACGCATGCAAGCAAGTGTGACTGAGACAAACAGGCGAACCGACCTACAAACCAACCAACCCACCAACCAACCAACCAACCACCACCACACCAACCATCCAATCCAACCAACCAACCAACCAACCAAACCAACACAACAACCTACTCAATCAAACAGTCAACCAACCAACTGACTTTAACTTAGTCCATACAAAACTCCTCTCTCACTTGTCTCTCTGTCTCTGTCTGTCTGTCTGTCTGTCTTGTCTTGTCTGTCTGTCTGTCTGTCTGTCTGTCTGTCTCATGTCTCTCTGTCTGTCTGTCTTGTCTGTCTCTCTGTCTCGTCTTCTCTTCTCGTCTCGTCTCTCTCTCTCTCTCTCTCTCTCTCTCCTCTCTCTCTCTCTCTCTCTCTCTCTCTCTCTCTCTCTCTCTCTCTCTCTCTCTCTCCCCCCACCCAGCTCCCACCCCCAGCTCCAATCCCCATCACCACCACCCCGCCCCCCCATTCCAACCAACCCCCCAAAATAATCTTCCCTACCTGGAAGCGGTACCCCAAGCTGTGCAGATAGCTTCAGCATGTTGAAGGCGTAGATGAGCGGGTTTTTGCGGGTGGCCACAAAGTAGAGGAGGGGCAGGACGATGACAGCGTGCAGAGCCAGGCCAGCCAACACAGTCAGCATGTACATCCCCAACTTTTCCGCGATGCCCACGATGTCGTCTGTCTCCACGAATTTCGAGGCGATCAGGAAGATGATACCTATTGGAGAATACCTGTCGCGGAGAGGAGGAAACAGAGTAGGGAATTGGGTTCAGATTCAGAATCAGATTCAGAATATATATTGCCATTTAAGTCATGCAAATCTATCTGACACAACAAAACAAATTAATGGGTTTTTATTATCTTTCTGTCCTAATGATGTCCACTGAAAGCATGTTGTATTGAGGTGT
>CM060322.1:20575172-20582672 GCA_030674155.1 Stramonita haemastoma | reverse complement strand
TAAGAACCGCACTTTCACGTTAATGTTGTGACCCTAAGAACTGTGCGTTCATGGTGTGACCCTAAGAACTGCACTTCCATGTTGTGACATGACCTTAAGAACTGCACTTTCATGTTGTGACCCTAACAACTGCACTTTCGTGTTGTGATCCAAACACTCCTCGAGGAGTTCAGAGAGAATTTAAAACGAACAACAACAACAACATTGGTTGTTGTTTTTTTATATATAAAAAGATGAGATAATAAAGTATTTGAATATGAATTTGAACTTGAAAAAAGTACGCAGGTTTTTACTACAAAAGTTTGACCATGGATACTTTTCTCCTTATAATAGGCTGGGGGAAAGGGGGGGTGGGGAGTGGAGGTGTCTCTGTGTGTGTGGTGTGTGTGTTTGGGGGGAGTGGAGGGAGAATGGGGGGTACGTGCCCTTAATGTATGCTTTACATGCAAAGGATCACGTGGGCCTTTTCTGTTTTTTTTGCGGGGGTTTTGTTGTTGTTGTTGTTGACTTTTTCCTCTTAACCCAAAGATCAGTATCCAGATCATTCGTCATAGTCTAGTGGTTCTTTTCCTTCTTCCTTTTCATCCTTCTTTTACCTCTGCCCAGGGCACAAACACTGAATGGGTTTTTTTTTTCAGGCTGTAAGTCTGAGGCAAATAATTGCGACTGGCGAAGCAGAGCCCATATCTCTCTCCAGATACAGTATTAGTGTGTGCGTGTGTGTGTGTGTGTGTGTGTGGGGGGGGGGGGGGGGGTGTATGTGTAGGTGTGTGTGTGTGTGTGTGTGTGTGTGTGTGTGTAGTGTGTGTGTATGTGTATGTGTAGTGTGTGTGTAGTGTGTGTAGTGTGTGTGTATGTAGGTGTGTGTGTATGTGTGTGCTGTGTGTGTGTGTGTGTGTGTGTGTGTGTGTGTGTGTGTGTGTGTGTGTGTGTGTGTGTGTGTGTGTGTGTGTGTGTGGTGTGTAGTGTGTGTGTGTAGGTGTGTGTGTGTAGGTGTGTGTGTAGGTGTGTTTGTGTTTATGTATAGGTGTGTTTTGTGTGTGTGGGTAGGTAGGTGTGTGGTAGGTAGGTGTGTGGGGGGGGGAGGGGGGTGTAGGTGTGTAGGGTGTGTGTGTGTATGTATGTGGTGTGTTTGTATACATGTGTGTGTGCGCGCGTGCGCACACACGCAGGGTTTATTTTTTATTACTGTAACCCCCACCCCTACCACACACACACACACACACACACACACACACACACACGCGCGCGCGCGCGCGCACCCCCCCCCCCCCCCCACACACACACACTGACTTTGATTTTTCATAATTATTTAATTTTCTACATGCCTATTATTATTATTATTATTATTATTATCGGTCAGCGCTTTCAGTTGACCTGGAAGATCGCACCCCCACCCCCACCCCCACCCCAACCCCCAACCTCCAACCCCCTACCCTCCACCACCCCTACCCCCCGGTAACTCACAAGACGCCACTGCCAATATCCGACCCCTCGACTTCTTTGAACGAGATGGGAGCCAAATATTCTTATTCTTATTCTGTCCAGGGGGTGAAAGAGGAGGAGGAGGAGGAAGGAATAAAATCCCTTTTTTTGGGGGGGGATTCCTATTCTGGATATCTATCTAGCTATCCAAAACATTCACACACACATAACGCACGCACGACGCACGCACGCACACACAATACGCCACACGCGCAGCGCACACACGCACGTGTCACGCACACACACTCTCACCATACACAACGGCGCGCGCACCACCACACCACACCTCACACATACACAACGGTGCACGCACACACACCACACACACACACACAACACATACACGCGCACGCGCTCACGCACACACACACACAACACAATACCCCAGTCACGCAGCGACCACAACACACATACACACACGCGCCACACACACAAACACACACACACAACACACACACAACACACACACACACACACACACACACAACACACACATACACACAACACACACAAACAACCACACACACACACACACACACACACACACACACACACACACACAACACACACACTACACACACACACACACACACACACACACACACACACACACACACACACACACACACACACACACACACACACACACACTGGGCACGCACACAAGCAATCTTTTGGCCATCAGCTAACTAAGCTTATATATATATCAGGTGGTCCTAAACTGGCACAGTCATGGCGATGTGTATAATATAGCCTATAAGGTAAGAAAGCCAGGTTTAGACAAGAGATCATGCCACATAAGAATACTGCATGCTATTGGGTCACACGCCAACGAGAGGAAAATAGTAAGACGGAGGGGGGGAAGGGGGGGGGGAGTGGAGGGGGGGGGGGGGGCGGATATATATATATATATATATATATATATGGTTGTTTTTTTTAATTCATTCTTTTATATCGAGGATAATGGAATAAGCAATCATATGCTTTTTTTTTTTACATCCTGTCCCCGTGTGTATGCAGTTGTGTAAATGTCATCTGTTCCCCACCAGCACACGATGGCCTACTCTTACGAAAAGCGGAACAGGGTTAAACGTGCGCGAAAGACGTTTTCTGTGCGTTCGCACTCGGGGCTTCGGTTTATAGTCTCATCCGAAAAACTTTTAGGGAGAGTGGAGTCAGCACTGATGTTAACTCCAGAGGAAAAATCCCCTCGACCGGGAATCGAACCCTGGGTAGTCAAATTGCGAGCGCAATGTTCTGGCCACTAGACTATCCTGTCTGATATATCGGAAGGGGAGCAGGATGAAGGGAAAACTGTCAAGGAAAAAAGAAGCAGACATCACGGAGACTGACAAACAGAGATATATGCAAATATACAGACAGACAGACAGACAGACCGACAGATATCACACACACGCACGCACGCACGCACGCACACACACACACACAGACATACACACATACACACACACGCACACACACACACACACACACACACACACACACACACACACACACACACACAATGATTGTAGCTTTTTAAAGTTAATGTATTCTTTTTAAAAGTTTGTATAATCATGTATAGTCATAAACAATACTTATCTCGAATTGTTGTGTGTGTGTGTGTGTTTTGTGTGTGTGTGTGTGTGTTGTGTGTGTGTGTGTGTGTGTGTGTGTGTGTTGTGTGTGTGTGTGTGTGTGTGTGTGTGTGTGTGTGTGTGTGTGTGTGTGTGTGTGTGTGTGTGGTGTGTTGTTGTGTGTGTTTGTGTGTGTTGTGTGTCGTGGGGTGCGTGCGGCGTATGTGTGCGTGCTTGCGTGCGTGCATGGTGTGTGTGTGTGTGTGTGCGCACGCACATGCACGTACACAGGCGTGCACACTGGCACATGAACGTTTGTCTTCCGTCTAATATCACAATTTGTGAAAAGACGTTAAAAGAAATTGAACGTTTGTCTTCTATATCAGGAGTTGTGTGGAGCGCCTGTGCCACTATGACACATTAACATGTGACGGGGACAGGATAGCCTAGTGGTCAGCACATTGCGCTCGCAATTTGACGACCCGGGTTCGATTCCCGTTTGAGGGGATTTTCCCCCTGGAGTGAACATCAGTGCTGACTCCACTCTCCCCAAAAGTCCTTCGGATGAGACTATAAACCGAGGCCCCGTGTGCAAACGCGCGCAGAACAGCTTGCGCACACGTTAAAATCCTGTTTCGCTTTTTGTAAGAGTAGGCCATTGTGTGCCGGTGGGAACAGAGGATAAGATTTACAAAACTGCATACACACGGGGACTGGATGTAAAAAAAAAAAGTACATGAGTGGTTATTCCACTATCCTTGATATAAATAGATGACGATATATAAATAGATGACGATATTTATAAAACTGCATACACACGGGGACTGGATGAGAAAAAGCATCTGAGTGCCTATTCCATTATTCTCGATATAAAATAATAAATAAAAAAAAAAAATATATATATATATATATATATAATATATATATACATAGATGTTTATTTCTTTGCTCGTAACCTTGATACATTTCTATGCTTTGACAAAAAAAATATTTAAATTGAATTGAATTGGGGGTATAGATAGCCTTTTCATGTACTTTTCTTCGTTTTGGGTTTGTTTTGGGTTTTTTTGCTTTGAACTTTTTGCAAAATTGCCCCCTACCCCTAGCGGTTTTTTGTGAATGCAGAGCAGACGACAAAAAGAAGTAAGTCAACGGTGAGGAATATAATAATATAAAAAAAATAATGAATAATATTAAATATTATAGGTATCTTAAAATTTTTTTTTTTTTTTAGATGTCTATAGATTATGCAAAATACTCACAGGGGCGTGAAAGTGACGACCCAGGTTTAATTACCGATCCGATCGAGGAGATTTTTCTCCTGGAGTTAACATCAGTGCTGACTCCACTCTCCCCAAAAGTCCTTCGGATGATATTATAAACCGAGGCCCCCGAATGCGAACGCGCGCAGAACATCTTGCGCACACGTTAAAATCCTGTTCCGCTTTTTGTATGAGTAGGCCATTGTGTGCCGGTGAGAACAGAGGATAAGATTTACAAAACTGCATACACAGGGGGACTGGATGTAAAAAAAAAAAAAAGCACACGAGTGGTTATTCCATTATCCTCGATATAAAAGAATAAATAGAATAAAATAAAAATAAATAAATAACATGTGTAGGGGTATATCAGAATATGTGTCGTTTACGTAGAGAGCATCACTTGTTGATTTTTTGTATAGCGCTGTTAGGCCTGGAATGATGTGTCTGTCTGTCTGTCTGTCTGTCTGTCTGTCACTCACTCTTTTTAATTAATCCATAGATGTTTATTCCTTTGCTCGTAACCTTAATACATTTCTATGCTTTGACATAATAAAATATTTACATTGAATTGAATCGGGGGTAGAGATAGCCTTTTCATGTACTTTTCTTAGGTAGGGTTTTTTGTTGGTTTGGTTTTTTTTTTGCTTTGAACTTTTTGCTAAAATCCCCCCGCGGTTTTTGTGAATGCAGAGCAGACGACAAAATGAAAATGAAGTCAACGGAGATAAATGAAAAAAGATAACCTATAATATATAATTAAATATTGTAGGGTTGGGCTTTTTTTTTTTTTTACATGTCTATAGACATTATGCAAAATGCTCACAGGGGGTGAAAGTCGCTAACAATGTCAGACGAGGGACGATTCATGTAAGAGTACGACTGAATTCATGGATATTAGAAGTCATAGACAGGTTGTTTTTTGCTTCTTCTTCTATGCCCGTTTCTCTCTCTCTCTCTCTCTCTCTCTCTCTCTCTCTCTCTCTCTCTCTCATCCTCTTCTCTTCTCATCTTCTCTCTCTCTCTCATTCTCTCTCTCTCTCTCTCTCTTTCAAGTATTCGTATGTGTTGGTCTATAAAAGATTGTTCTGATGACTGTAAGTAGGACTATGATATTGATCTACGAACTTATACAGTGTTTTCCTGGCACCAGCTTATCCTTAAAAATCTCTGTCTGTCTGTCTGTCTGTCTGTCTGTCTGTCTGTCTGTCTGACTGTCTGTCTGTCTGTCTGTCGCTCTCTCTCTCTCTCTCTCTCTCTCTCTCTCTCTCCTTCTCTCTCTCGTCTTCTTCTCTCTTCTCTCTCTCTCTCTCTTCTCCTCTCTCTCTCTCTCTCTCTCCTCTCCTCTCATCATCTTCTCTCTCTCTCTCCTCTCTCTCTCTCTCATCTCTCCTCTCCTCTCTCATCTACTCTTCTTCTTCTTCGCATTCTTCTCTTTTCTTCTTTATTCTTTTTTTTTTCTTCTTCTATCTTCATCTATCTTCTATCATCATCACATCATCATCATCATCATCATCCACCACATCACATCATCCATCATCTCACAATAACCCTTTAATAACAACATCACGCACTCACTCATCCCACCCACCACATCCACACCACCCACATACACACACAACCTACAACAACACGCACCACGCACCCACAACCGACATCCACCCTACCCATCACACACAAACCAAACACACATACAATATACACATAAAAAACACTACAATCCACACCACTACCACTACAACCACCACCACCACCACCCACCTACATCACACCACTATACACACCCATATCAAAACCACAACTCCCCCGACTTTCCACTCCCCCCACCACCACCCCCAACCCCCACCCACCACCACCCCCTCAACTCCCAACCACCACCTCCCCCACCCTACCCACCAACCCCCTCCCCCCACTCCACCTCCCCCCCACCCAACCACCCCCACCCCCAACCCCACCACCCACCACACACACCCACCACAACCACCACACACCCCCACCACCCCCACCCACCCACCCTACCCACCCCAACCCACTCCCCAACCCACCCACCCAACCCCCCTACCCCCACCCCACCACCCCACCCACACCCCACCCCCACCCCACCCTCCCTCCCCACCCACCCCACCCCAACACCCAACCCACCCCCAACCCCACCCCCCTCCACCCCCTACCCCCCCACCCCTCCCCCACACCCACTCCACCCAACCCCCTACCCCCAACCCCAACCCAACCCCCACCACCACCCCACACCCCCACCCCACCCCCCCTCCCCACCTCACACCACCACCAACCCACCTCACACACCACCCCCTACCACCACACTACCACCCACAACCACCACCACCCAACCACCACCACCACCACCACAACCACCTTACACCACCACACACCACCTCACCTGATCAGATCCAGCAAAGCGTACACAGGCTTGGTGTTGGTGGATTTCCCTTTGCGCTGGATCTGGCCGAGGTCGTCAGGGTCTCCAGGGTGGATAGCCAGGACGAGGATGATGCCGATGACGACGGCGATGAGCGTGGTGGTCATGTAGTAGATGATGGCCCCTAACCCCAGGCGGCCCGAGGCCTTCTTGTCCAGGGCGGCTGTTGCTGTGATGAGGCTTGAGACCACTAGGGGCAGGATCAGGCACTGTGTGGGTTGTGTTGTGTGTGGAGAGAAGAGAGAAAATAAAAGGAAAGAAGATGAAAAGAGGGAGTTGAGAGGGGTTTGGTTTTGTGTGGGGGGTGTTGGGGTGGGGGGTGAGGGGGGTGCGTGTGGGTGGGGAAGGGGTGTGTGTGTGGCGTGTGTGTGTGTGTGTGTGTGTGTGTGTGTGTGTGTGTGTGTGTGTGTGTGTGTGTGTGTGTGTGTGTGTGTGTGGAGTCAAATTTTCATTTCCAGATGGTACATTGAGTAAGGAATAAATTTGCTTTTTTTCTCAAGCCATCCATCTAAGAGAGAGAGAGAGAGAGAGAGAGAGAGAGAGAGAGAGAGAGAGAGAGAGAGAGAGAGAGAGAGAGAGAGAGAGAGAGAGAGAGAGAGAGAGAGAGAGTGTGTGTGTGTGTGTGTGTGTGTGTTGTGTGTGTGTGTGTGTGTGTGTGTGTGTGTGTGTGTGTGTGTTGTGTGTGCGTGCGTGCTTGTGTGCGTACATTCGAATTTGCTAAAACTATAAATTGTTAATGGTT
>CM060322.1:20512672-20560172 GCA_030674155.1 Stramonita haemastoma | reverse complement strand
TTAGCACAGCGTTTAGTTGAAAATGGTGGGTTTCTTTGTTGTGGCTGTAGTGGTGGTGGTGATGTAGGTAGTGCTGTGTGTGTGTGTGTGTGTGTGTGTGTGTGCGTGCGTGCGTGCGTGCGCGTGTGTGTGTGTGTGTGTGTGTGTGTGTGTGTGTGTGTGTTGTGTGTGTGTGTGTGTGTGTGGTGTGTGTGTGTCGGTGTGTGTGTGTGGTGTGTGTGTGTGTGTGTGTGTGTGTGTGTGTGTGTGTGTGTGTGTGTGTGTGTGTGTTTTTGCTTAGTTGGGGTTTTTTGACGAACAAGAAGACTCTGCTCAATATTATTAAAATGTTTAATACAATGTGAAAAAATATCTTAAACATATTTCAAGAGTTTTAACTATACAAACAGAATTGTTTGGGTTTGTTGGTTTTTTGTTTGTTTTTTGGGAGTTGTTTTGTGATGTTGTATTAAAATACCGTGGTTAAATGGTGTACGCATGTTATTCAGTTGTGCTTTTGTTTCTGTGATGCTGTATTAAAATACCGTAGTTAATGGTGTGCGTATGTTATTCGGTTGTGGTTTTCTTTCCTGATAATTATGATGTTAACATCCTCCATGTTTCGAAGTTAAGAATTTGAATTGGATAGTCAGTTATCTGCCTGGTAAGAATCTGCATAATGATCACAAGTGGCTGGATGTGACTTGTGTGTCATCTGTGTCTGTTGTTAAATAGAATACGTTAGGTGCTGGCTCCCTCAGGATGAAGCCTTTGTAGTTTACTTATTTCTTTCCTGAATAATTAATCCATTTTGTTTGGATTCTCCGTCTGTGTACGGGTGTAGAACGCTTGTAGATTTTGTAAACAGTCGTTAAAGTGAATAAAAGAACATGATCTAAATTTTTCTCCAAGATCAAGATTAAAAAAAAAAAAAAACACCCAGTGTAACCTCATGGGAGACGATGCAAATGGGTACAATGGTCATGGAAGACTTGTTCTCAGTATAACCAGAAGGATACTTGCACTTATATGCCTTGAGCCTTAGCTAAAGCCTGTGTTTCGAGGGGCACTTTTCCTTCCTGGTTTTAGTGTACAGAGACTTGTGCTTTTTTTTTCTTACTCTTTTCTTTTCTTTCTTTTTTTTTTCTTCTTTTTTGGGGGGAGGGGGGGGGGGGGCTGCCATGCCACTCACACTCTAAGTACCCTTGACCGGTTTGGTCAACGGAGAAACTGGACGACTGTGGGGATCTTCGTCCCGATCTTTGCTGGTGTGGTGACATAACTATAGTACATGTTAAATGGGCTGTTTTCAAAGTTTAAATTTCCTACATTGTTTTTAGATGTCGAATATTGTCAATTAGGTATCTTTTATGACATGCTTAACCTTTTCATGGAATGTGTCATTTCTGAAACCTGAATCTTCATTTGTGAGTCATTATCTTGCATTTTTCAAAAAAAGAATTGTCATTAATATTGTCCAGTCGTTAATCTAAACGAAGGTCACTTTTTTCTATACGCACTGATTCGTCTCTAAAATGATCATTAAATGATGTTTGATAATGTATCAAGCAGCTGCTAAGTACATCTTTATATCTTCAACGTTACTTGAGTTTCGTTTTCAAGTCCTTCGGATGAGTGATAAATCCAGACCCCGGATATGAATGCATGCAGAGCATCTGTTACATACGTTAGGAATCCATCCATTTTCAGAGAAGGGAAGGCCAGCTACAGTGGGTAGTGTGGATGGCTCGAACATACCAGCATGCAATTAGTTACCAAGAGAGAGATGGGCTCTGCCTGGTTCAACTTGTCAAAGACATTCCGTCTTTTTAATCACACATTCTCTCTTGAGGCACTACAGCACACACACAAAACACACCACCACCACCACCACCACACCAACCACCACCACCACCACCACCACCAACACAACAACAACAACAACAACAACAACACACACACACCACACACACACACACACACACACACACACACACACTCACCACACCACACACCACACCACACACACACACCACCACGCACCACGCACGCACGCACCACAGCACGAGTTAATTTTGCTCCGTTTTTAAAGTATTATTTTTATCATTTTTCCTCTTTTTTTTTTAAAGCGTACAAAAATACCACCATTAATGCTATCTTTATCTTCCACTCCTTCCACACACTTCCATACTTTCCATTACACTTCCACTGTTCTCATCTAATACACTTAGAGTGAAAAGACGTAATTGAAGACACACAACAACAACACACACACACACACACACACCACACACACACACACACACACACACACACACACACACACACACACACACACACACACACACACACACACACACGCACGTACGCGCGCGCGCGCACACACACACCACACACACACACACAACACTAACACTAACACTAACACTAACACTAACATAACACTAACAAGTGTCTAATATCACTTCGAGTGAACAACGTTAAACTGAAGAAAGTACTAACACTAACACTAACACACACCGCGCACGCACGCACACACGCACACAACACACACAACACACACCACACACACACACACACACACCACGCACACACACACACACCACACACACACACACCACACACCACACACCACACCCCACACACACACACGAGCACAGAGAGACACGAAGCAAACCTTTGCCATCATTTAAAAGCTAAGCCAAACCAAATCACAAAGCCCAGCTATTTTCCTCACAGGAAAAAAAAGGCAAAGCGCCTTTATTTGATTATCGTTTGTTATTATTTTATACCACTTTATGTCACAGCAGATTTCTCTGCGTGAAATTCGAACTGCACTCTCCCGGGGAGAGCTCGTCGCCACAAGTGCAGCGCCTACCCATTTTTTTTTTCATACATTCCCAAGCCGCCATGGGTACTTAACTCCCGAAGTTTTCCTCAGGGATAGTGTCTAAACAAGATACCTGTGTGCATACTGTTTTTTTTTTTGTTTTTTTTTTTTTTGTCATCCACTCCTACCGGCACACAATGGCCTGCTCTTCCAAAAGGCGGAACGGAGTTTTAACGTGTGCGCAAGATGTTCTGTGTGCGTTTGCGCACGGGGCCTCAGTTCATAGTCTCATCCGAATGGTGTTGTTTCTATGTTTAGTGTTATACACACTGTTCATTATGATATTAATCAAGCTGTATCTTCAGCTATCGTCATTATTGTTGTTGTTCTTGTTGTCGCTTTCTTCGATTTAATACCACTCTGTAGACTATTAGTGATATTATGGGGAGGGAGACAGAGAAGGGTATCACAATTTGTGTACGTGTGCATAAGGTAAATATAAAGGTAAAGGTGCCCCGTAACCTGTGTGGTCGTAGGGGAGCGAGGCGTCAGAGACCTCAGCTTCTCTAGGGGCCAGCATGTTGAGGGTGGCACCCATCTCCTCTCCCTCGCTGCTTTACCTCCCTGTCGCTTAAAAGAGCAGTACCCATTTACAGCTGGGTGAACTGGGGGAACTGGTACTGAAGCCAAGGCGCGCAAACGGCACCCATCCAACTGGTAACCACGCTCGACGCTGCTTAACATTGCTTAAAAAAAACTCTTAATCTTTTACACTGTAACTTACAATCTAAAACGGCAACTTGGAAAAGCAGATAGAAAGGAAAACACTTTTAAAAATAAATTCTACCTTAAACATTCAGACAGCAGGTACTGTTGTCTGTCAGACTCATATTTTATGAGCAAAAATGCATCGCTCTTCTGTTAGGCGCCTGTCAAGTCAGGCCCAGCGCATCCGACTTCGGCGTGGGAGAGAATTATGGTTTGTTTTTTTTAAGTCTTTCTGGGGGAAAAGGGCAGGAGAATAGGATCCTAAAAGGCTTAAAATAAAAAGAAGGTAGCAACAAGAAGACAAGTAACAAGGCAGAAACAAAGAGAGGGATAGAAAAGGGGAAATTCCTAACGCAGAATTTCCAGAAGGTGGGGGATGCTAATTATACTGAAAGGCACCCGACATCCGCATGTGGGACTTTTTCATTTTGTTTTGTTTTTCCATAGAGTTAACTGGAACATAGCTAAACAATGGCTCGGTGATCTAGGAGGCAATGCACACACTTACAAAAAAAAAAGTGAGGAGTCGCGAGTTCCGATCCATATTTGATGAACACAAACTTTCTCACCTTTGTCTTTCGGGTGAGACGATAAACTGAGGTCTTGTTATGTGTAGGCTACAACACGCGTATTTAGCGCATGTGGAAGAACCCGAAACACGTGGGGGGTGGAGGAGGCTGGTTGCAGAACTTCAGTTGTGCCCCCCCCCCCCCCCCCCCAAGGTCCACGGGACTACAGGACAGGAAGGTGAAGTGAAGGCGAAGAAAGAACCCACGGCAACAAGAGCTGTCTCTTGCTGGCCAAATGGAAAAAGCCTCTATCATAGGGAAAGAAAATAGACATACAGACAGACTTTAGTTTGTATTATACACAGCACACCACCCAAAGTACTAAATAACCCAGACAGCTTTTACGAGTTTGCCAAGTTCGTGCTCGGTCAAGCAAACAACAATAACAAAAAAATTTGTTTGGCGCCGGCGATTGCTTTATTTTATTTTTTTATTTTTTTTTTATCTTCTTTCCTTTTCTTTTCTTTTCTCTGTAAAAGCATACACAAGTTTATGCATGTGTAATACGCGTGTGTGTACACACACACGCACACAGCGCGCCACACACACACACACATGCATACACAGACAAACACACACAGACACAAAACACATATACACACATACACGTGCGCTCACACACACGCACTCTTCTCTGTCTATCTGTGTTCTTTCTGTGTGTCTGTGTCTGTGTGTGTGTGTGTGTTGTGTGTTGTGTGTTGTCTGCTCTCTTCTCTCTCTTCTCTCTCTCTCTCTCTCTCTCTCTCTCTCTCTCTCTCTCTCTCTCTCTCTCTCTCTCTCTCTCTCTCTCTCAAACACACCAACACACACACATACACACAACTGACACACACACACACACACACACACACACACACACACACACACACACACAACACACACACACACACACACACACACACACACACACACACACACACACCAATTGTAGCATTTATCTTACTCAAGTTTACTTGCTTCTTTGATCTTTTTGTATATATAGTTCAAGCAGTTTTTTATGGTAAGACCTGGGTTTTTTTTTTATTTTATTATCCTCCATTCACCTGTCACACAAACACACCGACATTCTTTCTTTTTTTTAATTGTTATATCTTTTTAAAAATCTCTTTTCCTTCCCAATCATTTGTCTAAAATCACTTTTTAGTAGACAGACGTTAAAATGATGACAGACACAAGCACACCAAACCTTCTCTCTCTCTCTCTCTCTCCTATACCACATCATCTCTCCACTCCTCTCTCCTCCACTCTCACCACTACACACACACACACACACACACACACACACACACACACACACACACACACACCACGCACGCACGCACGCACACACACACACACATAACAGAACATATACACACAGAACATCTTGCGCACACGTTCTGCTTTTCGTAAGAGTAGGCCATCGTGTGCCGGTGGGAACAGATGACATTTACAAAACTGCATACACACGGGGACTGGATGTAAAAAAAAAGCATGTGAATGCTTATTCCATTATCTTCGATATAAAATAATAAATAAATTTTAAAAATAAACAAAAAACACACAGACATACACACGCGAAACGCGCGAAAGCACGCTCACACACACTCGCGCGCGCGCGCGCGACGGTAATTTGGGATGTACTTGAATCTACAGTATTTGGCATCTTGATCAAGCCAGAGAGCCGAGGTATAGTAAGTAAGACAACAAAGAAAAACACTAACAACAAAACATTGACTTGGAGGTCTGGGTGCTAGTCTTTCAGATGAAATGATAAACCGACATCCCGTGTGCAATACGCATTCAGCGCATGTAAAAGAACCCGCGGCAAGAAGAGAGTTGTCCCTGGCAAAAGTAGGCACCAAGAAAGTCACTTTCGTAGGAAAACAAACTGAATACACATGTAGACATGGCGGATCGGGAAAATGAGTGGAGCTGCCGTTGTGGCGACGCACTCACCCGGGAAGAGCAGCTCGAGTTTCACGCAGAGAAATCCGCCGAGACTTACAATAGTGTACAATGCGATACAATATGATACAATACAATACAGTACGATATAATTCAGTACAATACAATACAGTATAATGAAGTAGGTTACACTACACAATACATTAGGGGCCTATAACCTAATACAATACAATACAATACAATACAACACACACACACACACATACACACACACACACACACACACACACACACACACACACACACACACACACACACACTCACACACACACACACACGCACAGTCACACACACACACACACACACATACACACACACACACACACACACACACACACACACACACACACACACACACACACACACAGAGGTGGATATAGACCTTATCACTGATATTGTTGCTGTTTGCTTTGTTGCTTTACTGTAAGTTTTGCAATACAATACAATACAATCAATACAATACAATACAATACACACACACACACACACACACACACACACCACACACACACACACACACCACACACTCACACACACACACACACACACACACACACACACACACACACACACACACACACACACACACACACACACACACACACACACAGGTGGATATAGACCTTATCACTGATATTGTTGCTGTTTGCTTTGTTGCTTTACTGTAAGTTTTGCAACACAATACAATACAATACAAATACAATACAATACAATACAATACAATACAACCACACACACACACACACACACACACACACACACACACACACCACACACACACACACACACACACAACACACACACAGAGGTGAAGAATATAGGCCTAATTACTACTATTGTTGCTGTTTGCTTTGTTGCCTTACTGTCAAGATCAGTCAATCAGTCACAGTGGCCCCACTTTCAGCCTCTTGTTGGCTCTCATTGGACGCACACACAGGGGTGTAACTATCCACACACGCGCGCTATCTCATCTGCAAACAAAGCATAACCAAACCCAACCACCACCACCTTGGCAGAATCTCACGTAATCAGTCACGTAACTCACGTAAGTGCTGGAAGAGCTTCTTCGGGTTTTTTGCTGGGGCGTGGAGGGTTGGGGCGTGTTGGGGCGTGTTAAACTTCCGCACCCACCTGCCCACCAGAACGTTTACCTGCTCACAGAGACTGATTAAGACTGATAAGGTTTTGGTTTTGTTTTTGTTTAATTTCGGACATATTTTGATCCACAAGTCCTGCATATATGTTATGGTTGTACATAAGCGCACTGATGATGAAACGTTAAGTGGGCTTGCAGAGATGCGAACTTTATTAAACAGACAATACAGAAAAAAAACAGACTAAATTTTTTAGGGGGGGGTGCCAGTGATGTCTCACGAGTGTAGATTCCTACTATGGTCATTATTGCTCTGACAGTGGTGTGTGGGATTTTTTCATACGGAGGTATATGGAGCCTAGCGGCAGTGTGCGTCGAGTTCTTTTCCAGAGCGAGAGTAACCCTGCTTGCTGCGTCTGCGGAATCCTTGAGAGTCCCTCCTGGTAAGTCAACGTATTTGTAGTAGATCTGAGTTTTACTAGTTTGATTTCGTCTCCATTGTTTCTTTGATTATATTAAGAGTCTTAGCTGAGTTGTACTATGTAAGGACTGGGTCTGGCAACCGCCATTATTACCAAGCAAGTCTTTGAGAGACTCTATGTTACCGTTTGCTGAATGAGTGCTTTTAACATCATCATCATCATCATTAGTAGTAGTAGTTAGTAGTAGTATAGTAGTAGTAGTAGTAGTAGTAGTAGTAGTAGTAGTAGTAGTAGTAGTATATGATGATGATGATGATGATGATGATATGATTATCATCATCATCATCATTATTACCATCATCATCATCATCATCATCATTATTATATATTATTATTATTATTATTATTATTATTATTATTATTATTATTATTATTATTGTTGTTGTTGTTGTTGTTGTTGTTGTTGTTTTTGTTGTTACATTGTTATTGTATTTCTGTCTTTTTTCTTGTTTGTTGTTTGCTACTTAATATGGTTTCTTGTGCTTGGCATTTGGATCATTATTATTGTTGTTGTTGTTTAGTTAGAGGAGGGTTTTTTTTTCTTGATATTATCCCTGATAAGGGCGGGGACTGGATGTAAAAAAGCACATGAGTGTTTGTTCATTATCCTCGAAATAAAAGAATTTGCCTTGCATTGCCTTGCCTTGCCTTGCTTTCGTAGGTGTGTAGCTAATTACGAAAGGACAACAATGTGTGTGTGTGTGTGTGTGTGTGTGTGGTGTGTGTGTGTGTGTGTGTGTGTGTGTGTGTGTGTGTGTGTTATTTTTATTTATTTTATTTTATTCTTTTATATCCAGGATAATGGGATAAGCACTCTTGTGCTTTTTTACATCCAGTCCCCGTGTGTATGCAGTTTTTGTAAATGTCAGCTGTTCCCACCGGCATACGATGGCCTACTCTTACGAAAAGCGGAACAGGATTTAACGTGTGCGCAAGATGTTCTGCGTGCGTTCACACACGGGGCCTCGGTTTAAGTCTCATCCATAGGACTTTGGGGAGAGTGGAGTCAGCACTGATGTTAACTCCAGGAGAAAAATCCCCTCCAACGGGAATCGAACTCAGGTCGTCAAATTGCCAGCGCAATGTTCTGACCACTGGCTATCCCGTCCCGACTCAATGTTGTGTGTGTGTGTGTGTGTGTGTGTGTGTGTGTGGTGTTGTGTGGTGGTGTGTGGGTGGTGGGCGTGTCGTGGTGGTGCGTGGTGGTGTGGTGGTGTGTGTGTGGTGTGTGTGTGTGTGTGTGTGTGTGTGTGTTGTGTGTGTTTGTTTGTCTTGCATTGTTTTCTTCTTTTTTTTCATGTGATGTCACTGAGTGACCATTCCAGAATTCTCTTCATGAAGATCTCTGCCTGTTAAAAAAAAAAGGGATAGAAGACATCTAGATTTCTCGGATTGAAATTTCGGAAAGTCTGGGTCGGAGTTTGCGGTGGTTCAATCCTGTTTGGGCCCAAAGTTTTCCCCATCCATTAGACCATGAGTGGTGGTCCTGGGTGCTAGTCTTTCGGTGAGACAATAAACCGAGGTCCCGTGTGTTACACATCATTATTTGCGCACGTAAAAGAACCCGCGGCAACAAGGGGTTGTCCCTGGCAAATCTCTGTAGAAAAAAAAGCTACTCTGGTAGGAAAACAATACAGTTGCAGACAGGAAAAAAAAAAAAACGTAATGGGTGGCGCTGCACTTGTGGCGACGCGCTCTCCCCGGGAAGAGCAGCCCGAATTTCACGCAGAGAAATTGCTATGACATAAAGTGGTGTAAAATATTTTAAAAATATAAAAAATAATAAAGATCCCTGGCATCCACACAGGGGAAGACAAAACTGAAGCTCGAGTTGAAGCTAAAGGGAAGCAACCACAGGCTGAAGGCCTATGAGCCCAAGCTGTCATAGCCATTTTAAAAAAAAAAAAAAATTCTTTTATATCGAGGATAATGGAATAACACTCATGTGCTTTTTTCATCCAGTGCCCGTGTGTATGCAGTTTTATAAATGTCATCTATTCCCACCGGCACACACGATGGCCTACTCTTACGAAAAGCGGAACAGGGTTTAACGTGTGCCCAAGATGTTCTGCGTGCGTTCGCACACGGGGCCTCGGTTTAAGTCTCATCCGAAGGACTTTTGGGGAAAGTGGAGTCAGCACTGATGTTAACTCCAGAGGGAAAAAAATCCCCTCGACCTGGGAAATCGAACCCGGTTTGTCAAATTGCGAGCGCAGTGTTCTGACCACTAGGCTATATCGGCCCCCTCGTTCTTGGATGAGTGAGCCATCCATTGTTATGGAGCCAAATCAGTGACAGGCAATGTTGTGTAAAAGTTACTTAACAGGTTAGGCCTCCCTTTCGCCTTGGAGGAGCAATTGGTCAAGGTATGTCAGTCAATAGATCTAGTTCGGGATGGGATAGCCTAGTGGTCAGAACATTGCGCTGCAATTTGACGACCCGGTTGGATTCCCGTTCGAGGGGACTTTTCCCTGGAATTAACATAAGTGCTGACTCCACTCTCCCCAAGTCCTTCGATGAGACTATAAACCGAGGCTCCGTGTGCAAACGCAGGCAGAACATCTTGTGCACACGTTAAATCCTGTTCCGCTTTTAGTAAGAGTAGGCCATTGTGTGCTGTGAGAA
The DNA here is from genome assembly GCA_030674155.1 of Stramonita haemastoma. Taxonomy (NCBI): domain Eukaryota; kingdom Metazoa; phylum Mollusca; class Gastropoda; order Neogastropoda; family Muricidae; genus Stramonita; species Stramonita haemastoma. The sequence goes on along the minus strand of CM060322.1, from coordinate 20,549,879 downwards.
TAGATGACAAGATTTGCAAAAATTGCATACACACGAGGACTGGATGTAAAAAAAAGTACATGAGTGCTTATTCCATTATCCTCGATATAAAAGAAATTAAAAAAAATATAAAAAAAGTTCAGTCAGAGAACTGCTTGATAGTGGTGATTGGTTGACAGGCCTTGCAATCCCTCAATCAGACAACTCGGCTGTGACTGATATGATCAACAAACGAATAAGCCAATTGTAGCCTATAGCTGGTGATGGTTGGTTCATGGTGTTAGCCTAGTGCCTAAATCGGATAGTTCCGCCGGACTCTAATATAATCATACAAAAATAACAAATTCTGTCAGTCCCTGAATCGGAAATCTCAGCTTACATGTCAATCATAATCATAACAAAAATGAACATTGTAAAAGAGTCATCGTCAGTGTGATGGTTGGTTAGTTACTTATATAAATTCCATTATCTATTATACTATACTACTTACTATACTACTACTACTACTACTACTACTACTACTACTACTACTATTATTATTATTATTACTACTACTACTACTACTACTACTACTACTACTACTACTACTATACTACTATATACTATTATTATTATATTATTATCATTATTATTATAGTTAGTGAAAACAGTCCCGAAATCGGGCAACTCCCCTGGCACTTCAATACGATCAAGTCAACGAAAGTTGTCAAGGAGAAGGACCCGACCCGCTGACCGAGGTGTTACGGAAACTCTCCCGCGTCGGGAGCCAGTAGCCAATGGCTAAGTGAGATAGGTTGTAGGCTACCTCCTTGCTTTTGATTGCGAGCCCCTTATAATGGATAATTCCGTTGGGACTTTAATACAATAAACACCAATCCTGGAGAATTAAGAGGTTTCCTGAAGCATATGACTTAGGCCTAGAGAATTGGGAGGTTCCCTGAAGGCAACATGTGCACGATGCTAATATTCTGTTCTGTCCGGCTGGAATTGTGTTCCTTAGACCTCGCAGAAAGACAAGGACTGGTCCTATACAATGGGGAACAGGACCAGATGCACCAGTGGTAACAGTTGTTGTGGAGCGTTTCCCAGCTGAAAGCACCACCCCGTGAGTGACTACCCAGAATATGCAGTCTGTCTCATCCACCATTGCTGGCAATGTCTGTGAGAGTACATAATCTTGGATGAGAAATTTGCATGTTTGAATGTTTTCAAGTAGGCCTACCCTGCCAAGAAGGCAGCTGCGCTCCGAACTCAGGATTTTCCTCTTTCTTTTAATTAAGGAGGAGACAGGTTATTATGCTAGGAGCTTGTCATGGATAAAGAGAATTCCAATAACTCTTTAAAAGATAACAATAATTGAAAGAAAGCCCTGGCACTTTGCTTACATCAATAACTGACAAAGCATTCGACCTAGGCTATGATGGTAAAAGTTAAGTACCAGTAATCATCTGAGATATTATGAAAACTTGATATTAAAAAAACGCTTAACTCTTATTTCAAAGTAACTTGCTGTTTTACACTATCATACTAATGTGTATTCACCCAGACCGGTGTATGCTGTATTTCCAGCAAAGTCTGTATTTGTGTTTGTTGAAGTTATCAATTTTTATATGGCATGACCACTCTTTCCATAAATGGACTCGCCTGTTTCTTCTACTTCCGCTTCTGAGTTTTTCGCATCTCCCGCGAGGAGAACGGTGATGTGGTGGCGCAAATTACAAAGATGGGGAAAACAAGAGGCTCGAAAAAATCCTCCAATACAGTTCGGAAGGAGAACCGACCTTACCATGGGTAATTTGCAATATTCAGTTGATGTTGCATATTGTTTAGAATTGTCTTTTAAAATCGTGTTTGCAAACTAAATCTTAGCGCCACGATTATAATTTGTACGCTCGTGCATTGAACGATCATTTTGAACTGATATGAACGTTAGGCCTAGGCCTAGTGATTTTTTTTTCATCTGAAAGAGAAAAGAAGTTAGAAGACGTTTGAAGCTTTAAAATCTCAGTCATATTTACAATAGGAAGAAAACTTAGTTAAGAAAGATTTAGGCCTGTCGATCGTTGTATTTTAATCCCCAGGTCTACTTCACCCGCGCGCTGATGAAATATAATTTGTGTATAAGTAACTAGGCCTAGCACAAGTTTTCAGTTCCTCTGGCATGGTACTGTGGTCGTCATGTCCTATCGCTGGGGTTAAAATATATTATAGTATCGCATACATACATTAACAAATTTGTTATGGTCATACATAGTAGAACACAGTAGACCTAGACTTAAAACAATCATGTAAAATCATCTTTTTCTATTCTACTGCCTTCATCATTGTGAAGATTCTGTAGACTACAATTATCTTCAGGTTTCATCATAAGCAGGCGAAGTCTTGTTGGCAAGGCTGGAGATGGGGACTCCAGCTGAGGTCAGAGGTAATGGTGACTCTAAGGTATAAATTTGGCCTTGCTGACCTTAAGGGTGTGGTCACAGAGTGTGTATATTGATGGTAGGGGGTTACTCTTCCAGCTTACTTGCAGTGTCTGACACTTATCTGGGTGGAAGCTCATAATGCATGACATGTTTATTCCTACTCTGCGAGGCAGTTGAGATCCCTGTGGAGGACTCACTGATCGCTGGTGGAGGAGACTGTTTTGTGGCAAAGTGTGTCTTCTGCAAAGAAATGAGAGAGAGTCCAGTCAGCATGTTTGTTGTCGGATGTAGAATAGGAAAAGCAACAATCAGCAATTCATGAATTTATGTGCACCAATATATCTGTAAAACAATCACATAGTTGTGTTAAAATTTGGAAACCTTACAGTACAGTTGCTAAATAGCTTACAATTTGTGTATTTAAACTGCTCGTGATCAAATTCAAATGCTTTCGGGTTTTCACTTCAAGGAATTTATTATGAATGTGAGGGGACCCTCCCTCCAGCTCTTTCTTTCCCTGACTCTGAGGCACATTTTAGTGCAGCATGCATTGCATGCACGTGCGCACGCAGTGACACACACACACACACACAACAGTATCATCTAATAATACATTTAGCACCATGATTATGAACAACATAAAAATAAGAATTTATTTTAAATTAATGAATGATCATCAACTTGGATTTTTATTCATGAATGTGTTCTACTCTTAGTCTATGCTTTGTGCTAATACAAAAATTTAAAGGGGAAGACAACAGCTATTTTAGTTTAAAATTTAAAAAAAAGAAAACCCAAATCTAAGCACTTCAACACAATTATGCTGGTTTTAGTGTTTTCTTTTAGGTTTTTTTTTTTGGGGGGGGGGGGGGGGGGGGGGGGGGGGGGGAGGAATGGAAAAAAGGAAAAGCCAGTGAAGCGAGAAGGCAGTTTGCTTTTTTTTCATCAGAAATGTATGAAACGATGTCAGATTACTTGAAAATTTATGTCCTTGATTAATAGACAGGTGGCTACAGCATTTTTTTAAACCTCTGATGTAACTAGCTGTATTTCAATGACCAATCAACAATGCACACTGTAATCCATGTAGACCTCTTACACCTCATATGACTTGTACCTTATCATATGAACGTCAGTTGGTAATACCCTTTTATTTTGTAGTTTAACTTGTACAATCCCATACCCTGCCATGTTCACAATCTCACATGTGACAACAGATGACAATATTTACAAAACTGCATACACACAGTGACTAGATGAAAAAAAGCACATGAGTGCTTATTCCATTATCCTCGATATAAAAGAATAAATAAATAAATAAATGACACTAGTTTGTGTTCCAGGGACAGGTCAGCTGCCCAGCAACATCCTCCAGCTCCATCCGAGTCCAAGCATATGGAGGAGGAATCTATAGCAGACACGTCTGACGAAGAAGGAGAAAGCATGGTATGGTCCCAAAGTACCGGTCACATCACCAGCGAGGAAGATGGCATCGTCCCCTTTCCAGCAGAAGACAAAAGTGGGGCATCAGTGGCCCATCATGGAGGATTTGCTTCGGGAGAAGCCAATGTCCTACATGCGGGTCACGGTGTTCCGCAGACTAATGTAAAAACTTTGCCTGGTAACAGCAGTAACAAACCATCCTTGGTGACACCAGCACAGTCATCTAGACCCCCTGCGCCTGTTCCTGGGGTATGTGGTATTTTGTGAATGTTGTGTATGGGTGGCAGGGAGTTCCAACTGATTTAATTCTAAATGATGCAGGCACGTAGTTTTTTGTTTTTTTTGTCTCCTGAGGTTTCAGAATTTATAAGCTTGTGTGAAAGCCAGTCTGTTGTAAGTAGCGCTGTTTATACAGTGTCAAACCAGTCGGATGAGTCCACACTACGTATGATTCTGTCATTTTCTCCATCTGTCACTGTTGTGATAACCTAACATCAAGATTGTTTGATAATAAAATATCACATGAATACAAACAAGCACTGTGGGATCACCCCGAAGACTTGACAACCACTCTCTGTTCTGCTTTTCTCGGGATTTTTTCTAGTTTCAGGCCTGTCCATTTGCTGATGATGTTCTCCCATCTCTTCCTTGGGCTTCATTTGTATCATGTCTAAATTCGACCCCAGTATGCATACATTTTTTTTGGTTTCATTTTAGGGAAGAGGTTGTGTTGGGGGGGGGGGGGTATTTTTACCAGCACAAATGGCATACTCTTCCAAAAGTCAGAACAGGCGTCAATGTTTGCAAGATGTTCTGCACGCATTCACACGTAGGACCTCAGGTTAAAGTCTCAGCTGAAGGACTTACAGGGGAGTGGAGCCCATACTGATGTTGACTCCAGAGGGAGCTTGAACTGGAACCGTCAGATTCTGAGATCAATGCTCCAACTGCTGGGTGGTCTCTTCTCTCCTCCCCCCCCTCCCCACCCCCCAAAAAAATAGGATTCATATAAATTTTGCACCCCCCCCCCCAGCAGCATTTCATAACTCTTCATGGATATGGTGGTCAGTAACCTCCTTGTGTGTGTTTGACTGTTTTTAGCAGCCAATAGCTTCTGTGTTTGATTCTCAGGCACCTCGGGTGCTTGGCAACAGTCAGAGAGAAAACTGCCCCAAACCTTCCCCGGAGGCAGAGCCACCCGCCGCCGGTTACCTGGGCATTCTTTCCCCGCCACGCAAACTGGACCAGCTCTGCTATCCGCCTGCTCCAGGGCCAGGTGAGTTGTTGCTTTGGACCTGATTGACTCGCACTGGCCTAGAGTTGATTCATTACTCAATGGTTGTGTACCTACAACAGTTTTGATAAATTTATCAAATGTCAGCAGCTGTGACGTAGTGGTTAAAGTACTCAATAAAAATTTATTCCTGGCTGGCGGGTCATAGGGTTTTTTTTTTTTTGTTCAGAAAGGAATCGTATTGCCAACCAAAATCAGGGACTGGTTTTGCACTTGATTAAAACAAAAATGATTAGCCACTGCCATCAGTTCTGTTGTAATCAGTCAAAAAATTTTTTCCTGTTTATATCCATGTCTTCACATTTTGAATGTACTTGGCTGTTTCTTTAGTTTTAGTATCAATTTGAAATTGGTAACTTGAAGGGCAGCTTTGTTCATTCCTGTGTCACTGGCGTATTCGTGAAATATAAACTGTGCTTTTGAATGATATTTGACCGATATTTCTTCCTGGCAACAGGGTAGAGAGTGTGGAACCTAATGCAGTTGTGTTCTCTGAGAGAGATATGTCTCTCCAACAAGCCAAGGAGGAAAAGTCTGCACATGCAGTTTGATGAACTGCTGTTCTTTTTGTCTTATACATTTTGTTCAGTTCAGATTTTCTTTTGTAGTTTGAACTGGTTTATTTAGTGTTGCATCTCTTCCTGTATTTTGTTTTCCAGATCATTTTAAACATGTACCAGATGAAGTTTTGCTACACGTCCTTCACTTCCTGACTCGACGCACGCTATCAAAGTGTATGAGAGTTTGCAAAAAGTGGTATCGAATAGGGTAAGTTTTGTAGTTTTGTTAATCTAGAATACCATATAATTCTGATCAATAGCTGCCTGGAGAATTTCCATTTTAGTGCACAGTCACTGCTTTTAGGATTCATTCCAGGTGTATTTGTGGAATTGTATTTGTGGAATTCTTTGTTCGAGGCAATGGTGGGAACTATTACAGTGTGTATAAGAGTAAATGGCTAAGGAGAAAGGGAAATATAATATATATAATATAATTTATATACACACACATACGCATACCAGTCAGTCTGTTCCAGGTGTGTTGTCAAGTAATGGCCGGAACACATTTCACTTGAAGAAGATTATTTTATTCATGCTGGTATGAACTTGTGAGGAAGCATTCTTTGCCATCATTTTATTCTCGTTTATATCAGCGCAGCTATGTTTGAAGCTTTGTTAAAAATTATTTTATTATTACACAGGTACATGAAGCTTTTATTCAAAGCTTTGTTTGGGCGATTGTGGTTGAACAGATGTGACGAGTTGCTGTGGCGACGAGTAGACCTTTCTCAACAAAAAGTTCAGGCAAAAACTCTGAAGCTACTTTTCCACAGAGGGTCCACACATCTACGTCTGGCAAGGACAGATGTAAGTATAAACTGGCCAAACTCTAGAGGTAAGGAGGTAAAGGTGTCCCATAACCTCGGCTGTTGTAGGGGAGTGATGCATCAGAGACCTCAGCTTCTCTAGGGGCCAGCATGTTGAGGGCGGCGCCCATCTCCTCTCCCTCGCTGCTTTACCTTCACTGACCTAAAGAAAGCAGGTACCCATTTACAGCTGGGGGGACTGTACTGAAGCCAAGGCGCGCAGTCACCCATCCAACTGGTAACCACACTCGACGCTGCTTGACTTGGGGGAAAGCGAGCGCTCTGACCACTTAGCTATCCCGCCCCCTAAGGTCTTGTGTATTTTCCCTGTTCTGACATTCCCTGCATGTAAAGCAGCTGGTAATAAGCGTTGGTGTGGATTGTATCATGATGTCCGTTTATCTGTAGAATTTTTGTCTGCGACTATGCAAGGTTTGGCAAAGAAGCAGAGCATGTGGTCTTGCAGTAGGAAAGAAAAGTGATTGAGAAAAACCAAATTCAAGATTATGAGGATGATAACAGATAGTGTTGTATGTTTAAGTGAAGGAGGTTCTGTCTAGAGTAGGATCTGCTTAAGATATTTTTATCATAGCTGGCTGGGGGGGCTCTTACAGTATGAATAGCATCCCTGCCTTTTGGAAATTTTGTCTTTTCTATTACTCTCTTTCTGTGTCTTTTTCCATACCTCTCTGTCATCTATTTTATTTTCTGTCTTTCCAGTCTATTTCCTTGCCCTTTTTTTTTTTTTTTTTTGCAGTAAATCGTACTGATATTTTTGTATGTAAATATTACATATAACATTTGGGGGGGGTTGTTCTGGCAACCAGGTAGTGATATGTAAACAGTGGGACGGACACAGGATGCCCATTCAGCAGTGTTATTTGCCCATAATGGCTTTTTTATGTATAATTATTTGTATTTTGAAGTGTGTTTTTTTAACACTTTGTTTCTTTTGGCAACGTTAGGATGCTGAATTAAGTGGAGTGCCTGGTGTCCTCAGCATGGCCTGGTTTTATTGGCTGTAATGGCTGAAATGGTTTAGGTACCATGTCATTAATGTTGTATAATTTACAAGATCAATACCCTATGTTTCAGATGTCTCCACATATCTGCACCCTCTTATCTCTGTGACTGTCTTCATCTGTATATTCCATCCCGTTCCCTTCGTTCAGCCGTAGATACGTTGTGCTTTGGAACACCTAGATTCAAGCAAAACACTATTGGCTGTCTCTCTTTCTCTGATTATGGTCCATCCACATGGAATGACCTCCCTCTCTAACTTTACCAAAAGCCTACAATTGATACTTTCAAATCCAGCCTCAAAACACACTTATTTCCTACCTGAGTTTTTCCCTCTCACACCTGTCCCTATTTTTCAACAGCCTCTTTCAATTCCATCGCCCTACATCTACTTAAGCGTGTTCGCTCGCATGTGTGTGTGTGTTGCATAAATTTGATATTTGTTTATTAATAATTGTGGAAGGTTGCATGTCTGTAAATGATTTGAATGCCAGCGCTTTGGTTTGTTTGCTTTACAAGATTCAGCGCTATGTAAATTCCATGTGTTGGTATTGTTTCTTTTCAGGTTGGTGGTGGTGGATATTTGAAGGGATTAAGGTGTGTTTTGAACTGTTACTGTGTTGAAATGTTACTGGAGCCACTGAAATGAATGAGGTGACAGCCCTGGTATGGCTTTCGTGGTCAGTAGGGCTATAAACAACATGAAATAAAATTAAATCATAGCTGGCTCTAATCTTGTATGGAAAATAAATATGTTTTTTTGGGGGGGGGGGGGGGGGGGGGGGTTAACGTGTACCCCCCAAAAAATTTTACAGTTTTTGTTCTTGAGAATGATTTGGGTTTGTTTTTTTTGTTTTTTTTTTCAGATCACTAAAAATATCCATCCAGATCCAAGAGAAGCTTCAGTATGGAGCCATGGTAAGTGCCACTTACTCACTACATTTTATATTGATCTGGAGTATCTATCTTCTGGGCATGTTGTAAGGTAAGTTAGTTAAGTTAAAGTCTGTCCCGAGCCTACGCTCATCAGGCGGTGCTTATCCGGTTTCTGTGGCGTTAAGCGACTGAGAGTCATAGATCCCCTGGATAGGACGCCAGTCTATCGCAGGATTAACCCACACAGGTTGGTACCTTTACACTGGGTGGGGTGAGAAAATAGCGTAAAGTGCCTTTTCAAGGGCACAACGCCATAGCGGAATAGCTGGGATCGAACCGCAACCTTTAGATACGAGTACACACCTACCACTAGGCCACAGCGGCGGCTTGTAGGTAAAGTGTCCCATACTTAGGCGGTCATAGGGGAGCGAGCATCAGACCTGAGTTTCTCTAGGGCCAGCATTGAGGGCGGCACCCATCTCCTTACCCTCGCTGCTTGACCTTCCCCGACCCTAAAGAGGGCAGATTCCCATTTACAGCTGGGTGAACTTGGGGGGGGGGGGCTGTACTGAAGCCAAGGTGTGCAAATGGTCACCTATCCAACTGGTAACCATGCTCGACGCTGCTTAACTTGACTTTTGGAAAGTGAGCGCTCTGACCACTGAACTATCCCACCCCCCCTAAACAGAATGATGTTTTTGCTTGCACAGCATAGGTATGAGTATGTTGGAGCACTCAAATTCTTTTTAGATTTTGAATTCTCTCAGGACTGGAAACAGTTGATTTTGGGGGGGGGGGGGGGGTACATTTTTTATTTGTTCACGTTTCTGTTAGTGGTGTGTATATTGGTGGTCTTTTTTAAAACAGCATTTTTCATTTATGTGCGAATGGTGTTTGCATCAGTATTTTTTTTCTTTTTCTCATAAAGTATTGTATTTTGGTGTGTGTTTTTTGGTGGTTGTTTTTTAAGAGCAAAATTCCTTTCATTTTAATATTAAACTCCTCCCCTCTTTTTTCTGTAAAAAAAAAAAAAAAAATTACCCTGTAATGTTTACGGTGTGTTAATTCTTGTGCAGCTTGAGTCGCCTGCAATACCTAGACCTGAGCATGGCCATGATCAGCACCCACATTCTGAGTGACCTCCTGTCGCATTGTCGACAGCTGAAGAAAGTCAGTCTGGAGCATGTGGTTGTCAACGATACCGTCCTTCAGTGAGTGTTCTGGGCATCAGTGAGACTTTGAGAGGCTAGGCTATTCAAGAACTGTTTAATTAAACCTTGGTTCTAGAGGGAAGAGATCAGTCTTAGGTTTATATAAAAGCGAAAATATTTTTTATATATATATAAAAGGGAAAATAAAAGACTGCGAAGGCTCCATTGCATTTCTACTGAGACAGGTTCTTTTGTGCGTAAAATCATCTCTTTATTAACAAGATATGACAATTGTGTCAGTGTGTTTGGCGTAAATTTGTTTATATTACAATATTACTGATGTTGACATTTTTGTACTGAGTAGTCTTTCCAATCTTTTAAAATTTTCTGCAGCTCTGCCATTAAAAAAAAAAAAAAAAAAATAGAAAGAACTAAAATCAAACAAGCAAGCAAACTAAAATAACTAAGAATAAAAGAAACGAATAACAACAGAAGTATATCCTACCAACACAACAAAGTTACAGAAAATCTGTTATTCATAAGATAAAGAAGACCTTGCTGCCTACAGTGCATTCTGGTGTACGTTTTGGAAGCAGTCGTGTCTTTTCTAAATGCATACGAGGTTGAAAAAGAAGCTGCCCAATTTCCAGTGCTGTTAGAGTAGAACTTGCTCTGAGGTCATGGGTGGCTGGCTCAACAGTCATCCTATTGTAGCTATGTTGCAGGCCTGAGAGCACATCCACATCTGGGGGAACGGGATAGCCTAGTGGTCAGAACATTGTGCTGTCAATTTGACGATCTTTGTTTGATTCCCATTTGAGCGGATTTTTCCCCCTGGAGTTAACATCAGTGCTGACTCCACTCTCCCCAAAAGTCCTTCGGATGAGACTATTGACTGAGGCCCCGTGTGCAAACACGCAGAACATCTTGCGCACACATTAAATCCTGTTCCACTTTTCATAAGAGTAGGCCATTGTGTGCTGGTGGGAACAGATGACAAGATTTACAACACTGCATACACATGGGGACAGGGTGTAAAAAAAACAAACGAATGCTTATTTCATTATCCTTGATATAATGAAAAGTAAAATCAATAAATAAAAAAAGATAAATCATCATTCTCTGCATCAGGCATCTTGGATGTTGATCGTAATACCTCCTTTCTTTCCATGTTTTTCCTTCCTTTTTTTTTTTCCAGATGAAGATTTATCAACAGTGTACTGCTAAAATTAAAAAAAAAAAAACAAACCTTTTGAGAAGTATCTTTGAAAAATGTCGATTTCTGTTTTTCCCTCCCGCAGAAATGTTGGTATTGAATATTGGTGGTGAGGTGTTGCATTTGTGAATTATTGTGTCTGTGTGCAGCTTGTTATCGGAGAATCCTTTCCTGGACACTTTGAACTTGGCCATGTGTCACGGCATAACCTCCAGCGGTCTCATGCCTCTCTTCGCTCATTGCTCATTGTAAGTGCACAGTGACTGGATGAGACAGTCCTACTCTTTTCTCTCTCTTCTCTTCTCTCTTCTCTTCTCTTCTCTTCTCTTCTTTTCTCTCTCTCCTCTCCTCTCCTCTCTCTCTCTCCTCTCCTCTCCTCTCCTCTCTCTCTCCTCTCCTTTCCTCCTCTTTCTCCTCTCTCTCTCTTCCTCTCCTTCCTCTTCCTCTCTTTCCCCCCCCCTTCCTTCTTTTCTTCCTTTTCTGTCTTCTTCTCGTCTCTTCTCTTCTTTTTTCCCTTCTCGTCTCTTCTCTTCCCTTATTGGTTTGCACCCATGCTTAGATGGGCTTTCTTTTTTTTTTTTTTTGTTTTAGTAGCATAGTTGCTAAGTTGGCTGATCATCCATAATGTCACTGAAGTGTTTTGCCTGATATGGTTTCTGTGTAAACTTTGTGTGTTAATTTGAGATACTTCATTCTGAAAATTGAACCAAGGTTTGGGGGGGGGGGGGGCTGACAGCTTAGCTGATTTACTACATAACTAAAGCCAAATATTTTTTAATGATTTTAGTACATTTTTTTTATGTGGTTTGCCATACTATTACATGAATTTACTTGTACTGAAACTCACTTATTTGAGGCACCCACTGTCTTATTTCTGTCTACCTACACCCTCCCCTGCCTGATAGATCTATGCTACTAGGTTCATTGGTGGTGCTGTTTTACTTTGATGAGACCCATACCAGAGTTTTTAATTTGAAAAAAAAAAAGTCATTTACATAGAACCAATAATAGATGTTCTTTCAAGGTTTTACTCAGTCAGTGACTAAGGAATAGTTCTCAACAAGTACATCTCCTTTATTACCTCTTGACTGTAATAAATTAATGACAATCATTCCGGCATGTTCTTGATCCACAATACGTCTGTACGGTCACAGTCGCACAAATCCAGCGTGACTTGGTCAAGGGTCGCGGACCCAGTGCTAACATTAACACGCCATTTCCTTTTACCAAGTCCAAGTGGGGTTAGTTCCGGCTATAATTAGCACCACATGAATCCATCTGAACTGGGATGGAATAGATAGCTGAGTGTAACTGAAAGATCCTGGAATTCAGAATGTAGCTAAGCTGCAGCCAAGAAAATTTTTGGGGGGGGGGGGCACCGTGAAGTATTTGCTTGTCCCTAAATTTTCTGTGCCGCCGCTGTAGTCTAGTGGTTAGGGCGTTGGACTCATAATCTAAAGGTTTCGGGTTCAATCCCAGCTTTCGGCTATGGCGTTGTGCCCTTGGAAAAGGCACTTTACGGCTATTTTCTCACCCCACCCTGGTGTAAAAGGGGTACCGACCTTGTGTTGGGGGTTAACCCTGCAATAGACTGGCGTCCTATTCAGGGGGGAGTCTATGACTCTCAGTCGCTTAACGCCACAGAAACTGGGATAAGCACCGGCCTGATGAGCCTTAGGCTCGGGACAGACTTTAACTTTAACAACTAAATTTTCTGTAGAAACAAAAACCAACAAAGAAAGAAAGGGCAGGGGTTAAAAAAAAGTCCTCTTGTTTGGAAATCATAGTCTTACTTTGGAGGACTGGAACTACACAAAGAGGAATATGCAACTGTTTAATTAACCCTCTTAGTCCTGAACCGGGATTTGCCGGGATTGAATAATTGCCCCCCCTGAATCCTGAACTGGGATTTACACAGTGGATTTCCATCACGCTGCGACCATCACTAATTGCTACCACATGTCAAAGCTCTATCAGGCTAGAGGTAGAAACCCTGCTGAGAGTCTGGAAGTAATTATAGCCGCTGGTATATACTTAGAGGGAGGAAAAGGCCAGCGAGCGTGTGTGCCTGACCTGATTTCGTGATGGAATGCGAAATCTAGGGGCAGTTTGTGTTCAGAGAATCCAAATGTAAGAGGGTTAAATATGCTTTCAGACTAACCCACCTCAATTTGGCATGGACAAACATGGACAGAAGATGCGTCGCTTACGTGTGTGGAGCTGTCCCAAACAACATTACGCGCCTCAACATCAGTGGTTGTCGGGAGGCTATGACAAATAGTGGTAAGGATTTCATTTATGTGTGTGTGTGTGTGTGGAAAATGTTTGCCCATGTGTATTCAGTTTGTTTGTTACACTAGTTCATAATATGTATTCATTGGCTGTTTGTGTCCATATGAAAACATCTCTGTTTATTCTGCTTGTCTATCACTTTTTTTTTTTTTTTTTTTTTTTTTAATAGATTAACAATGGTGGGTGTTTGCAGGGATTAAATAGTGTTGATGTTGTTGAACATGAGATGAATGTTACTGGAGTTGCTGAAATTGAAATACGGTGACTGCCCTGATATGGCCTTTGTGGCATAAACAACATAAAATGAAACAAAACTGCCGTATGCTGGAAAAATGGGTCTTGTATGCTAAAACTCAGATTGCTCTGTGACCAGATGTGCATCGCCTGTGTGGGCGGTGTGGGTCCCTGAAAGAGCTGGACCTGAGTGACTGTTCGGAGCTGACGGAAATCGCCATCGAGTCCATCCGGGAAAACCTCACGTCCTTGGAGGAACTGTCCCTGAGTCGCTGCTACAAGATTTACGGGGACTCCCTGAAAACGCTGGCCTTCATGCCCAACCTGAAAGTGCTCAACGTCATCAGCATGCTGAGTCGCGGGCCTCTGGACCTTCTCAGAATGGACCTGGGTCGGGTCCAGTTGAACTGCACCATGATTTCCTCTATAGCCCGCCCCACCACGGGGTCCCGGTGCACCAGCATCTGGGAACAGCGCATGAGGGAAATTTAGGTGTGCTGGCTTCTGGAGAAGTTTTAGGGTGCTGGCTTCTGGAGAAGTTTTAGGGTGCTGGCTTCGGAGAAGTTTAGGGTTGCTGGTTTCCAGAGAAGTTTAGGTGCTGGCTTCTGGAGAAGTTTGGGTGCTGGCTTCTGGAGAAGTTTGGGTGCTGGCTTCTGGAGAAGTTTGGGTGCTGGCTTCTGGAGAAGTTTGGGTGCTGGCTTCTGGAGACAGTCTCAAGTGTGGTCCATGTGAGTGTGGCTGGCTGTTTGTGGGTGGTCAGTATTTATTTGCTGCAATGTGCTCATGTCAACAAGTCGCAGTGAGTTTGTGTCTTTTCTCAAGGCCATGAAATCTGAGATCTTATTTTGTTTTTAAACCAGAATCAGGCAAAGCAAAGTTGTTAGATATAGGGCAATTTCTAATTTTGAACATTTTACCTGATATGACGTGGTCTACTCTTAATTTTGTTCGTAGTTCAAGTGAACATCCACTTTCAAAATATTGAGATCATGGCTTAATTTTATGTGGAGATCTTATGTGGGATGACGAAAACAGTTTTTACAAATGTTCCGGTCCTGTAATAACTGATGGTTTTAAAATAAATGTAGTACAGTTCAATATTGACAAGCATGAGAATGTGCCACAGGTGTGTATTTGTGCATGTGTACGTATGTTTACGGTAGTGTATATATGTATGCAGTGAAAGGAATCATTTGAAACAAAACGTTGGTAGTTGACACACACGCAGAGCTGCTTACGACAGAATTTGATTGACTTCATTGTTTTCATTATTGCATTGTTACATGGTCAACAACATCATTATACAGTGCAAGCAAAAAACAAAAACGCCAATCAAGCAAAACAAAAACAGAAGAAAAAAAGCAAGAAAGAAACCCAAGCCAAAAAACATTGGTTTGGACAATCCATACAAATACAGCAAGCAAAAAACAAAGTTTATAAAAGAGAAAAAAAGCAGCATTGATTTGTACAATCTATACAAATGTTCTTACAATGAGACTATTGACCTGCATGCAGACACATGCATAGCATTGTGCACATCTGTAGAATAGAAAACAGCCAGTATTCCATAAGACGACAGGTCAGTTATGGCAGATGGAAGGTTGACCCAGACATATCCAACATGCAGTCTGCATGGAATAAGACAATCTGCATGAAGACTTTTACAGACGCTAGAGCAGTAACATACCAATGAATCAGACCCATGTGTCCACACCTTTTCAAACAGCAGATGATATAAATAACTAAAGTACCTTAAAAAAAAAAAAATAAAAAAAAAGAACCAAGAAATCTTACTTGCTGTAGCTCTTGTCATCATCGGGCTTAGACAACACTTCCAGTGGATTTTTTTTTTTTTTTAATCAGATTTCTAGACAGGGTTGTTTTGCAATGTAGCACTAGCCGTGCCATCCACAGAGCCAGTTTTGCAGTGCAAAACAACCCTGTCAAGTTTTTTTTTTTTTTTTTTGTTCCAGTTCAATTTTTTTGGTTTTTGCCTTTTCTTTTGTGTTGCTTCCTGGCTTTTTTTTGTGCTGCACTGTACACATACAAGACATGGTGAATGCACTTTCGGTTACTTTAGCTTGTGCTCCAAGCATGGTCAGCAATGCTTCAAGTTTTTGTAAAAATTGCCTTGCATCGGGAGTTTTCGTGTTGGTGTTTTTTTTTTGTTTTTTGTTGTTGTTTTTTTTGCCTACTCTCAAGATGAATTTCAAAGACAAAAACACAAAATGGCCTAATGCAGTGATAAAAAGACATTTTTCACCTTTCGATTTTCGACAATTAATGCAATATGCGACCCTCTACCACATAGCAAGTTACATAGCCTCGGAGATCACTTTTAAATTGTTGGCTTATTGTCAGTATGCAACAAAAAAAGCCATTCGATGGAGAAGGGGAAAAAACCAGACTGAAAATTGGATCATTCCATGAAAAGTGATTACAAATTAAAATGCTAGACACCCTGAAGTGTCAAAATGAGAACTTGACAACTTTTGCATCAGAAGAGATGTTCAGGATAGAAGTTTTTTTTAAAACTCACTTTTAAAGCAAATGTAACAAAATTATGCCTTAATACTTAAGTACAAGGTGGAAGAAAGCTTATAGTTTTATAATCAAACAAAATCGACATGACCCCCACCTGCCTAAAATTGCTTCCAGCAGAAAAGTGGGTGAGGTGTAACACGACTCATTTTGGGGCCGAGGGTTACATAATTATGGTCTTTGGATCGGAGAATCTGGGGTACTGCATAAGCAAATATGGGAGTTGGAAATAACAGAAGTTTCTAAATGGGTCAACTGAACATCCAGAAAACCGATGTGTGATCTGTATTTAATGAGGAAGAACTCCTTTAAGGCCCTTGGTGATCTAGAACTCTATAATGTTAAGAGAAAAAGAGGGCCTTTCTCTTTTTAGTTCCTTCTCTCTCTCTCTCTCTCTCTCTCTCTCTCTCTCTCTCTTTCTCTCTCTCTCTCTCTCTCTCTCTCTCTCTCTCTCTCTCTCTCTCTCTCTCTCTCTCTCTCTCCTCTCTCTCTCTCTCCTCTCTCTCTCTCTCTTCTTTTTTACAGTTTTTTACATTCAGCATCTCAAGCATCAGATTCACACACACAAATGCATTGCTGAAGTTGAGTAAAATGTCCAGCTATCCTCTGACATAGCTGGAATTGTTAGTAAACAAAATTTGTTGGTGGTGGTTTTTTTTGGGAGTTGGGGGGGGGGGGGGGGGGGGTCGTCTACCTTCATGGTGGGCAAAAATGGTCACACAAAATCTCAATATTGATGATGAATGTAACCTCAGAGCTCTAGCCAAGGAACAAAAATACACACACACAAAATTCATTGGCAGATAAAACCTGCAGTTTTACATGTAAACTATGTGACAAAACCATGAGATGAATCTGACAGATAGTGGTAATGATTACAGGGAATGGAGTATTTTACTGATGTTTCCCTATGTAGAATTGGGCAACTTTTGGCCTGATTGTCATCAAATTCTGCTACTGGGCTCAAGCAGATAAAATGTGCAGTTATACATGTAAACTTAACTAGGTGACAAAACCATGAGCTGAAGCTGACAGGTAGCTGGAATGACCACAGGGAAGTATTTTAGGCAACTTTTGGCCTGATCGTTATCAAGTTCTGCGCTAGGCTTGACCCGACTCCGGGTTTACATGACATCAAGCATTTAAAAAGTGTTCCACTGTTGAGTCTCTGTGAAGATATTTTTTCCATGACAATCCATCAGATAGTGCTAATAGAAAGGCAACAGTTTACATATATTGAAAAAGGTTTTGTTTTTCTTTTTTAAAGCGGTTTGAATCCTGTCTACAGCTAGACCTTCCCCGCATATCTACTACTAAACTACTGGTGATGGTCTAGATCCTAGTCTTGTGGTTAAAACAGACACCCCCTGCTCGGCCTGCGTTTAGTATTAGCAAAGCATTGGCTGCAAGAAATTGTACCTGATGAAATTTATAAGAAAGCCAGTCGCACCTATTTATAAAAAAAAAAATTTTTAATAGAATTTCAATACAACAGCAGGAAATATAAGATTCTTTTTTTGTTTGTTTTTCATATGTGACATTTCAATTAGGAATGCACGATCCTTAATGGATGCAGACCAAATTTCATGCAGAGAGATAATAAATACTGTGGACGTTGCTTTTATTTCAAACTGTTAAAAAATAAAAAATCCATTTGCTTTTTGTTTTTCATTATTTTTATTTATTTTGTTCTTTGTATAAGTTGTGTCACAAAAAATTGGTATTTGATACAATTCTAATTTGCTGTTAGTGATATATTGGTACAATGGAGAGTACACAGAAAATGCATAATATACCAGGCAATTTATAATGTGGAATGGTGATTGTTGATACAGGTTTAAAAAAAAAAAAAAAAGAATTGTTGGCATTTCTCGATTGTTGCTCTCTTTGAGGAAAAAAAGATGAGATGGGGTGTGTGTGTATGCATGTTAAAGAATCAAGATAGACTTAAAACAGAACCTCATCTGTTGCATTTCTTGTTATCCTGCTGTGCATCTGAATTTTTCTAACATGATGGATGTATTTGTGTAATTTGTATTTGTGATGGTGTTGATGTACAAGTACATTTCATTTTATACAAGTTTTTTTTTTTATTTGCACGAAAGATCTTATGCTTTATGTTAAATTATACCATGTTACTTTTTTTATTTATCAATGTTATCTTTTAAATTATTAAATGTTTACTGACGAACACATTAGCAGAGTGGTGAAAACTGCTTGACTTCAAACCTATGGGTCCATGAAATCACAAGTTTGAATCTCCATGGGTTTTGGTGAGTTAGGGGTAGGGATTTTTACAATCTCCCAGGTCAACTCCATGTGATAACCTGCCAGTGCCTTAATTCCCTTTGTGCATATATACATATGCAGAAGATCAAACATACACATTCAAGATCCCGTAATTTTATCAGTGGGTTTTGGAAACATATCCAGCATACATGTATCCTTGAAGTCGGAATGCGAACTACCTTTATGGTAGGCAAAAAAATAAAGAGTTACATATGCAAAATCTAGATTTAGCCTAGGGGTAAAAAAGGGGGTGGGGGGTCTTTGCTTGCATGTAATGTAAGTGAATTTTGTTTTGAGATTTTTATTGTAGTCTGCCTTTATTTTAAACAGCTGGAAGGGCAACATTTTTAAATTGCTAATTCTTCCTCCCCTTTCCTTTTTTTGTGTGTGTGTTGTTGTTTTTTTGTGTGTGTGTGTTGTTGTTTTTTATCCAATCCAATCTGGCTTGGGTATTTTGGTGTCTGTGGGAGTGCATGATAATGTTCATCATTGACTGTCTGATCCTGTTTTCTTTTGTTTTTATTTATGCCACAAAATACTGATTTTATTTTATATAGGTTTTATTTGTAAAGTGAGCTCCGGATTATTTGATGGTTATGTCACATTTTATTAACCTTGTCATTTGTTGCTTCTCTGAATAATTTTGTCATTTGTTACTGCAGTACTTGTGCAGAAGAAATTGCTTTATTATCATCAAAATTGGGGGGGGTCTGCTGTTGACCAAGTTGCTTTTCTGTCCTTGGAATAATACTTTTCGGATTTACTTTGATTGATGATGTATGCCTCACAAATGTTTCTGTTAAGAAGAAAAAACATGGTCTCAAAATGTCTGTCAGTAATTTATTGATCTGACATGTGCCATATATAATGAATCCAACAGAGCAAGCAACTTGAACTAACAGTGTGTGTGTACATGTATATAGTCAGCCGTTTTAAGAGTACTTAACTGGTTTGAGCTTTTTTTTTTCTTTCTGTTATTTTAGTTGATGTTAAACTTGCATTTGAAAATCTTCGTTTGCAATCAATACAAAGGAGACCCTTTACTGGGTAAAAATTCAAAACATTTTTTTTCTCATAAAAAATCAATTACTGGTTATCCCCATGTATAATTACAAGATTTTTGCAATACTGATAATTCTGATAGTGCAACTGTATTGTATTTATTGTATAGCACTTTCAGTCATGGCAGAATTCTCTGCGTGACTGCTCTTCCCAGGGAAAGTACATCACCATAAGTGCAATGCCACTCTTTTTTTTTTTTTTCTTCTCCATCATCATCTTTGCCACTCGGGCATAGCAATATAATATTTGTAATTGTATCGTACTATCTTTTTTCTCCAGTCTACATGTCAGTTAAGATCTTGCACTGTTGTATAGCAAGTTGGCCTTTGTCTGTGGTTTTCATATTATTTAATGTAGCCATAATCCAGTACATGGTCGAGTGTGAATCCGTATTCTCTGCCTGTTTGGATTAAATCGCATGAGTTGATTCAAGTGAAGGAATACTTACCGCTGCTGATGTGAATATTAAAGAAAATACTTTCCAGTAGAATTTCATGGTCATTCTGATTCTCACCAGTCTCTTTACTTCCTTTGCAGTGAAGCCCTGTAGAAATCTCAGCTGATGTGCTATTGAACATGTTGTTAACTGTTTCTGGATATATTTCTTGACTCATATTGTATGAAAGTCTTGTATATGATATTTGTTGAGTTGGGCGGAAGAATTTTAGACCATGGTTGTGAAGCAGTTTTGTACCTGTACACACCCATTATGGTCGAAGTGTCACAGTTACATGTTTATGAGGAGTTATCTTAGTTTTCCCCAGGCAGTGTAGATTATGGTGACAAATGTTCATAAACTGTTATGCAATGTACTTTATTGAACATAACCAAGAATTGTGTAAGATTGTTTATGCAATGATGAATGGTTTTGTATGCAAATTTCATTGTTATGCAGCATTCTGATAAATATTTTAATTGTTTGACACGGTTAGTTTGTTGATCCAGTTGTTCATTCCCCAAGTTTGTTGAATGGTTGTGCATGTAAGCATTTTCAATGTTGTTAACCTTTTTCAAAACACTGCAAAAGCTTGTGTGAGTTTTGATGAATATTATGCATGATATCAGTGTCAATGGCTCGTGGCCGTGTTTTTTTTTTGCTCTAATGTTTACTGTAGTTTTGGTCAGCTGGTTGGTTGTTAGATTTTCACTGTGATACATGAAGTGTCTTCTCCTGCTGTTTGCATGGTCAACAGGGTGGTTGGGTTTTAGTTTGTAAGCATTTTGTTGTTGTTGGTGCAAATATCGTTTCTTTACCAGGAGACTTATCATTGCAAATTTGCAATCGAGTTTTGTTAAAGGTAAACGTGCATGTTTTAACTTTTTAAATTAATGATGGTGATTTAAAGTTGGCTGTTTTAAATGTTTTTAGTGATGGCGTTTGTGTAGGTTATATGTTGAATTGATAGATGAAAAGAATACAGCATGATAGAAATAGTTGTTGTTAGTAGGTAGTTTGATGCCACTTTGACATTGAACTTGATGGAAAAATGGGCCAGAATATTGTCACAAATATGCATTACATGTTGAAAAAAAAGTACAGACCCAACTGTACTGCCTCAGTATTGAAAGACTTTTGCAAAATTATCCACCCAAGGTTGCCATGATGATTGACTGCGAGGCATAATTAGCAAATGTGCACATTACACTCGAGATAAGTATGCATATGTTTGGTTGCTTGTATGCAAATGCGTTTGCGTGTGTACGTGAGTGTGTGTGCCTGCATCTGTATGTGCACAGGCTGGCATAATTTAAACTTTGTTGTGGACTTCAGTTGAAACTTGTACTGTAGACCAATATATTTGATTCATATGTTCCTTCTTGGGGTTTATACTCTGCTATTGCTCTTATGATTATTTATGTTATTTGACTTGGCACACGTGCTATCTTAGTTCTTACTAACTTTAAAAACACTTCTCCCTCCCCCCAAAAAAAACCCCCAACAAAAACCAAAAAAAAGAACAACGAAAACCCCCCCCCCCCCCCCCCCCCCAATTTTTTTTTTTTTAATTAAGCAGCAACAGCAAAATGATGCAGAAAACAAAACACATGTTTTTACTCTTAAGATAGAAGGAAAAGATGATTGCTTCATGACATTTCGTCAAATTAACTGAAGATATCTCGCCTGCAAATATCTGTTCATTGCTAGCATTAAGCTTTCCACCAACTTTCAGGCTTAACTCTTAAGCCTTTCCCAGCAGTGCCACACCACACCACCTGAGAAAGCACCTAGACTTGATTTGACTTCTCCCTCAGAGGGAGTCATCAGCACCCTGCCTGAATTGTCAGACAGAGCACCTTTGAGCAAGTTGAACCAGGCAGTGCCATCCCTCTCCAGATTGCAGGTTGTATGTATCCTGGGTTTTTTTTGTTGTGTGTGTCAGTGTGATATAGCTGATAGCTCAGTGGTTAGAGCGCTCGCTTTCCCCCAGTCAAGTTGAGCGCAGTTGCCAATTGGATGGGTGACCGTTTGCGCGCCTGGCTACAGTACAGTTCCCCAGCTGTAAATGATGGGTACCTTCCCTCTTTAGGGTCAGGGAAGGTAAAGTAGCGAGGGAGAGGAGATGGGCACCTCCTTAATATGCTGGCCCTTAACTAGAGAAGCTGAGGTCTCCGATGCCACTCCCCTACGACCACACAGGTTATGGGACACTCCTTTACCTTTTATGTATGCTGGTTATGTTCATCTCACCCATGCTTCTAACAGCCACGGTTGGCTTTTCTATGATTGAAAGGTAGGCAGTTTTTATTTTACATTTAAGAAGAAGGTGGCAGGACAGTTACTCCATACCACAGACTAAAAAGTAAATCGTGAGGTTCTGGTTTGATTCCCAGCCTTGCCCTTTCCTCCCAGTTAAAAAATCAACTGAATGATAAAAAAAAAAAAAAAAGTAATAATAATAAATTAAAAAAAATAATAATAATAAAAAGAACTGAATGTCAAAGTCTTAAAGATGATACTTTTAATGGAGGCCTCATGTGCAAATGCATGCGAACATCTTGCGCATTCTTTCAGAAGAGTAGACCATTGAAAAAAAAGCGTGATCTACATTGTTTTTAAATATTAATCTTTAGAACAGGAAAAGCAAAGTAAACTGTATTCTTTTTAGTCTAGATTTATCTTAAGTTGCTCACTTGCAAATTTTGCACTTTAAAAAAAAAGAAAAAAGTTTTTATCATTATTTATTTGGTATCATTGGTGTCGTGTGCTGTATTTTCTTGCTTATTTTGTTGATGGTTTGCTTATGTGTTTGGTTTGGTTTGTTTTTGGCTTTAAAATGTTTTGCTTCTAACTGGCACCTGTTATTAGCACAAGTAAATGAAAAGAATAAAGTAAGAAACTACAAGTGTGTAAATTTACCTAACATGAAAAAAAGATTGGTCAGAATCTCTGAAATCATATCTTTGGAATCACTACTCTAAATGTAACTGAAACATTTCAAACAAATTGAAAAAATGTATGCATGTATGTTATCTTTTATTGTGCTTTAAATATTTTCATTGTGTGTTGTTTGTGTCAGATTTGACAAGATTGTCCTACCATACAGTGTTTAGCTGATTTTGTTATGGATCCGTTATCTTCTGTGCATGTGTGTGTGTGTGTATGTACAATTGTGGAATTGTATCTCAGACACTTTTCCAATGTAATATTTTTTTACTATTTCAAGACATGAATGCGGGAGATTTAGCAGATTTTTGTGTGTATGTGTTACATAACATTTGATTTGTTTGTGGGTTTTTTTTTCTTTTTTTCATTGGGAGCGCTTCTGTTGGTTTTTTTTTTTTTTATTTGGGGGTGCTTCTATTGTTTCCTTTTCATATGTTACATAAAACAGCTTATATGTTTTGATATAGCGTTTGTGCATGAGTATTTTCAGTGTATGTTTTTGGTGGTGTTTATTTATCAGTTGTATTGTGCTGTTAAGTTGAAGCTTGTTTGGTCGGTTTTCAGTTGATTTTTTGGTTTTAATCTGTGTGAAGTTTTGTTGCTGTTTTTCCATAGTAGAAATGAGACCCAAAGGCTCATTTCTTGAATATACATGTTAGTAAGTTACTGCACCTTATATTTGTCTTCACTGTTGGAAAGGGGCAATGTAATCTAACACAGCCCCAAGCAGATAGACGAGTTCATACATATTCTTTTGATCACGTTGGTTGTTATCAGTGCACACAAAAGTCCACGCACCCTAGGTTTGATCTCTTTCTCTCTTAAGATACATTGCCAGGATTTGAGCAGAGAACTGTAGGCTAGTTTCAGTGAGAAAACTTGAGATGATACAAAACTACCAAATCCATTTTTTCCCAGTAATTAATATTATATATCTTGTTCTCAAAATCCAAACTGTGAGACAACACTATTTTCCACTCTGTTGTGAGATATAAAGACATTGATGAGGTTCCCACATGGGCTTGCTTGGCTGAGTGAATGGGACATTCGATACTTAATCCAAGGGTCAAAGAATCAAGTTTCATCAATGACTCTCAAGTTGAAAGGTTTTCTTAAAGGAGCCAACATTTGTACATCCCTCAGTACAGTCTTCTCCAGTTCTTTGGATAGACTTTTATTATTGAAACACAGATCCAACGCGTGAACACAGCCATTGGCAGTCTTGCTGTCTGTTTAAAATCCATTCCATCTTTCATAGGAGAGTAGGCCAATATATGTTGGTGGGACTGAATAAGAAAATGAAAACATGGACGCTAATGTTGTGTCGAGACACCATCCCTAAAGTCTTAATTGCTACCTGAATGGTGGGAAAATCACTGCATATGCAAAAAAAAAATATATATCGACAGTGAACCATGTAGGTTTTGCTCAAGGGATAAAAAGCAAATTAGTCCCAAATCATGCTAGTTTTCTGGGGGGTTGTCTATTTCTTTTGAATACATTCCAGGTTGATCCTTTTTAGCTTGTTCTGTTCATGTTGACTTGTTTTCTGGTCGGATACTGTCCCGAAAGGTCTGCTGTGTTTTTGGAGGGGCCAAAAAATATGATATTAGCGTAAAAGATATGAATGGAATCCCATCTTCACCTGTGTCTTCATTCCCTGTGAGAAGTCGAAGTGACAAACATATTTGTCAACAGTGTGTTTGCGAGTATACAGTATTATTGAGGAATATTACAGTGATGTCATCAAAGAGTGCTTGTACTATATCATGAATGGGGGATATTTGATGACATTTTCTTATTAAATAGAAATATGCAGTTGTGAGTGGTGCATGTATGAGTAGTCATGTGTTCAGCAAAGAAGGTTATGTTGACAGTATTGAATAAACATAATTGAACTGTTGCAAATCTGCTGAGTCATTTTTAAGTAATAGTGTGCATTATTTTTTGTTTTGTTTTGTTTCAAGTATAATTGAATAAGCACTCATGTGGGGTGGGTTTTTTTTGTTTTGTTTTTTACAACCTGTCCCTGTGTGCATACGGTTTTGTAAATTTTGTCATCCATTTCCACTGGCACAAATGGCCTAGTCTTTTGAAAGGCATAATTGGTTTTAACATGTTCACAAGATTTCTGTATGCATTCACACACGCGACCTCAGTTTATTGTCTCACCCAAAAGGACTTTCAGAGGAGTCCACCCCTATGCGTTGTACATAATAATGTACACACCACTTTGTTCCCTTCTAAAACAAATCACAGCTGACCAAACGGTGACCTTGGCACAGGGGACCCCTGGTTTGGAGTTGGTGGGTTCAAATCCAAGACATTTAATCATTTTAATACGAGTTTTGACAAGTCTGAAAGAGAAGCAAGAAGTGGGAGCATTACCTGAATGCCTAAGAAATGATGTAGAGAGGAACAGTTGTGTGTTGGGGGGGGGAGTGGATGGGGAGCTATCAACATTGGTGTAATGACCTGTTGAACACTTTCCCCTTTTTCCACCATCCACTACCATCTCCACGCTTTCTCCTTCCCCCCCCCCCCCCCCCTCCTGTGCAGTGTCTGCCAGTTGTCTCTGTACCAGAGCTGTGCAACTCCGCCTTCCACCCACCCACCCATCTGTCATACTCTCTCTCTCTCTCTCTCTCTCTCTCTCTCTCTCTCTCTCTCTCTCTCTCTCACATAGCTCTTTCACATACCTTGTGCGCACCACATACTTCTTTTTTTTTTTTGATTAATGATCAGGTTTGCTTGACGGGAAAAGGCAACCGCACTGCTTATTCAATTACCATTGGAGTAAAATTTTTACTTTCTCTATCACACACAAACACATTCACACACACTCGCCTACCTCTGAGAGAGAGAAACAAATCTGCACACTTATGCATTTGTGTGCATGCGTGCACACACACATGCGCGTGCATGCACATAGTTTGAGACGGAAACATCTGTACACAAACACACACACTAACAACTTAATTTTCTAAAATGGAAATAGTTGAAGATTTACAAAATAACAATTAAAAAAAAAAGATTAAGAAGCCATACATATATATGAATCATTGCATTCACAATAGACAGTTTAGTTTCACTCATCTGCTACAGCTCTGTGGTTCACTAATGGTGAGATTGCGTATGCAACCGTTTACCCATCATTAAGGTAGCTGCATTCCGATTTCTGGAATGATGTCTAAATATGACTCCAGCGTGTGTGTGTTGTTGGTTTGTTTGTTTTTTTTAATATGTGTGCAAGATGTACTGCATGTGTTCGCACAAGGGGCTTCGTTTATAGTCTCATCTAAAGGACTTTAGTGGGGAGTGGAGTCGGCTGCCTACTGATGATAACTCCAGGGGAAAATGGTGGCTCAGACCCAGGCCGTCAGATCTTGAATTCAATGGTCTAACAACTAGGATAACCACCCCTCCCCCATCACAAACACAAACACACTACAGAAATGATATTATATACGAGTAAGTTTCGCCGATGATAGCCTTCATAGCTGTGTGGACAGATTACCTCCATTTCGTGGGTCTATGGAGTCATAGGTTTGAATATCAGTGGTGGATACACTTCATCTTTACGGTGAGAAGTGTGAAGGTGATGGCTGGCTAGTGATACAGTCATCAATCGGACAACTCCACTGAGACTATAAAAACACAAACTACACAATAAATGGTGATTTATGTATGGGGTGTTGACGGTCTTCCGTTCAACTTAATGCACACACATACCAGTGCCTCAATTCCTTTCGTGTTTATGCATATAAATATAGAAGATAAAATAACCATGTTAAAGATTCTGTAATTCATGCCACAGAAGATCAAATAACCAGTTAAAGATTCCGTAATTCATGCCAGAATGAAGGTTACGAAAGACAGCATACTAGTGGGCACATTAAGATATGGCATAAACAGTTGATCTACAGACAACTGCCCAAATAACAGTTCAAGAATTCGCGCTGATGCTGCAATGCTCCTCAAAGATTAGGAATAACCTCCTCCAAAACTCACATAACTTACAACTGCTGCACTACCTTTCTCATTGTACACAAATTATTTACTTTCTCGTTTATATGTCATGCCACAGAGAGAAAATCTCGACCGTTAAATTCCTGTCTTCATTTCGTGACAGGTAGGCATTGTGCTATTGGAAACAGATGACAAGATTTACACACGGCATACAAACAGGATGGATGTAAAAAAAAAAAAAAAGAGTGATGCTTTTTTTTTTTTACTGGATGTTGTCAGTGCTTTAAAAAATTTTTACAGATGCTAAAAGAAAACACACGAGTGCTTATTCCATCATTCCATATAAGATAAGTCAACAAAACACACACACACACACAATCGACCTCCACGTGCACACAAACAACAGAATCCTATAATTTATAAACCATGTTATAGTTCAGTGACAAACACCCACAGAGCCAAGGATATTTTGTACCCAGCCCACGAATAATTTGCATTCAAAACATTGGTAGAAATCTGGTAAAAAGATAGCAACCATTTTCATTAGGCCTAGTCTTCCGGTTCCGCTTCACACATGTGTCTACATCTTCTTGACAACATTGAAAGGCATGGCTTCAACATCTAAGTTCAAACTCTTCGATTCTGATGACGAAGACTCCGATCCGGAAAACTGTAAACTTAATATCAACGAAAAATATGCAGAGAAGTACACAGCTTGGAAAGAAAAAGAAGAACTTAAAAAACGTAAGTACGCACTCGTCTGAATCGCTCCATGGTCTTCAGTTTTCGTTTTCTAAGTTTTTGTGTGTGTTTAAATTATCAATTATGATCTGTACATGCTATTACGGCATAATTTGATTTTTATCGTGGTCTTTCACCTTCGCCTATCCCATAGGCCTAGTCTGGTAGACCGTTGGGACACCACTGAAGATTTTGCAACCAGCTCCCTTCACTCCTCACAGTTCTCCGCTTTCCGTAGTTTGTCGCTCCATTCTCTTAATCTTATGTTGTCTTCCCATTGTTTTCGCTGTCTGTCTCTTAGTCTTCCTCCTCGTATCATTGTTCCCTGAAGCCAGTGTAGGACAATCTTGACCACTTCAGTTATTCGTGTGACTAGCACAGAATTTCAGAATGTGGGGTTGCTACTAAATAATTTACACTGACAGAACCTGGGGGGGGGGGGGGGGGGGGGGGGGGGGGGGGGCGTTAATCAAGGTGATAATTAATTACCAAGTTGACCAGCTAGGTTGTTGATGTTATTAGCAACATGTACGTTTGTAGTTGTCCTGCCTCCAATGCTGACTGTTCCCTCGTGGTTTTTAAGTGCTTCAGCACTCTCTAAGAAGATGTTGAAGAGGATTGGGGAGAGCAAACATCCTAGGCATACTTCATTTTGTTGTTTTTGGAACATTCTCATATGTTGTTGTCATAGTAGACAGCACTAGTTGCCTTTTCATAGGCATTCTATAGTTCTGATCAGGCTGGCTTATAATAGATAATTTACGTTAAATAAGTTGGTTTTTTTTAAACAAAACAAACAAAAACAAAACAAAAATTTAAGCAATATATCATGATTATATATACACCTCATGGTTTCCCACAAAGCTGTATGCAAAACTCTGTCAAGAGCCTGTTATAAAGTCCACTAAGTTTATAAAGATTTTGCTTGTGTTGAGTATACTTCTCAGAGTATTGAAAATGTGCTCTGTTGTGGTCCGTCTTCTCTGAATGAAAGTGAAACCTACCCTTTCTTCTTTCTTGATCTCAGTTTTGTGTCATCAGTCTGTTCTGGAGGATTTTTAGCACTAACTTTATTTGTATTCATGACTGATCAGGCAGATGCTGTGATGGTATGGTAGATCTATCTCTTGTCTCTCTGTCTGTTGTCTCTGCCTCTAGTATCTGTCTCTCTCTCTTCTCTTCTGTCTCTGTCTCTGTCTCTCTCTAACGAGGCCGTGTGCGAACGCACCAGACATCTTGCGCACTCGTTAATCCTGTTCCGCTTTTCGTAGAGTAGGCATCGTGTCCGTGGACGTGACAATTTCAAACTGCTACCAGGGGACGTGAAAGCACATGTTGCTTATCGTTACCCTCGTTAAAGAATAAATAACATAATAAATCTCTCTCTCTCCCCCCCCCTCTCCTCTCTCTCTCTCTCTCTCTCTCTCTCTCTCTCTCTCTCTCTCTCTCTCTCTCTCTCCTCTCTCTCTCTCCCCCCTCTCTCTTCTATTTTTGCCAGGGGTTCAGTGTCTTTAAATCAGATCTTTTATAGTTTTAGCTTTAGTATTACATCAATTCTTATATGGCAGAACCAAAAACGTGTTAATTTTATTTTCTTATAATTTATTAATTAATAAGTGACATTTTCATTTTGTTTCAGTGGAGGAAAAGCATGGAGATGTATCGGATTTAAGCAGCAGTGAAGATGATTTAGAAGTAAGTGTGATTCACTGATTGTATTTTTGTCCTTCTGTCTCCACTCTCAGTGTCTGCTGTCTGTCTATATTTTTGGTCTTTCTGCCACATGTGTTTTACTTATAGTGTTTAGTGTATTCACAGTTCAGTGTATCTGTTATACATGTCTCTGTCAAACACTTTTTTCAATGGCACCACTCATTCTCTCAAAAGTAAAGTATTTTCCAAATATATCAATAAAAAATTTAGGATGGATTTAAGCATTATAAATGAGAAAGGAAGAAAAGTGTGTGTGTGTGTGTGTGTGTGTGTGTGTGTGTGTGTGTGTGTGTGTGTGTGTGTGTGTGTGTGTACACATGTATACAGTATGTGTGTGTGTGTTTTTCTGTTTCATATTTTCTATTTTTAAAAGTGTACAAGTAGGAAAATATTGCTTGTTGAAGAAATAAAATGTACACACATAATAGACTATGGCACAAGTATTTCATTGTGATAGCGTATTGTATTTTGTGTCTAGCGATTATGGTGTCTTTTGGTTGCTTTTCCTGTACAAAATAGGGGTTTCTCTCCCTAGGGAGAGCAAACAGGTGTGACAATCATACAGGTATCGCAGAGTTAAAATAATCATGGTTCACTGATTGCTTCATAATATTACAAAGATAATTCATCATCATCATCATTATTATCAACATTCACAATGCTGCAGAGGAGAGTGAGAAAGAACGAGAACGGAGAGAGAGAGAGAGAGAGAGAGAGAGAGAGAGATCTCAGAGATAGCATCTGTATCATGTAAGAAGAGAGCTCTAAGCTTTGTGTATCTTCCTTCATGTTGATGGTATAATAACAGAAAACTGCAGTTTGTGTGATATTCTGTCTGAAGGAGTGGAATGCAGAATTTGACAAGGAATGGCTCCGTGTCTACTCTGCTGTGAAATACAAGGACAAAGACATATATGACGAAAATGTACAGTTTGTCAGAGGTAAGATATAGTAAGAGAGCTCTATGTTTGGTTTTGGTTTTATTTGGAGAGGGGTGGGGGGTTGTTGTTGCTTTGTTTTGATTTGCTGTTGTTTGGTTTGGTTTGTATGAATTTGGGGGGGGGGGGGGGGGGGCAGTCATTTGGGTATTGTCAGGACTGTTATTAAAATTTAGTGTGTGTGTGTACATGTGTGTGTGAATGAATGTGTGCATTCATTGTTTAGAATTTTTAGTTTTTGAAGTATCTTAGTAGGTCAATCAAAATCAGTCTGAAAATAATTTATATAAAACATTTTTGTTTTAATCCCATAACGTAAACAGGTAAAGAGGAGGGGGAGAAAAAATTAATGAAAGCCTTTTTAATGGTCATTGTACTCATTGTGTAAACAGGTGAAGATGGAGAGGATGACAGCGAGGAGGAGGAGGAGGATAGTGAGAGCAGTTCTTCAGAATCAGAAGAAGGAACCTCCAGGAAGAGAAAGAAGAAGGGGGACAAGCCTTTGACCATCAGAGATCATGAAAGAAACTTCATCACTGACAGACAGGGGTAAGTGATGAAAGATCAGGTTCAAATGGGTCAGTGATGGAATGCCTGAAAATGTGCTGTGAATTTCTTGCCAGCTGTGGTGTTTCTGTTGATGTATATTTCGTGAGGACGGCAAGTTTATTGTGCCAAGGCCTTGGACTAAACATCCATGATGGAAATTTTATACTTTCTTTAACTTATTCTGTGGCAAATGTTGGGTTTTTTTTTAAGTTCTGCTTCTGGAGGGAGGGAGGGAGACAGAGAGAGAAGAAAAGGACAATGGACATTGGTTTATTTGTGGTAAGTTTCAAGCAATTTCACAAGGGGACAGTGGAGGGGGGACTTCCTGGGCACGAACACGTATTCTCTAAGATAAGAAAACAGTTCACAACAGCCCAGTAATCATCATGACATGGATTCCAGGTCATGGTTCACATGCTGTAACAAACAGATATTGCAGACTATGATTGATTACTGTCATTCTTTTGGCAAAGTGAGAACAGTGAACAAAAGTAAGCTGTCAGAGGTTTCACCAGCATATAGCACATGTCTTTGATTCATTGAGACATGCGATTTGTTTGAAATTTACGTCATGTACAAAACCAACTGTGACACGAAAATTTGACATGGAAAACCACGTCAGCCCAATTTTGTTTTAAATAACTTGGCCAGATAGGGAGGAGGAAAAGGCACTGGCCCCATTTTAAGGACTGCTTAAGGTGTGTTGGCCTGAATGACTGTAAGGGTGGTTCGTGGGTTCCCTGTGTAGATTTTGATGTGTGTTAGATTGATGAGTATAATATTGATTTGTGTAAGGGTTGGATGATTGCAGAGTAATGATTTCTGGTGTAATGATTTAATTATTGCAGAGTCATGATTTTTTTATGTGTATAAGGATCGGATTATTGCACAGTAATGATTTCTGATGTGTGTAAGGATGGATAAGCTATGATTTCTGATGTATGTAGGATTGGATGATTGCAGTGTAATGATTTCTGATGTAGTAAGGATTGGATTATTGCAGAGTTGATTTCTGATGTGTGTAAGGGTTGGATTATTGCAGAGTAATGATTTCTGATGTACGTAAGGATTGGATTATTGCAGAGTCATGATTTCTGATGTGTGTAAGGGTTGGATTATTGCAGAGTAATGATTTCTGATGTACGTAAGGATTGGATTATTGCAGAGTCGAGAGCGAAAGCGAGGATGAGGAGGAAATGGAGGCTCAAACCCAGGACCCAAGTCACAACCAGGAGATGGAGGCCATTAAGAAAAGGTGCGGGATCTTTTGGAATAAAATGTAACTGGAAAGGAGGAGGTGGGGGGGGGGGGGTGTGGAATAGCCTAGTGGTTAGAGCGTTGTGCTTGTGATTTATTGTTGTTGTCGTGTGTTTTCCCTCTGTGTTAGAAACTTTCAGACTCTGACTGACTCGTCAACCCTGTTTTAAAAATTAAGCAAATCCTTTTATCTTGGCAAAGGTTTTCAATATCTATTTTTTAAATATTTTTTAAATTCTTTTATATTTAGGATAATGGAATAAGCATACATGTTCTTTTTTTACATCCAGTCCCATGTGTATGCAGTTTTTAAATCTTGTCATCTGTTCCCACTGGCACACAATGGCCTACTCTTATGAAAAGCGGAACAGGATTTAACGTGTGCGCAAGATGTTCTGCGTGTGTTTGCACATGGGGCCTCGGTTTATAGTCTCATCCGAAGGAATCTATATCTATATCAGATTGTAAACTGTATTCTTCTCCTTCGATGAACACCCAGACAGCAACAATTGTTGTCTGTCATAGGAGAGAAAGTGCGTTGCGCTGCTGTTGAGCACCTGACAAATCAGGCCCAGCGCATCCAACTTTGGCCGGTGGAGAGAATTGTTATATCTTAAGTCTTTCTAGAAAGAAAAGGGAAGAGAGTGGACCAAAGAGGCAGAAGATAGACGAGAAGGAGATGACAGGAAAAAGAGAGAACAAGGCAGAAGCAAAGAGAAGGATAGAAAAGAGGGAATTCCTAGCTCAGAATTTCCATAATGTGAGGGTGCTATTTATACTGACAGGCCCCTGTGCATCCTTCAAGAAGGTATGTTATATTAAAAGCTTTAGACTTTATAAATGGTTTTCATGTTCTGTCTTCTCTTGTATTAACCATGGAATAAACATTGCTTCTGACTCCACTCCTCCAAAAGTCCTTTGGATGAGACTATAAATTGAGGCCCTGTGTGTTAACACTTGCAGAACATCTTGCACACATGCTAAAATTCCATTCCGCTTTTTGGAAGAATAGGCCATTGAGAGCCAATAGGAATGGATGACCCCCCCAAAAATGCATATGCAGGTATGTTTAGTCACCATCCTACAAGTTGAAATGCAACTAACTTAATGGTGAGCAAAAACAGTTGCATACACATAATCTCACCATTGGTGAACCTTGAAGCTCTAGCTGAAGAATGGGAGAAAAACCCAAACCATAACAAACAACCCCCCCCTCTCCATTATTTTCTTTTGGAACAAACCTAAAATGCCACTCACACTCACCCCTCCTCCCATTCCCTTTACCTCCACCCCCTTCCCTTCCCAACTCATATCTATGCTCGCATATATATTACATACTCAAAGATGATAAAACCTCACATTTGCATTCATCAATGCACTTGCATACATGTATATATATATTTGTGTTTGTATACATACAATCACACATGCTAGTGTGCAAGAGTGTCTTTGTGTGCGTGATTTTGGTGCTCTGCCTGTCATTTTTCTGCCACTGACGTTTCCGTTTAGCCCATGATTCTATCGGTACACCCATTATTGTTGTGATTAGTGCATGATGGAAGGACGGTGGCAGGATGGTTAAGACGTTTGCCTGCCAATATGTAAACCGTGAGTTTCTGGGTTCGTACCCAGCCTCGCCCTTTCTTCCCAGTTTGACGAAAAAATCGAACTGAATGTCAAAGTCATTCGGATGAGACTCAAAACCGAGGCCCCGTGTGCGAATGCACGCAGAACATCTTGTGCACACGTGAAAACCCCGTTCCACCTTTCAGAAGAGTAGGCCATCGTGTGCCGGTAGGAGCGGATGACAAAATTAGAATAAAAACCAGCATGCACACAGGTGTCGTGTTTAGACACCATCCCTGAGGAAAAATCGGGGAATTGGAGTCCCAGAGCGGCTCGGGGCTGTAGGTATATGGCAATGTTCTGGTGGCTCCTGCAACGGTACTGGAACCATTCATATCGGTCATTGCCTTTCCAATGGATCATTTCAGTGCCATGGAGAGGGGGGTTCTGCTGCATGGGTAACAGCTTGCCCTCCATACATACTTGCCCAGGCTTTGCGCTCTAAAGACTAGAGCGCAACTCCATAGTCTTCCGAGACTGATGGGTGCCTACTAGTGCGTGATGATCTAGTTGGTATTGTGGTGGTTAACCTGTGGCGTTTAATGATCGGATGGCTCAGGAGGGAACTGCAGACATGTGTGGATCTGATTTCAGCTTCAAAAAGTCTCTGGCAGATGCAAGTTCAGATGATGAAGAGGACGACATCCTCAAACGTCAGATCAAGAGTGACAAACAAATGGTGAACATTATCTCCTCTGCTTTTTATGGGGAAAAAAAATTATGCCATGATTTTTAAATTTGTATCACGTTTGGTGTGATGTTTCATAGAAAAATGGGTTAAAAAGTGTGTGTGTGTGTGTGTGTGTGTGTGTGTGTCTGTGTGTGTGTGTGTGTGTGAAAGTGACAACCATATGTAAAGTGTATGCATGTTTACATGTATACATGTTTATATATGTGTAAGAGTGTATGTAAACCAGTTAGTTGTTGACATACATGTGTAAACATGCAAACCCACAGATGAAAATCCAGTTAAGAAGGAAAGTGGCAGGATAGTAAGAGGTTCTGCCTAACTAGTAAACCTTGAGGTTCTGGGATCAGTTTCCAGTCTCGCCCTTTCTTCCCAGTTTGACGAGAAATTCCAACTGAATGTCAAAGTCCTTAGCTTGAGACTATATATAACGAAGCCCTTTGTGTGAATGCACACAGAACATCTTGCACAGACATTAAAATCCCATTCTGCCTTTATAAGAGTAGTAGGCCATTTCATGCTGGTAGGAACGGATGACAAAATTATAAAAACCACATGCACACAGGTGTTGTGTTTAGACACCATCCCCAAAGTTGGAAAGCAGCTACTTAGATGATTGAAGGGGTGGGTGGTCGTATACTCCAAAATGTCACCATTGGTGAATCTCAGAGCATTAGCTGAGGAAGAAAAATGAAAAACAACCAACCCCCCCCCAAAAAAAAACCAACCCCAACCCCCCCCCCCCCCCTCAATTATCCAACTAAACACAGTATACCTACCCTGAACACAGTATACTCACCCAGACCAAGCAGAGATGCCCCCCCTCCCAATATATATATATATATATATATATATATATATTTTTTTTATAAGATAGGAAAGTCCACTATGTTTCTATGTTTGCTTGTGCCTTCAGTCGAAAAGTCCAATGTTTCATACATATGTTTACTTGTGCTTTCAGGAAAAAGATGATGAAGACTATGTACAGTTTCTGAAGGGAGAGAAGGAGATTGCAGACCTGAAGTCATCACACGACAGGAAGATTGCTAAAGAAATCGTAAGTTTGGACATCTTCCCTCGCCAAAGCTTGTGCGTGCTCACATGTGGCATACATGATCATACACACATAATTTTACACATATATAATATACAGCCGCCGCTGTAGTCTAGTGGTTAGGGCGTTGGACTTGTAATCTAAAGGTTGGGGGTTCGATCCCAGCTTTCGACTATGGCGTTGTGCCCTTGGAAAAGGCACTTTACAGCTATTTTCTCACCCCACCCAGGTGTAAAAGGGGTACCAACCTTGTGTTGGGGGTTAACCCTGCGATAGACTGGCGTCCTATTCAGGGGGGAGTCTATGACTCTCAGTCGCTTAATGCCACAGAAACCGGGATAAGCACCGGCCTGATGAGCCTTAGGCTCGGGACAGACTTTAACTAACTTTTTAAGTATAATATACTCAATGTCTAGTGGATAGGGAAAATAGTTAATTGACGCTCTCTTCACAGAGTAAGCAGCCCAGATTTCAGACAGAGAAAAATGGTGTTCAAGGCAGTATGAAATCCATGGCATATATGCAACTAGGTATGCATTCTTCTTTTGATTTTTTTAATCAGATGGAGGTGAGGGGAAGCATTCAGTTTTTGAGCAAAGTAGAATGGATATAAATATGTTGTTCCGGGAACTTTGACCAGATCAGCTTCAAGACTGTGGTCTTGGGGTCACTTGCTGGGCATTGTATACTTAAGTTCCCCCATGGGGATGCCGGGGGGGCTGTCAGTTATAAATAGCATTACCAACTTTTTGGAAATTCTGTGCTAGAAATTCCCTCTTTTCTATCCCTCTCTTTGTTTCTGCCTTGTTCCTTTTCTGCCTAACACCTCGCTTCTTGTCAATTGACTGCCTTTTGGTTTATTCTTCTGCCTTTTTTTTCGTCCAGAAATGTTTATAAGATAACGATTCTTTCCCAAGCCGAAGTCAGATGCTCTGGGCCTGACTTGTCAGGT
Organism: Stramonita haemastoma; assembly: GCA_030674155.1. NCBI lineage: Eukaryota > Metazoa > Mollusca > Gastropoda > Neogastropoda > Muricidae > Stramonita > Stramonita haemastoma. Next base: position 20,513,821 of record CM060322.1, on the reverse strand, counting down.
GCTTAACGGCAGTGCACCACATTTTTGCTTACATGACAGCCAGACAACAGTGGTCACTGTCTGAGGGTTTGACAAAGAAGAAGAAGTATAGTTAAGTTTGGTTTTAGTTTCCATCATCAGAAACACATACAGCATTTCTGGTCCATTGCAGGCCCCTTTGCGGAACTTTCTCTCCGAGCCATCACAGTGGGATGAAGAAGGGCGCAAGATTGTGTGGGAGACACTGATTGTTGGAGGGCCCTTGAAGGAGAAGAGAGAGGAGCTGGATGAGTGAGTACTTGTATCTATCTATCTATCTATCTCTCTATCTATCTATCTATCTCTCTCTCTATCTATCTATCTATCTATCTATTATCTATCTATCTATCTATCTATCTATCTATCTATCTATCTATCTATCTATCTATCTATCTATCTATCTATCCTTTAGTCTGGCGACTGTGGGCGCACCCCTGAAGACTTGACAACCAGTTCCCTCCATTCCTCTCTCTGTTCTGCCTTGTCAATGTCTATGTATTTATTCATTTATTTATAAATACATTTTATTTTATTTGGAGGATTATGGAATAAGCACTCATATGCTTTTTTTACATCCAGTCCCTGTGTGTATGCAGTTTTGTAAACCTTGTCATCTGCTCCCACAAGCATACAATGGCCTACTCTTACGAAAAGTGGAACATGTATCACACTGTGTCCATCCAGTTGTTAAACTGCTACTTTGATGTGTTGAAGAATGAGATTTTTTTGCATGGAATGTATCCCTTCAATTTTTGTGTGAAGAAACTTGTTTTTTTGTATGACTTTAATGGGGGGGAAGGGAGTGGATAGCTTAGTGGTTAGAGCACTGTGCTTGTGATTTGATGGCCTGAGATTGAGTTACCATGGAGATGCCCGTTTTAGGGGATTTTTTCCCAGGATTTAACATCAGTTCTGCCTCCACTTCCCCCAAAAGTCCTTAAGATGATTCTCCACTGTAACAGTGGAAAGGACACCACGCTATATTGAGTGGACCCTTCCATACGGTCAGTGCGTGAGCTAAGATTAGATCATCGGGGCTCAAGTACCAGCGTCTGAGAGCAGCGGAAAGTGGGGGTTAATGACTACGGTGATATATATTATATATATGCATATACATACACACACACACTC
>CM060322.1:20450172-20505172 GCA_030674155.1 Stramonita haemastoma | reverse complement strand
TTTCCCTGTTTGAGAGATGGAGGAAGGTTAGTGATGTTTTGGGAGGATGTTTTTTGTGTGTTTTTGGAGGATGGTGGTGTGTGTGTGTGTGTGTGTGTGTGTGGTTGTGTGTGTGAGTGTGTGCGTGTGTGTGTGTGTGTGTGTGTGTGTGAGTGTGAGTGTGTGTGTGTGTGTTTTGGGAGGATAGGGTTGGTGAGTGAGGGTTTTTTTTTTTCGTTTTTCCCTGTTTGAGAGATGGAGGAAGGTTAGTGGTGTTCGCAATGGATCACGTGTCATTTTGTTTTGTTTTGTTTTTCGTTCCTTGGCTAGTGCTGCTAGGTTTGTTTACCGGTGATGAAAATTTTGCATATTTGACTTTTTTTTTATCCTATCTTTTTTTTTTTGTCGCATTTTGACTTTGGGCGTGGTGTCTACACACAACACCTGCCTGTGTGCATGCAATTTTTAGAATTATGTCATCCGTTCCTCCTGGCAGGAAATGGCCTACTCTTCTGAAAGTTGGAACTGGGTTTTAGTGTGTGCGTAAGATGTTATGCGTTGAATTCGCACTCAAGGCTTAAGCACAGACTACGGCAAAAACAAGCGGAGGAACACAAAAAAAATAATAATAAAGAAAAAGATGAGACAATAAACTGAGATCTTGTTAGAACCCACACAGCAACAAGAGAGTTGTCCTGGGCAGTAGTCTGTACGGATAAAAAATCCTGTCTTATAGGGATACTTATGCACCTGCACACAGGAGAGGAGGAGGAGGGGGGGTAGCCATGCACTAGTGGCAACACCTTTACCCCACAGAGAGAACAACTTGAGTATAGCACAGAGAAATCTGTCGTGACTGTGTGGGAGATGATCTCTGTTTTGGCTTTTCTTCCACACAGAGCACTTGCTCTCCCCCAGCCAAGGTTAAGCAGCAGCATCGAGCTTGGTTACCAATTACCACATGCCAAAAGCAGTATCAGGCCAGATGAGTGAGAGTGTGGAAGTAATTCTAGCTGCTGGTATGTACTTAGGAGGAGGAAAAGGTGAGCGAGCATGTGTGGCTGACCTGACTTCATGATGGAATGTGTAATCTAGGGGCAATTTGTGTTCAAAGAATCTGAATGCAAGAGGGTTAAAACGCCCTCTAGACTGCTGCCTGGAACAGAATGAGTGTGGGCTTGGCTTTGGTTAGATTAGATTAGGGATGAATGGTCTGGGAATGGAGGAACTGGTATGTCTCCAAGGTAAAAAGAAAAAAAAGAAAAAGAAAGGGAAACAAATTTGGTGAAAGGAAGATAACCTGAAAATGTTTTGCTTGCTCCTGTCTGTTTCAGAGACTGAGAAGTACAAAGAGTTTGGGTACAAGTACCACAATGTGATGGCCAACGACTATGGCATACCTGTTCAAGAGGTGTGTGGAGTTGTCTGTAACATAGTTTATTTGTTGTTTTTTGTTGTGTTTTTTTTAGTATGTAAGGTGTTATGTGTGTGGTTATCCTTTTCAAGGGTTTGCCTATGCTGCGAAAGTCATAGAACCTTTGTTGAATTTTTTAAACCCCCTTTTCAGAGCCTTGAATCCCTTTTGAATGTGTGACAGGTTTCCTGGTGGCCATGGTTTCCTTTTAAAAACTGTTTGAAAATCAAAGCTTGTCTATTTATTTCTTTATTTTATTTATTTATTTATTCTTTTATTTTGAGGATGATGGAATAAGCACTTATGTGCTGTTTTACATCCCATCCCGGGGGGACAGGATAGCTCAATGGTCAGAGTGCTCGCTTTTCCCCAGCCAAATTTAAGCAGTGTCAAACGTGGTTGCCAATTGGATGGGTGACCATTTGCACGCCTTGGCTTCAGTACAGTCCCCCAGTTCACCCAGCTGTAAATGGGTACCTGCCCTCTTTAGGGTCAGGGAAGGTAAAGCAGTGAGGGAGAGGAGATGGGCGCCGCCCTCAATATACTGGCCCCTAGAGAAGCTGAGGTCTCTGACACCTTGTTCCCCTACGACCACACAGGTTATGGGACACCTTTACCTTTTTTTTTTTTTACCCCATGTGTATGCACACCCGTGGTGACACCAGTGCTGGACTCGTCACATAGTTTGGCCCTCACAGAAACTGTGTGTCTATCAATATGTGTATGCATTCATTTTTGGTTTGGAGGAGGGGAGGAAGGGAGGCAGATTAGAATTTGAACTGTCTTGTGCTAAATGGTCCTGGTCAGGGCCTCGTCTTACACACAATGTTCTGGATGAGAGGATCCAATGGCCTTTGTAAATTTGGAACTTTTTCAGTTGCACCCTCATTCATGAATGATATTCTAATCTTTTAAAAAAAAAAAAAAAAATTAATTTTTTTTTTTTTTTTGCGTTCCTTGGTTAGACCTCCAAGGTTCACCAGTAGTGAAATTTTTGCGCATGCGACCGTTCACCCCCACCACCCCCATTTAGGTAGCTGCATTCTAACGTTGGGGGTGGTATTTAAACTCGACACCTATGCACATGTGTTTCAGGTATTTTTTTGTTTTATGTCATCCATTCCTACCTGCTCACAATGACCTCTTCCGAAAGCTGGAGCAGGCTTTTTGAATGAAACTGGACAGTTACACGAGTCGTTAACTTTGTTGCCAAGTAAATGCTCACCAAAGTTATAATCTGATTACACATGCCTCTGTGTGTGTGTGTGTGTGTGCGTGCATGTGTGTGTGTGCATATGTGTGTGTTGCGTGTGCGTGCATGTGTGCGTGCGTATTAAAGGCTTCTACTTTGAAGCAGCAGTGTTCTTGTCAGTAAGGCAATGTATATGTGTTTGTTTTTTCTTCCAGACTTTATGGCTGCCTACAAGAGAACTCAACGCCTGGGCATCCATAAACACAGTGACACGAATAAAGTGAGTAAAAAGAGACACATTTTCTTTTGTTTTGCATTATAATAACAGGATAGCTCAGTGGTCAGAGCACTTGCTCAGGGTTAAAGAAATAATGGCCATAACCACGCCAAGGTTAAGCAGCATCAAGCATGGATCAGAGCATAGAATTCTCCGCGTTTCCGCGGATTTCCGATTTTTTAAAACTGATTTCCGCGGAAAAAAAAACGCTTTCCGCGGAAAAAAAAATCTGGGGGGAAAAAAAAACGAAACCAGATGAAATTCTCAAATGGTGCAGTGTCGTCAAAGGGTTCAGTTCTCACTCACTAGACTCGGTAGGCCCAGCTAAATGGCTAGCATATGCGGGAGAACGATCCTCGATCGGACTCAATGTCTATGATGACAGAGGATGCAAAAATGCATGGAAATGGGAGTGGGTCGATGGTGAAGTCAAGGCTGGGGATCGAAATGTGTGGATTGGCGAGCACATTGGCAAACTGGATGCTGCAGGCTAAGCATTTTGCGAAGCTTGCCAGTGCAACATTCTCTATGCTAGCCAGGGCCGCAGAGCACTTGAAGACCATTAAATTACGCAAAAGGCAAAACACAAGGTGATCTACCCCATCCGCGGGAATACAACTCTTGCAGACTGACACAGATAAAAATACTGCTGTGGACAACACTCAGGATATCCAAGCAGGGAAGAAAACATTATGCAGCTTCTTCAGAAAATGAGAAACAGATCAAGTGTACATAAACTGGCAGACACAGGATAATCAGGAATGGTACATTTCCGCAAATTCGCGGAAATCCGCGTAAAAGAAAAAAAAAAAGAAAAGAAAAATAACGAAACCCACAGAGAACCAGTCAAATAATGCCCAGTACTTCCCTTCTCTTCTTTACATCACCAGTCTACTAGGTATCTGTTGACAGAAGGGTGTCAGTTGCAGCTGTAAGCCTAAGGCAGAGGGGTGAAGAGGGATGGTAGGAAGGGGGGGGGGGGGGCTTTCCACTGGCTGCCTTCAGCGTGTATGTGGTCAGAGAGCGATGTTTACAGTATCATAACAATCCACAGGCGACCAGCCTGCCCTTTCTCTTTCTGGCGGTGTCTGTCTGTCTGTCTGTCTGTCTGTGTCTCTCAAACACACACACACACACACACACACACACACACACTCTCTCTCTCTCTCTCTCTCTCTCTCTCTCTCTCTCTCTCTCTCTCTCTCTCTCTCTCTCTCTCTCTCTCTCTCTCTCTCTCTCTCTCTTACACCCCCCCTCTCTCTGTTTCTCTGTCTGTGTGTGTCTGCCCTTTCTTTCTCTTTTGTGCACATTTGTCTAGAAATGTACTTATTTTTGCTATGTGATTACTTGAGTGTAAAACTTCCTTTAGATTGAAGAAATGACAGAAAAAGTCATACTTGGAGAGCTTAATTTAGGGCAGAAATTGCTTAGTGTGAAAACTGAAATTAGTTTAAGGAGAGGCCTTTAAACAGGCTAGAATTGTCAAAAAACCTTCAGCGTCAGGGGGCAACGCCCCCTGACCCCCACAAGGGGCTCTGCCCCTTGACCCCACAAGAGGGCAATGCCCCCTCGACCCCCACTACATTTGAGGAAAAAGTGCTTTTCCTGCAGTACCATGCCTGGTTATCACTACAGACATGTATCCCCCTTTTTTAATTCTGCAATTAGTTGCTGGATATTTATGTCCTCATTTCTCTCACCCACTGTTTTTGTCTGTCTGTCTGTCTCTGTCTCTCTCACTCTCTCCATGTTTTCCATTAACCATCATAGTTGTACACACAAACTTATGTTAGGGCTACCCAGAAGGGATCTTTTTAAAACAAGTTTGACATACTCTGGTGGTTCTTTATGGAAGGTCTAAAAGTCTGAGTCTGTGTCTGTCTCTGTGTGTGTCTCTCTCTCACTCACTCACACACACACACACACACACACACACACACACACACACACACACACACACACACACACACACACACACACATTGCTCAAAATGGTGCCTGGAGAGGCCTCCAAATTGCCTTTAAAATGCTAAAATTCATTTTCGGCCGGGGGGCTTCGCCCCCCTGGACCCCCCAGCGGGGCTTTGCCCCTGCACCCCACCGGGGCCTAAGCGGCCCCTGGACCCCGGCTTACTTTCCTCTTTTTTTTTCTCTGCCAATTCTACGCTCTGATGGATATCAATTGAATGGGTGGCCATTTGCATGCCTTGGCTTCAGTACAGTCCTCCAGTTCACCTCGCTGTAAATGGGTACCTGCCCTTTTTAGCGTCAGGGAAGGTAAAGCAGCCAGGGAGAGGAGATGGGCGCCGCCCTCAACATGCAGTCCCCTAGAGAAGCTGAGGTCTCTGACGCCTCGCTCCTCTTCAGCCACACAGGTTATGAGAACACCTTCACTACAGTAATTATTTTTTGTTCCTTGGCTTCAGCTTCAAAGTTCACCAACAGTGAGAAATTGCATTTGCGACTTGTCTACCCACCATTAAGGTAGCCGCATTCCGGCTTGAGAGATGGTGTCTCAACATGACACCTCCTGTGTGCATGCTTTTAAAAAAAAATTGTCATCTGTTTCTACCGACATGAAATGGCCTATACTCTTTTCGAAAGAAGGAATGGGAATTTAAGGTGCGTGCAAGATGTTCTGCGTGCATTTGCACACTGAACCTTTGTTTATAGTCTCAACCAAACAACTTTCAGAGAAATGGAATCAGTACTGATATTATGTCCAGGGGGAAATCCCTTTGAATGGGTGCTTCATTTGTGGCTTGAACCCAGGCTGTCAGATGACATCACAAAAGGATGGGGATAGTATAATGGTTACGGCATTGTGCTTGTGATCCAACAGCCCAAATCTGAGCCACTGCCAAGACACCTGTTCAAGATTGTCCCCCTGAAGTTAACATCTGTACTGACTCCACTCCCCCGAAAGTCCGTGAGAAGAGACTATAAAATGAGGCCCACACACATTAACCTTTTCCCCAACGGGTTGCCGGCTATGGGCAACCAACCATCTCCTAGCTCTTCCTTACATATCCAGAGGGGTTTAACCTATGAAAGGTTTTAATGTGTGCATTAGAAATTCTGTATGGGCTCGCACATTGGACTTTGGATTATAGTGTCATCCGAAGGACTTTTGGGGGAAGTGGAGTTGGCACTGATGTTAACTCCAGGTGGAAAATCCCTGTGAACCCTATGTTAGGGAGCATTGTGCTTGTCAAGTAGGCAGATTTACAATAGTAAGTTTACTGGTAAGTGTGCAAGGCATTTATGTAGCAAAGAATTCTTTTGTCAAATGACGAAATGTATTCATGATTTGACTGTGTGCAGAGAAGAAGAGGAAGAGTCATACGACTTGAGAAAGTACCATTCAGCCAAGATGCAGAGAAAGATGGCCAATGTGTTGCCATCGTTGAAGAAAATTGACGATGAGTGAGTATGAGTAAATGTTTTTTTATGTTGGTGAGCCGACATCTCTGTTTAGTTGGAGATTTTAGTAAGTTCATGCCTGTTTCATTATGACCGAGTGCCTCCATAGACTCATACATTTGTTCTTCTCCTTCTTCGTTGAACACTCAGACAGCAACTGTTGTTGTGTGCCATATGAGTGAACATGCATTGCACTGCAGCTAAGCGCCTGACAAGTCATACTTATCTCACAAATAGAGAGAATGGCGTGGACTACAAGCCATACATAAATACCACAAACTGGAAAGCATTATTACAGAGAAACACCACAACACCGTATCTGTTAATCAGCACACACACACACACACCACAAGGTTTTTTTAAAAAGTGTGTAGACCTGCCAGTAGCTGACACCGCATCATGTTCACATGCATGCAGAAAATCCAGTGTCTACAGTTATTTTAAGTATAGATGAAAAAGATCCTTACACCACAACACCATATCTGTTAATCAGCCCACACACACACACCACAAGTTTTTTTTTTAAAAGTGTGTAGACCTGCCAGTAGCTGACACTGCATCATGTTCACATGCATGCAGAACATCCAGTGTTACAGTTATTTTAAGTATAGATGAAAAGATCCTTACTGCATTTGGTGGACTGCAGAGGTAGGAAAATAACCAAGAGGCATGAGAAGGCGTGATGAATGTGTTGGGCTGTGAAGCTGGTCAGCCATTTGCTGATAGCTGACTGGGTTTGGCGTTTGAGTTGTTCCAAGTACAGTGGCCCCTCCCTTGGAAAAATTGACATCAAACAGCATTTGCTGATAGCTGACAGGGTTTGGCGTTTGGATCGTTCCAAGTACAGTGGCCCCTCCCTTGGAAAAATTGACATTTAACAGTTCCTTCAAGTCCCTGGGGTTTTTTGTTTGTTTGTTTTTTTGGGGGTTTCTTTCTCCAAGGCCCTGTTGGTTTCACTGACATATGGGTGCTAAGCAGGGTGGATGTCGGGGTTTTTTTGGGTTTTATTTTTTCATTCCTAGGCAAGAGCTCTGCGGTTCACCAATGGTGACATTTTTATGTATGCAACTGTTTTTTTCCCTCACCATTCAGGTAGCTGCATTTCGATTTTGTTGTATAGTGTCTAAATACAACGCCTGTATGCATGGGATTTTCGTTTGTTTTGTTTGGTGGTATTTTTTTAGGGGGTTGGGGTGGGGGGCTTGTCATCCATTCCTACCGGCATACAGTGGCCTACACTTCCAAAAGGTGGAATGGGTTTTTAACATGAGCAGAAGATGTCCTGCCCAAGGGCCCACAGGGCCATGGTTTATGTCTCATCGGAAGGACTTTGACATTCAGTTTGATTTTTTTTTTTAATCAAACTGGGAAAGAAAGAGTGAAGCTGGGAATCCAACCCAGAAACTCTCGGTTTACTTATTGGCAGGTGAATGTCTTAACCATCCTGCCACCCTCCTTCTCAGGGTGGGGCTTGAAATAAGCTGTAGATTGATACCTGTTCCCTGCTGTATCATTGTCTGCTTATGGTGTTTAGTTTATTCTTTTTTTAATTTATTCTTTTATATCGAGGATAATGGAATAAGCACTCATCTGCTTTTTTTTTTTTTACATCCAGTATCCGTGTTTTTGCAGTTTTGTAAATCTTGTCATCTGTTCCCACCGGCACACAGTGTAGGCCACAAAAGCGGAACAGGATTTAACATGTGCGCAAGATGTTCTGCATGCGTTCGCACACAGGGCCTCGGTTTATAGTCTCATCCGAAGGACTTGTTTGTGTATTGAACAATGTTTAAACCAAGCAGGTTTAGACTGTATGTGAAAATTTGGCCAGTTTGTATCCCTTTCTTGTTTACAGGAAGTAAATGCTGAACAACGATTTGTGTTGCAGATCGTACCAGTACGAGGACATACGTCCAAGCGTCTTGCGTGGTTCAAGAAAGGAGGAGGAAGAGGAAAGCGACGACGAAGAAGAAGAGGAGGAGGATGGAGAGATAAGAAAGAGAGAGACCAAAACATTCACAGAAGAGGATGAAGAGATGAAGAAGAAAACAGCCAAAATATCGACAGATGAGGAGGGTAAAAAAGAAGAAAAAAGCCAAAATATCAACAGGTAAGGATGGAAAGACAAAGAAGAAAAAGGCCAAAACATTGACAGAAGAGGGTGGAGAGATACGGAAAGAGAAAAGCCAAATCATTGACAGAAGAAGATGGAGAAACAGGAAGAGAAAAGCGAAATCATCGACAGAAGACGATGGAGAAACAGAGAAGAAAAGGCCAAACTATCGACAGAAGAGGACGGAGTGAAAAAGAAGAAAAAAGCCAAAGCTGTGGCAAACACACACAGGTGACCAGGACACAGCCGTAAAACCCAAGAAGAAGAAAAAGAAACCAAAACGGTGCACAAGAAGAGCAGGGACAGTCACCCGTGAAGAGAGACAAGAAGAAAGCCAAAACGGGGAAGAAGAAGAAGCAAAAGAGGAGAGACGGACCTCCGAAAGCAAAAGGTTACATCGCCAAGGACCAGATGAGAACTCGAGACTGCAGCTTTTGGCATCAATGCTGTCAAGTTTAAGTACACCAAGGACAGAATTGTCCCGGTTGAACCGGACTATTAGAAAAGTGGTTTGGGGAATGTTTTAAGGACAGATGTGTGTTCTACATGTGGTATCAAATTGGTCTGAAATATCCTTTTACACACAGAGTTATAAACTCAGATTTCGGATGCATATTCAGGCAAAGGGGAGTGTGTGTGTGTGTGTATGTGTGTGTGTGTGTGTGTGTGTGTGTGTGTGTGTGTGTGTGTGTGTGTTGAAGCAGGGGTAGGGATGCTTTGACTTTTGAGGGATAGAAGTTACTCGTTCGTACATGGGGCATCAGTTTATAGTCTCATCCCAAGGACTTTTAAGGAGGGTGGAGTCAGCTCTGATGTTAACTCCAGAGGTAAAATCCCCTCGAACGGGAATCGAGCCCAGGTCGTCAAATTGTGCGCGCAGTGTTCTGACCGCTAGGCTATCCTGTCCCCATTCTGAAACATCATGGTCTATAAATTTTGTCTTATAAGTTGAATTAAATGAGATGGAAACTCGAGTGTCATTTGATATTCTGGCAGCTATAAGGGTTGTTAATTTTGGGGGAAGGAAGGGGGGGAATGGGAGAGAGAGAGAGAGATGGGAGTTTTTTGTGTTTTTTGTGTTTTGAATTGTTTTATCTGAAAATAACAGAGGAAACTGGCAGAAATGCAGAAGAGAGATGTTTGAAGCCCATCTAAAACTGCATGCAGTGTGTGTGAGGGATATAGTAACAGTTTTTGATCATCCAATCATTTTGGTTATTTTTGTCTGGACAACAAGGGACTGATGTAATTTTGATTCATTGAGTAGATCCTGAGAAACAAGTGAAGTGACTGTACTTGGGCAACAAAATACTGGTGTCCCCATCAATTTTCACATACTTTCTAGTGACGTGTTACACATGCAAATAATATCATGTAGGCCTGTGATGTGAATTTTCTGATGCCCAACTAGGTAAAGGTGCCCTATAACATTGATAGCCGTGTAGTTGTAAGGGAGTGAGGCATAAGAGACCTCAGCTTCTCTAGGGGCCAGCTTATTGAGGGCGATGACCATCTCCTCTCCCTCATTTCTCTACCTTCCCTGACCCTAAAGAGGGCACTGTAGGCCTACCCATTAGCATCTGGGTGGACTGGGGACTGTACTGAAGCCAAGGTGTGCAAACGATCACCCATCCAGTAGGTAACCATGCTTGATGCTGCTTGACCTTAGCTTGGGGAAAGCGAGTGCTCTGACCACTGAGCTATCCCCTCCCCCCATACCCAAGTATGAACTCAAAACTTGATGACTTTAGATGGAGAATTTTGGAAAGTGGGATTTTAAAAAGGAAAAGTGTGGGTAGTGCATGTCATTGTGTGTGTGTGGTGTGTGTGTGTGTGTGTGTGTGTGTGTGTGTGTGTGTGTGTGTGTGTGCTCTTAAAATGAATGTTTTTTTCACATGAAGTGAAATTAGACAAAATGTGTGTGTGTGTGTGGTTCCACGCATGTGTCTGCCTGCATATTTCATTTGTGAATGTTTCCTTAAATGTGTGTATATTGTGCATGTTTGTGTCAGTGAGTGTGTTTGTGTCAAAGTGCATGCCTGCATGCAAGTGTGTGCGTGTGCAGAAGTATTGTATACACTACAACTAGGAGTCTGTACAAAGTTATGGTGTTTATATATATATATATATTATATATTATATATTATATATTATATTATATATATATTATAGTTGTGTGTGTGTGTGTGTGTGTGTGTGTGTGTGTGTGTGTGTGTGTGTGTGTGTTATCACACCTTTCACTTAATGTGTTGTTCCATGTTTAAGTTCAAATGGTTTGGACTATTCAGAGCATTGGTATTCAGAATATCAATGAAAATAAGAACTTCTTACCCAACACCCCAGTCCTCAATTGTGAACTGTTTGTTCATGTATAGTATACATGGTGTTTTAATTAATCACCTGTGAAATATTTGGGCTGGTTTTCCTGACTTCAAATATAAATGCATTTATCACCACAGAAGTTGACTGAATGTTTAAATATCTCCTGTCTCTGTCTGTCTGTCTGTCTGTCTCTCTCTCTGTCTCTCTCACTCTGTCTGTCTCTCTCTGTCTCTGTCTGTCTGTCTGTCTGTCTGTCTCTCTTGCATGTATGTGTGCATGCATGTGGAATTTTTCCACTTTTCGGAAGAGTATGCCATTGTGTGCCTGTGGGAACAGATGACAAAAGTTACGAAGCTGCATACACATGGGGATTGGATGTAAAAGAGCACATGAGTGTTTATGCCATTATTCTCAAAATAAAACAATTTAAAAAAAATAAAATAAAAACCTCACAGTTTATAACCGAGGAATGAAAAAAAAAAAGGCAAAACAGTAAATTTTGCACACGTGAAAAGAATTGGCAGTATAACCACCATGATCAATTCAATGTACCATCTGGAAATAAAAATTTGATTTCCAGATAAAAATAAAAATTTGATTCATTGATTGATCACCAAAGAGGCATAAAACTATCACTACCACAACCATAACAAAAACAGAAAAAAGAAAGTGATGCGTTGTAAAGAATGATACGACACAGGTGCACACACACACACCTTTAGTCTTTACACACATTTTTAACGCTCGACACACAAACATATCCAAACACAAAACTTTTTTTTTTGTCAGGAACATGGTGGCCTCCTAAACATACTCCAAAATCTCTCGCCATTATTGCAGCCCAAGCCTGTGACCACATTTAAATTGGCATGAATAAGAGATGAATGGGAGAAGAGGAGAGCCTGGTGGTTAAGAGTGTTGAGCTTGCAATAATGATGGCCTGGGTTTGTCAACGAAACGCCCAATCAAGGATTTTTTCCCCAGTAGTTAACATCGGTACCAACTCCACCCCACGGAAAGTCCTTGAGATGAAAGCATAAACCTAGGTCCCTTGTGAGAAGGCACGCAGAACGTCTTACACACACATGAAGATAGAGCAACATCTTGTGCACACAATAAATCCTGTTCCGCTTTTCGTAAGAGTAGGCCATTGTGTGCCAGTGGGAACAGATAGCAAGATTTACAAAACTGCATACACACAGGAACTGGATGTAAAAAAAAACAAATGAGTGCTAATTCCATTATCCTCGATATAATAGAAATAAAACAAATACTGAAATAGACCCTTTTCCACCTTTTGAAAGAGTAGGCCATGCATTACATGCCAATAAGAATGGATGACAAATTTTTTTAAATGTGCCCACAATTATTATAGTGTCTTGTCTAGCACCTCATCCCCTTAGCCCTAAAGTGGCTACCTTAATGGTGGATAAATGATGGCATAGCAAAAATCTCACCATTGGTGAACTGGGAGCTCTTAGCCAAGGAGGACAACAAAAAGAAAACCAATGTCTGATCATTATGTACACTATCCCCTCACCCAGTCCCCCCTCTTAAAAAATGAGAAAAAAAACCAACAAACAAAACAAAACCAAAAAAACTTCTGGTATCATCATCATGTCTTCTTCATCAAAGGCTCAGACAAGACAGTAAATGATTGCTGTCTGCCATATGAGCGAAAATGCTTTGCACTGCTGTTGAAGCACCTGACAAGTCAAGCCCAGTGCATCCGACTTCAGTGTGGGATAGAATTGCTTGGCCTAGGCCTACCTAAATTTTCTGGAGAAAAAAAAGGCAAGAGATCCTAGTACTAGCCTAGCCTAGGCCTAGGCTAGCGTAGGTTAGGCCTAGCTGGAACTGTCAAGGCTGTCAGAACAAGGCTGTCAGAACATCTTGCGCACACGTTAAATCCTGTTCCGCTTTTCGTAAGAGTAGGCCATCGTGTGCCGGTGGGAACAGATGACAATATTTACAAAAACTGCATACACACGGGGACCGGATGAAAAAAAGCACATGACTGCTTATTCTGTTATCCTCGATATAAAAGAATAAAATAAATAAATAAAATAAGGCTTCAAGAACAGGAAAATGACTCAGCAGGAAGTGTCTAGACCCCTACGCCTTCTTCACTATAAAAATGTTCTAGACATTTCTAAATTTTAGGCTAATACAAACTAAAAAATACTTTTAAACCAAACAAAAATACCAGCAAAAAATTAACATTCCAGATTTTTGTTGGCTTAAAACAAATAAAACATTTTGGCACTATTTTCTTTTGTGGTACACTTCAAAAGAGTGCGCGCTTTGGTCACAGGTGGTTTTTTTGGTTGTTGACCCCCTAAAATCTTATCCCCTTTCCCAGGCAAAATTTTGGGGTAATTTACAGTAAGTAAAAAGATTGTGAAAGTATCAGAAAAAGAAACAACAAACACACACAGAGACGAAAAATAAGATAAGTGTGAATACATAAAGGTTGTGAAAATATCCTGAAAAGAAACAAATAAACAAGGACTAACAAAGATGTAGATACTGAATCATGCAACCTGTGCAACTTGCGTATTTTTCTGTACTTGTTCCCCAAAAAGTTTGAAAATAGGGAAATAATAGGATTTCATTAATCAAAATATGATTTTTGTCAACAAAAAATCCGAAAATTGAAAACTTTGTATGCCAGCCTATTTCCAGGGACCCCATCATCTCATTTATTTTGTTTGTTTATTTATTTATTTATTTATTATTATTTATTTATTCTTTTATATCGAGGATAATGAAATAAGCATTAATCTCATCTCCTGTTAGGCCTATGGTGTTAGGCCTATGACATTGGCTATCCTGTAGATAGCCTTGTCTCCCCTTAGCCTACAGCACATGCGCAAGGCACCTGTTTTAAAACGACAAGGCAGTAACCTTGCAGAAGTGTGTGTGCATTTAAGTGGTGTGGATTTTCCCCGAAAAAACTGAACAGACTCACAATCAAAGAAAGACGTGGAGTTAACCAATGGTGCTAACGGACCAGGACAGGGCTAGCTGAGGTACAGTTGCAGATATAGATGCACAGACAGCAAATTTGGCTGTTGTTTTTTTGCCAGCAAGGTTTGAAACCTGTGCTACGCCTACTCCCTAGGTTAAGCCTAGGCCTAGTGAAACTTTTAGACACCACTTGAGAATGAAATTCTCATGTGGTTTCCAAAAGTGGAACATGGTCGGAAAATAACAAACCACAGCAATTTATAAAAGGGCATGTTTTTTGACACATGGAATAGCAAAACCTTTCCCATCTCTGGAAAATCAGTTGACCGTTGGGCTAAGGCAATAGTAAATGGGGCTGTCCGGAGTTTTGACGGCTGTCTCTTTGTCTCTTTCTCAACAGATTGTCAAAGTGGCCATAGTAGACCGGGCATTGTGCATGCTGGAGTTTGACTACTGTCTCTTTCTGAGAATGGGATCAAGGGAAATGTAAGTCGTCACTATAAAAATAAAAAAACCCTATAAAAATGGTGTTGACAAAATGAAACAGATCCTTGTTGTTGTGGTGGTGAAAGGAAAACTCATACTAACACTCATAATAACTACAGCCTTGCTCGAATGGGCTACAGTCTGGCTCACTAGGTTACAGTCTGGCTCAAATAGGCTACAGTCTGGTTTGAATAGGCTACAGTATCAATCGAATAGGCTACAGTCTGGCTTTGAATAGGATACAGTCTGGCTCACTAGGCTACAGTCTGGCTCACTAGGCTACAGTCTGGCTCAAATAGGCTACAGTCTGGCTTTGAATAGGCTACAGTCTAGCTCAGTCTGGCTCAAATAGGCTGCAGTATGGCTTGCTGTAGGCTAGGCCTACTGGACAGCAGCAAAGCACACATGTAGCTTAGTACATAGGCTTGGGTTTTTTTGCCATACAAAATGACATTAATTAATTAATTAATTAATAATTAATACATGGAATTTGTTATAGCGCTATCTCTTGTAAAGACAAATCAAAGCGCTTGCATTTGACCTACAGAGCCACAGATCATGCTGCCACCAGGCGCAAAGATCCCAACTCCAACTCCCCGATTTTTCTTCAGGGATGGTGTCTAAACACGACACCTGTGTGCATGCTGGTTTGTTATAATTTTGTCATCCGCTCCTACCGGCACACGATGGCCTACTCTTCGAAAGGTGGAACGGGGTTTTAACGTGTGCGCAAGATGTTCTGGCAAGATGTTCTGCGTGCATTCGCACACGGGGCCTCGGTTTCGAGTCTCATCCAATGACATGATGAGTTCACTCCAAAATCAGATGAATTGCTTTTGTTTGGAGCTTCAAATTGATATTGAACTGAGAAAGGCATACTAGGCTATAGGCCTAGGCCTATGTCTCTGGCATTGGGCTAGGCTTACTCTCTAGGCTAGGGCCTAGGCCTAGTGAAACTTGTTGACACCACTTGTGAATGAAATTCTCAAGTGGTGTCGAAAAGTGGAACAGGGTCAAAAATAAACCACAGCACTTTAGGTTATGAGCCGCAGCTGTAGTCTAGTGGTTAGGGCGTTGGACTCCTAATCTAAAGGTTGCAGGTTCGATCCCAGCTTTCGGCTATGGCATTGTGCCCTTGGAAAAGGCACTTTACGGCTATTTTCTCACCCCACCCAGGTGTAAAAGGGGTACCAACCTTGTGTTGGGGGTTAACCCTGGATAGACTGGCGTCCTATCCAGGAGTCTATGACTCTCAATCCCTTATATTTACGCCACAGAAACCAGAATAACCGGCCTGATGAGCCTTAGGCTCGGGACAGACTTTAACTTTAACTTTAGGTTATAAAAGCGCATGTTTCTTGACACATCATGGAATAGCAAACCTTCCGCATCTTCCGAAAATCAGTTGATGGTGTAGCCTCGGCTTGCTGCTGTAGGCTAGGCCTACTGGACAGCAGCAAAACACACTGGTAGCCTATTCCACAGGATGTAACTTTTAAAAAATTGGAAAAAAAGGGAAGATGTATCAGAACACCTGTTGAGTCTAGTAAGTACATAGTACATAGGCTTGTTGTTGTTTTTTCCATGCAAAATGGCATGATGGGTCCACTCCCAAATCAGCTGACTTGCTTTTTTGTACGGGGCTTCAACTTGATATTGAACTGAGAAAGGCATAGGCCTACTGTAGGATCCTCTTCGATCTTCTCAAGAGTCTCTCTCTGTCTCTCTGTCTCTTAACACACACACACACCCCACACACACGCACGCACGCACGCACGCACGCACGCACGCACGCACACACACACACACACACACACACACACAACACACTCCCCTTTGCCTGAATATGCATCCTAAATCTGGGGTTCCATGTTAATTCACTAATAGAAATAGTGCATTTGCGATCAAAATGTACTATCAAACTTTTTTTTTTTTTTTTTTTTTTAATGTCGCAATCCATTGTCAAATAGTGAAATACTGTACTATACGAAAAAACAGGAACTGAGGAAGATGTATCAAAACACCTGTTCAGTGTATTGGGTACCCAGTCCGCCAAAACTATCGAAACTTCCGCAGTCACACGCTTAGGTAGGCAAATGTAGGGGGACGGATAGCCTAGTGGTCAGAACATTGCGCTGGCAATTTGACGACCCGGGTTCGAGTCCGGTCGAGGAAATTTTTCTCCTGGAGTTAACATCAGTGCTGACTCCACTCTCCCCAAAAGTCCTTCGGATGGGACTTTAAACCGAGGCCCCGTGTGCGAAAGCACGCAGAACATCTTGCGCACACGTTAAATCCTGTTCCGCTTTTCGTAAGAGTAGGCCATCGTGTGCCGGTGGGAACAGATGACAATATTTACAAAACTGCATACACACGGGGACCGGATGAAAAAAAGCACACGATTGCTTATTCTGTTATCCTCGATATAAAAGAATAAATAAAATAAATGAATTCCTAAAACATGGTGGTTAATTGAGTTGGCAACGAAGAATTGGGCATATCAAGTCTAAGGGGGGCGGGATAGCCCGGTGGTCAGAGTGATGCGCTCGTGATCTGCTGACCCGGGTTCGAATCTCGTTCAAGAGGATTTTTCCTCTGGAGTTAACATCAGTGCCGACTACACCCCCCCCCCCCCCCCCCCCCACAAAAAAAAAAAAAGAAAAAAAAAGAAAAGTCATTGGATGAGACTATAAACGCACGCAGAACATCTTGCGCACACATTAAAACCCGTTCAGCTTTTCGGAAGAGTAGGCCATTATGTGCTGGTGGGAACTGATGACAAAATTTACAAAATGCTTACTCACAGGGACTGGATGTAAAAAAAAATAAATAAATAAAAAGCAAATGAGTGCTTATTCCACTATCTTCGAAATAAAAGAATAACTATAGGCCTAAATAAAGTTAAAAAAAAGAAAAAAGGTTTTGTCAGAACATGGTTTTGGAATCGTGTGGTTGTCTGGGGAAGTAGGTGACAAGCATCAGTTTATTTCTGAGTTTAAAGACAGACTCATTTGCTCATTTAAAGAAAATTGGCACTCAGATAATTACGGAAAGTAAAGATAAATACTGCTTTTTTTCTCGTTTAAGTGTGACCTTCAGGCCGAAAAACATCTTTGAATAGTCACTGATAAATGCACAGACTACATTAAGCAAGATTTTGATAAAGAACGCTTGGTTTTGATGCAAACAAAAGATGTTTTCAATTTGAGATGTCCACACATCTCCTATGCTCTCTCTGTATGGTCATAATTGTTCTTGATGAAGAAAAAAGTCTTTCGGATGAAACTGTAAGAAAAATCTTGGGCACACGTTAAATCCTGTACCGCTTTTTGTAAGAGTATTTTGTATTTTGTACCACTTTTTGTCACAGCAGATTTCTCTGCGTGAAATTCGGGTTGCTCTCCCCAGGGAGAGTGCGTCGCCACAAAAGCAGCGCCTACCCTTTTTTTTTCTTTTCCTGCATGCAACTGTACTTTGTTTCCCTATCAGAGTGACTTTTTCTACAGAATTTTGCCAGGGTCAACCCCCTTGTTGCGATGAGTTCTTTTACGTGCGCTAAATAGTGATGTGTAATACACGGGACCTCCTCGGTTTATCGTTTCATCCGAAAGACTAGCGCCCAGACCACCACTCAGGGTCTAATGCATGGGAGACAAGTTTTGGGCCCAAACGGGGTACGAACCACCGCACACTCCGACCCGGACTTTTTGCTTTCTAGGCAAGGCGCGTTACCACCTAGACCACCGATCCGTGTGTGTGTGTGTGTGTGTGTGTGTGTGTAGTGTGTGTGTGTGTGTGTGTGTGTGTGTGTGTGTGTGTGTGTGTGTGTAAGTGTGTGTGTGCGTTTGTGTGGTGTGTGTGTGTGCGCGCGCGCGCTCGCGCGTACGTGTGTGTGTGTATGCGCGTATGCGCGCGTGTATTTGGGCATGAATGTGTTCGTGTGTGCCCGTGTGTGTGTGTGTGTGTGTGTGTGTGTGTGTGTGTGTGTGTGTGTGTGTGTGTTGTGTGTGTGTGTGTGTGCGAGCTTGTGTGTACGCGCGCCCAGGCACACACAGGCACGCGTACCTGTGCTCTAAAAGAAAATTGTAACACACGATATCAGCCAAGTATAATTACGTGCAATAGAAATGGATATTAAACTCCATATCAAATCTTTGGGACAGCAAGATAAATTGCCCGGCAGATACAAGTGGTGTGTAATTAACTCGTAGACATTTATATCAATTTTACCGTACACGGTACAGTAAAACTGAAACGTCATATTTTATATAATGATGATGATGATGATGATGATGATGATGATGATGATGATGATGATGATGATGATAAGAAGAAGAAGAAGAAGAAGAAGAAGAAGAAGAAGAAGAAGAAGAAGAAGAAATAACAGTAGTAGTAGGCACCCATCAGTCTCTGAAGACTATGGAGTTGCGCTCTGGTCTTTAGAGCAGAAAGCCTGGGTAAGTAAGTATGGAGGGCAAGCTGTTACCCATGCAGCAGACGCCTGCAGGTTTTGAAATGATCATGTTGAGCCTATCATAAATAGATGTTAATGTTTCTGACCAGAATTCGAACGTGGAAAGACTTGCTACGGAAAGCTGAAAATTGCCAGGAGTTGAAGAAACTGGTTGCAGAATCTCAAGTGTTGCATCAGTGGTTCACAAGACTATAGGACTGCGAGTGGAGGTGAGAATTCCATGGCTTTCTCTGAGTTTGTTAAGTTACAAGTATAGTTGATTGAAGAATTTGGTAACTCTGCAAAAAAAACAAAACAAAACAAAAAGCATCAAATTTAACAAATGATCATTTCATTATCAGAAATCAGGCTGGACGGTCTGGATTCTGTAACTCGAAATAATGAAATCGTTGACCAGTTTGAATTGTTCAGGATACTATGTACATCGGATAGTTTTTGTTGTGGTTTTTTGTTGTTGTTTTCAAACGGTGTTGATATTTGAATGACCAATACTTACTCCATATTTTTGTGCTGGTTATGGAAACAGGAAACCATGATGCAGAAAGTTTATATATTATATATATATATATATATATATATATATATATTATATATATATATATATATATATATATAAACAACGGCTCAACCAGCCGCCATGGCGCAGTGGTTAGCGTCTTGGATTTCGGACCGGAAGGTCGCGGGTTTGAATCCCATAAGAGTCAGGGATTTTTTCGGACTCCAGCCGGCTCCTACCCAGAGTGAGTGTGCTGTGGGCCCAGTGAGGAGACTGGGACCACACAGTCGAGCTTCATCCACTGTACAGATTGACTTTGAGGGTGTTGCTCAAATTACCTGACCAACACTGCAGGTGTCTGTTATCTCTCCGCCTGGTTGACGCTGGGATATATTATTGACAGTAAGTGTAGAGTACAACCCTGTCAAGAAGTCTCAAGGCAGATGGACTTTCACAGCAGCATCATGCATCATCATCACCATTGATCATCATGCAATAATAAAAATTTGCCTCGAATTCCGTGGTCCTTATTATCTGGTCTTATAGTGACCTCAGATTCGGTCTATCCATACACTTCTGTGCCTGTGGTGAGTTTGTGTCAAAGCCTTTGGGGCTGGAGGTTTCAGGGAGACAGTCGTTGGGAGGGACCCACCTGGGTCACTCACTCAGTCGCTCGAGGGCTCCGTGGATCTGATAGTCTTTAGTTAACTTGTCAGTTAGTGATAGAGGGGTTACTGTAAGTAGGTTGACAGCTGTAGTCCTAGCTGTAATGTTATGACTCAGGAACATGGGCAACTCATCTGCGACACACACCAAAGTTGTACCAAGCAGAAGTGTGTCCTAGTGTGCCCCTCCCTGGCGGTGGTGGCCCCACGGTGGCCTAATATTGATGGGCTTCCTGTGCACTCCCGCCCTAAGGATGAGACATAACAATCTGGGTTTGGTTAAGGCAAGGAGATTGAAATGAGCGGCTGAGAACACCAGGAGGGGATGTTGCAGAAGATGATGACAGCAAAAAAAAGAAAAAAAAAAGCAAAAATTCTTCAATGACTTGTAAAAAAATTATCTGTGCTAAAGAAAAAATAAATGATACAAAAACAGAGGAACAGCATTCATTAAAAAATGAATATATGCAATACAAACACCAATTTTTCAAGCATATGTTTTATTGACAGGGAAAAAAAAACAACAGTTCCTGAACCAGCTTTCCCCAAAAAATCCCACTTTTTCATGTTGACTTTTACAGTAACAAACTGAGTTAAAACAATAAAAGATACATTATGTCAATTGAAAGCCTTCATTTTAAAGGTAAGATTTATCACCAATTGCCAAGTTTATTATTTTCAAATTTCACTTTTATACAGCAAAATTGGTTTGGCTTTTCATCAAATAAGATGTTGAGTTTCTTTTCTTTTACTGTGGCCAGTTTCAATCAATTGTTGTTTATAGCCCAGCCAACCACACAGGCCATTACAGGGCTGTCACTTCACAAATAGAATGATAATACTGTTTATAGTGGGCTGTCACTTGGTCAAATGTTAAATCTCAGAATAAAACTGTGGGCCTGTTTCAAGCTCAAAAGGATTCATTGGTCCTAATTTCTAATGAATTACAGCAAGTCACAATTGGCGATGATGGCTGGTGGAGAGTGCAGTCCCTAATTGGATAGCTCCATTCAGACTACAATACAATAAATAAACAACCAGCCAATCAGATCCTAAATTTGGGACTGGATGGTAAATCATTA
Organism: Stramonita haemastoma; assembly: GCA_030674155.1. Lineage (NCBI taxonomy): Eukaryota > Metazoa > Mollusca > Gastropoda > Neogastropoda > Muricidae > Stramonita > Stramonita haemastoma. The sequence continues at coordinate 20,484,280 of CM060322.1, read as the reverse complement.
ATCACAATTCACAACCAATCACATCACAGTCAGTAAACCAGCAGCACAAGAAGCAAAGTTAGAAACACGGCGTTAATTTAAGGCCAGACCAGACACCAGTTGGGTAAGGGAAATTTTTGTTTATATAGTTTTAAGAGTTTTGTTGTTTTAGTATATCATATTACCACTTGAGAATCAGAAAAAATTAGTTTCAGACTATGTAGTATGACCTTGTTTCCATGGAAAAAATCAGAATGGCCAACAAACATATATTTTGAAAGAAGAAAACTTCAAAAATATTAAACATATTGTAATTGTGTTTTGCATACAAGTTTATACAATTGCTTTCTTCAGATTAACAATTTTTAAGACATTGTACAGTTTTCTGATTTTTGGTGAATTTTTCTTGTGAAATCCTGGATTTTTGTGACAAATTGCTGGGTAGAAAGTTTCAAATTGCTATAACTTCAAAGTTTACCAAGATAAATGCAAATCAATCTGTAAAACTTTAGATTATATTCTAAAATAAGACAGCAAGGCATGCTTACTAGCTAGCTGCCTTAACCAGTCTGTCACAGACCCTTTGCAATATTGGTACATTTGTATTCACTGGGAATTGGGGCTCCCTTTTAAGTGAAAACAACCTTTGATTTAAATTCCAGAATTTGTTAAAAAATAAAAATAATAAAATAAAGTATTTTCCCTGTTTTGTTCTGTGTAGTTAGTAAGGGGACAGAATAACGGATAATGCTCAGCTGTTTTGTTTTCACTACCCCATGCTCAGTAAGGATCTTCTGTCATTCTTTTAAACATATAGGGCATAAACAGGGCCATCAGCAGAGGGGTAGTGTTTGAGAGCACTTAGCCAGTTGTTAGTTTTGACAAAATTAATATGGAAGATAGTTTCAGAGGACAGTTGGAAAATGTTCTAAAAGATTTCCCATATATACTTCACAAAAAGTCCATTTAACTGTCTCTTCAGTGGTCTATGGTATGGGTTATTTTCTTAACACCAGGTCTGAAACAAGATTTGACACTTATGCTGGACACATTCCATTACCCATTTTGTAATAATAAATTTTATGTCTTGTCCTTCATTCTTCCAGAGTAGAGAAGACTGATTCTGCATATGTTTTGTGGCACATAATCATCCACAAAGGCTTTTAATAATTGTTCAATACACAGCAATGGCTCATATTATGAGTGGACTTTTTGCGTGAAGACCTGCAATACCATATGCACACGAGTGATCTTTTGTGTTGTAGATTATTGCATGTCATTATTATAATGTCTCTCTTGCTGTGACACTTCTCTTGGTGATTTTGCTGTTGCTGCTGTTTGTTCCTTTGTTTTTGTTGGTGATTTAATGTTTCAAGGTATGTCATCTTATAATTTCTTTTCTGGTTTTGTGTAAGGCAATGTTTTAACAGGGTGTCGGGGATTGTGACTGGCATGGTTCCCTTGTTTGATGTCTCATGGTTTTGTCCTTTTGTTTGGTTCCTCGGCTACAGCTGCAATGTTTACCAATGGTGAGATTTTGTGTAGGCAAGACCGTTGTTAACATGCCATTAAGGTAGCTGCATTCCAAATTCGGGGGTGATGTCTAAACACGATACTAGTGTGCATGCAGTTTTGCAAATTTTGTCACCCATTCCTGCTGGCACATTATGACCTACTTTTCAAAAAGGGGAAACAGGTTTTAAGATGTGCGCAAGATGTTCCGCCTAGTTTGCACACAGGACCTTGGTTTTTAGACTCATCCAAAGGACTTTAGGGGGAGTGGAGTTGGTACCGGTGCTAACTCTCCTGGGGAAAAATCCTCACAGAGGGGTGCCATGGTAGTGGCTCAAAGCCCCATATGGTGAGTGCAATCTTCTAAGTACCATGCTATCCCATCGATGCCCCCCCCCCTTCCAACTCCCTACCTTGGGTTTTGTTTGAGGGGTATGACTGCATCTGATGTAAAACCTCTTTGTAAAATTTTGAGTCCCATGTCAGTTTTCTTGCTTCTGCTTTATGATTGCAGGCTGGCACATTGGCAGGCAAGGCAAAGCCCCCACCCCCCCACCCCCATTTTTTTCTTTTTCGGTGCAAGAGAGGAGCTCAAAGACCAAGGCTGCTTGCCCAGAACCAGGCTGGCTCTTCTTGTTGCTGTCATGGAACGTGGGTGATTTGGGGAGTGGGGATGAAGACCTTTCCTCCCTTGCTTGGACCGTAGGAGGAGGCTGTGAACAGACTGGGGTCAACAATGGCAGAGCTAGGTATCCTCAACTTGCCCGACCATATACTGTGTGCTGTGTTCAAGATGCTGTCTGTATCTGACAAACTTCGGCTGAGTACTTGCAGTCGCAGGATGCTTGCTCTGATTAGCAGCCCCAGTGTGTGGAGAGATGTCACCCTTGTGATGGACACGGTTTACTCCCCTACCAGCTTTGGCTTTGGTGAAGAGGAGTACAAGATGATAAGAAAATACCGTGACCTTATCAAGAACGCCAGAATCATCCTCCCTTTCAGGGACGTTCACCTTGCATCAGGGACATTGGTGCGTCTACTTTTTTGGAGAGGCGCAGTAGGCAGTGTCACGCTGTGCATCAGAGATGAAAGTATTCACAGAATACTTATCAACCATCCTTTTTCTGGGCCAACGGTAGGCTTTTTCAGAGAGTCCCCCCACATGATGCTTGCACAGGTGTTGTCTGTGCATCGTAACAACCCATACTGTCTGTTGAGTTTCATCCTCAATTTCAGGCCAGAAGCAGACATGACCATACGGTTCTGTGGCGTTCATGACCAGATCAGAAAGGTCACAACGAACGAGAGCTCTGGAGACAGCATCCTGTCCACACTGGATTTCACCCCCATGTCAGTGAGGCAGTGCTCCAAGGTGAAGAAACTGATTCTGCCAGCCACTCCAATAAATGAGAATGAACTTTGCCTCATGAGCGTGGAGAGGGCTGAACAAGGCATGGGGGTCCCTGATAGGGTCATCAGTCCCACCCTTCAGTTGATGGCCAAATTCCCCAACCTTCAAGAGCTGGTCATCAACCACGTCAACTTAAGTGACGAAGTGTTGGAGGAACTGTCTCACACAGCACGGAAGGAGAGCCCCCTGTGCAGACTGGTGATCAGATTCAGTCGAAATAACGACTGCGACACATGCTTGTCACCAGCTGCTTGGGGCATCCTAGTGAAGGCGTGTCCTCTTTTGAAGGTAGAGTGCCACGTGCTTCTTGCCGAGCTGCCTGTGCTGTACGAGCTGATCGCGCCACAAACCCCCCTGGTGAAAATGGAAGTGGTCTGCCTGTGCAGCAATGCAGTCTTTTTGAGGCTGCTTTTCCAGCTGTGCACGGGTCACGCCAGCACACTCCGGCATGTCACACTCTCCATCAGTGACACCAAAAACTTGTTGCAGCTCCAGGAGGGGTTACGAAGCATGGTGGAGGAGTGTAGCAGGCTTCAGCATCTGATGCTCAACGTGGACATCCACGACCACTTTCTCCTTCACTTGGCCAGAGGCAGACCGTGGAGGACTTTCCGAGTCAATTTTTCACGGGTCCATGCCTCGGAGGGTGAAGCCAGCAGACCATATGGGGAGGGAGCCCAGGCCCCTGGGGTTTCCCTGCATCCTGCCAAAGCAACAGAGGAGAAGAAAGTTGGCATCAAACATGCTGTTAAGCACTGTGTGGGTTTTCTGGATGAGGAGTGGATTGAAGATTACCGGGACTATCAACCGCATCCCTACTGAAAGAAAGAAAGAAAGAAAGACAGAGAGAGAGAGAGAGAGAGAGAGAGAGAGAGAGAGAGAGAGAGAGAGAGAGAGAGAGAGAGAGAGCATCAATCCAGTCCAAGAGAGAGAGAGTTAATCCAATTCAATTCAATGCAATCATATTGTGTATAGCTCCACTGACCACATAGGCCAGAGAGACAATGAGAGAGAGAGAGAGAACTCGAACTCGAACTCGAAAACTTTATTCACAAAAAGGCCATTGGCCCATACATGAAGGGGGTTGCCAAACTGCTTTGGTATTTTGTTGTTGGATTAAGACAACAGTAATAACAACAAAAGGACTTATTATACCGCAGCAACATCAGTTACAAAGATATGACTTACGATAATAAAGTATCTCTTATTTTGAAAGCTTTACACAAATATAAAGTGAGGCTGCGCACAACTTCAGGCTGACTTGACGCCATAAGTAAACAGAGTCTAAAAGAATTAGCCTGCCTACTATATTTTACAGGGATGTAACTCTGCCTAACAACCTCTAACACTGGACAACATAACACAAAATGTACTTCATCTTCAGGTGCTTGCTTACATAATGGGCATAGTAACCTAGTGTCATCAACATTATATCCTCTGTATCTGAATTTATGAACATTTATATCTGATACACCAAGTCTAAATTTAGACATAATTCTTTTCAAATGAATGTCCATATCAAGCTTGAGATAAGGTTTAATATCATGAGTACTTATAAATTGTCTATACATTTGATATCTTTCACTGGTTTGTATATGGTCATTCCATTGTTGCCACCTGCAGTCAATCAGTCTTTGCCTGAAAGCGTTTATAAATTCTCTACAATTTCCAACACCTTGATTAAGCCAAGCAAATCCAAAACCGAGTTCACATAAACAGGTACGTATTTGTGTAGCCCAGTTGTTTTTCCCTTTGAGGTCTAGATCATAAAGCATCTTGTAAGACTTAAAAGGTAACCTATTCTCATCCATATATAGAATCTTAATCCAGTATCTAATACATCTTACAGCAGCATTAACGGAGAGAGGATATCTATTAGTTTCACTATACACAAGATCATTGGGCGTACGTCTATCTAAGCCTAGAAACTGTTTTAAAGAGGTGCACCGATTCACAATGTGTTGCAGCTGCATCCAAACCCCATATTTCTGCACCATATAACACAGTGGGTTGTATTTGGGCATCAAATATCTTAATGAACAAATCAAAGGAGTTATTATTCAATATTCGTAATTTTCTCAAAACCAATAACAAACTTCGTTTACCTCGACTTGCCAGATCTTTACATGCAGTTGTGAAACTAAGCTTTGTAGAAAAACAGATTCCTAAGTATTTATATACATTAATCACTGGCATGACTTTTCCATTGTACAACCATTTTTCATGAGCAGCTAAATGACCACCTTTTCTGAATACAACGATATTGCTCTTATTCAGATTAACCTTAAGATCAAGTGCCACTGCAGCACTGCTCAAGCTATTTAACTGCTTTTGTAAGCCAACAACTGTTTCAGATAGTAGGATAACATCATCAGCAAGTAGAAGAATAGATAATTCTGTGGCATCTTGGGGGAAAGTGGCACCATGTTTACCATTATTGATGACTTCTCTGGCTAACTCGTTAATAAAAACCGAAAACAGTAAAGGGCTACATACATCACCCTGTTTAACACCAGTGGTACAGTATATTATATCAGTCAGTTTAGTACCACATCTTATTCTGCTTCTGACATTCTGATACATGGCTCTCAAACATCGTAATAATTTACCCTTCACACCATTTTTCAGGAGAATAGGCCACAACAAGTTTCTATTAACAGAATCAAATGCCTTTTCAAAATCAATAAATGCCACATAGAGCTTACGGTTAAGAGCAAACTGTTTCTGTATAAACGCAAGCAGAGTAAACATATGATCTATAGTGGAATATCCTCTCTTAAAACCAGCTTGGTGTTCACCTGTAATATCATTTTTCCTAACCCATTCCTGTAATCTATTATTAATGATAGTACTATACAACTTACTACTTATATCACTAAGAGAAATTCCCCTATAGTTATTAGGGTTATCAACATCGCCCTTTTTGTGTAATGTTAGGATTATAGATTCAGTCCAATTATCTGGGAAAAGGCCATCCTCAAAGATTTTGTTGAATAATTTTAGAAGGAAAAGCACAACATCTTCACCTCCATTTTTCAGCAATTCTCCGATGATTTGATCAGGACCTGCTGCTTTATCATTTTTTAGTTTTCTAAGTGCCCAATATATTTCACCTTTAGATATTGGACGATCAAAATCTTCCTCACTTTCATCATAGTCAACATTAGTATTCATGGAGTTGTCTGATGAGTCTTTCTCCAACAGGGTTTTGAAATGTTGAAACCAACTGTCAACTGATATATTATTCTTAGGTTGACTATTTCTAAATGATGCCTTCTTAACACTTTTCCAGAACTGGACTTGAGAAGAGATTGAAGACACCATGTCTGCAAGTAATGTCATATTATACTGTTTCCTTTTCCTTTCTAGCATGTATTTATATTCCCTTCTTAAAACACAGTACAAGTTTCTGTCTTCGTTCTTTAACGTTTTCCGGTAAGTCTTTAATAATTTTCTTACCCTGCACTTCATACTTTTACATTCATTATCAAACCATGTTGCATTTGATAAACCTTTTTTTACATGTACCTGTTTCTTCATACATTCAGCACTGGACTTTATACAACTATTGAACAAATCTAGAGCTTCATTAATATTCTCATCAATCATCTGTAAGGCATTTGAAAAGGTTACATGCATGTCTTCCTCACAAAGATTATCTTTATAAGCTGAGAGTTTGTTTTCATCCCACACAAACTTTTCCACAACAGATGGCTCTTCGGCTATTACATAAGTTTTATACAATGGATTAATATGTAATTCCACAGGAAGGTGATCTGAATCAGAACGTTCAGCAACAAACAAACGACATGAGACAAAAATCTGAGAGAATAAATCATCTGACACTAAAAAATAATCATTAACACTGCATCCTCCATCAGAAATGTACGTATAGCGTCCCTGCTGATCACCATTACATACACCATTCAGAATTTGTAAACTAAATGTAGTACACATATTCAATAATAATTTACCATAATTATTTATAACAGAATCTTCAGAATAACGATTACCACTAAGAGACATGCTTTTGCTTTGGAGCTCTGAGATAAAATCATCTGCCACATGATGGCAAGAAAAGTTTGATGTCCTACTGTTTAAATCTCCACACAATATTATATCAACTTCATCCAAAGCAACCACACAATCAGCTAAATATTCTTCCAACATAGCAATCCCACTATCATTATCAAACATGTTATAAAAAGGAGAGCCTTCAGGTGGGATATACACACATACAAGCAAAACATTTCTTGAAGTACACAATAAAGATTTGTCACAGAGAAAAGTACAAATGTTAGGGTATGGAGCATCTAAATATTTTACAAGAGCAGATAACTCATTCTTAATCAAACAAACTACTCCCCCTGATCGTCTCCCTTGATGGCTAACTTTAGTTGCCGCCTTACAGAAGGCTTTATAGCCACTAAAAGCATCTGGCTGGATATTTTCCAAAAACGTTTCTGTCAGACAAATAAAATCAAAGCTACGCACATAAGATACAAAATCTCCATCGGCCAGTTTTGAAAATAATCCATTTACGTTCCAGGACAAAAATGAAAAAGTTTTATTTGCTTGATTTGTATTGCCACACTCTACTTTATCTGCTACATCATCTAAACTCACATTTTCACTACTTCCACTAATATGACAAGACATCAAATTAATACTATCAACTGTACCAAAATCATTATTTAAAGAGGACTCTTCATTTAAACATGGTCTAAAGCCAGATGACACATCATTCGGCCTATGTAGGGTTAGGTTTAGGGCTAGCCTACTGCGGTCTTTGTCTCCTCGCCCAGCAAAGCCAGGTCCCGTCTTGCTGGTTACAGCACAAAGCCCCCTCTTGCTGGTTACAGCACAAAGCTCCTTTGGAGTAGGTCTAGGTCTAGTCCTATCTAACTGAGACTTTACGCCGGGTGTAAGTTTACTTTTCCTACCCCCCTGTAAATTACCTCTACAGACAGATGTGTGTATGGGCCGGCCAACAAGCTATTTGTTTCTTTCGAGATCATTGAGGGTCACCTTTTCACCATCAATGATCAAATGATCAAAGATCATTCTCACATTCTTTCCTTCTGCTCGGGCACTCTTCAAATATGGGGTCAGTTTGCGTCTAATTTCTCTAACAGCTTGGGAGAAATCATCGTCTACAAAAATCTTTGAGCCCTTCAGCCGAGTCTTTGCCTTCAGTATGCTAAGCTTATCTTGATAAAAACAACACCTAGCAATAATGGGAGAGCTGGGTTTAGAGTTTATCCTGTGCACTCTATCGAATTTCACATCTGCTACATCCATTTTTTCTGAGAGAAGACTTTTTACAATCCTCTCACAGTCAGCTCCAGTCTCATAAGCTCTCTTCTCTAAACCATGAAAAATGACATTATTTCGTCTGGACCTTCCTTCTAAATCATCAGATTTCTTTTCTAGTTTTTCAACCCTATCCATCAATTTTGTATTTGACTGTTTTAAGTCTTCATTTTCAGTTCTAAGAACGTCCATGTCTTTCTTCAGGCTGCACATTTCCTCTTTCAAGGCACCAACACTGTCTGTCAACAATTTGATCTCATTGTTCAAACTGTCAGTTGTTGTTTTCAGCAAGTTTTCCACTTTTTCGATTTTTGCTGTCATGGTGTTGAAGGACAGTTCCTTAGGAGACCCAGTAGAAGAGGAGTCCTGGCCACGGTGTATGGTCGTAGGCGTGTTGGTGTAGGTAGTCACATCAGCCCTCGTTCTGGTTTTCCTGGATGCTGTGCCTGTGATGGTGCTACGACCACCAGCACCATCAACCAAGCTGGTCTGCCTCAGCTTGCGGCCGGAGGATCCAGGGGTGGTGGGTCCAGGGTTGGTCTCCACATCGCCACACCGTAATAAAAGCCCCCCCCAAAATAAGTAGGTGAGGGTCAGTCCTAACAGGACACCGTCTCGCCGGTTTCTCAACGTCAGAATGGCGTTTCTCATAGTTGATTTAAATTCTGCCCGTTTAGACATGAAGGAGGCGAACACTGCGGCAAATGTCCCACACACAGCTCTGTACAACTGCACGGATATGCCCATCCTCCTGATCTATCTATATACAATCAATGAAGATTTAAAGCCACTTTAAAACTAGTTTTTGAATCACAAAAACACCAGCTCGATTTCAATACGTCTTCGTCTTCGCATCACGTAATTGGCCCCCCCCCCCCCCCCCGAGAGAGAGAGAGAGAGAGAGAGAGAGAGAGAGAGAGAGAGAGAGAACATCAGCCAGTCCAAGCGAGAGAGAGAAAGGTAATCCAATCCAATTCAATCCAATCATATTGTGTATAGCTCCAATGACCACATAGGCTAGAGAAACATTGACAAATTTTCAAGTGGATTTGACCCACTGTGCAGAAGTGGAAGAGGCAGTCCTGTTGAGTATGAATTTTACAGTCTCACATAATAAAGCCTTCTTGATACTAACTTACATACTTGGGCCCATCACTCCACCTGGAGCATAGGCCACCGACAACAGTCTGCCAGAGTCCTCTGTCCTGGGCTCTTCTCTCCAGCTGTCTCCAGGTATATCTTATCTTCTTGGTTTCTGCCTCAAGGTCACGTGGCCAGGTGTTTCTTGGCCTTCCTCTTTTTCCGTTTTCCCTGTGGGTTCCACGATAGTGCCTGCCTTGTGATGATGCTGGCTGGCTTTCTCAGGGTGTGCCCGATCCATCCCCATCTCCTGCGACGGATTTCATTCTCGGCTGGCAGCTGGTTGGTATGTTCCCACAGGTCTGCGTTGCTGATGGTGTCGGTCCAGTGGATCTGGAGAATTCGTCTCGGGCAGCTGTTGATGAAGGTCTGCATTTTCTTGATGATGGTCTTTGTTGTCCTCCATGTCTCCGCTCCATACAGTAAGACTGACTCCACGTTGGAGTTGAACAGACTGATCTTTGTGCGGGTCGACACCGCCTTGGAGCTCCAAATGTTCTTCAGCTGCAAGTACGCTGCCCTCGCCTTGCCAATTCTTGCTCTGACGTCTGTGTCTGTGCCGCCCTGCATGTTAATGATGCTACCCAGGTACGTGAATGCCTCCACTTCTTCCAGCTCCTTCCCATTTACTGTGACTGGGTCCTCACTCGCTGCGTTGATCTTGAGAATCTTGGTTTTGCCTTCATAAATCTTGAGGCCAACTTGTAATGAGGTGACTGCTAGTTCTTCTTGATAAATTATTTTTTTATTAATAAATGGAGAACTGAGCATCAAGACAGTAACAGATGCCTTTATCATCGAGATGAAAAAAAAAGAGTTTGGTATGAGAAAAACACAAACAAAACCTTGTTTACAAGATGTATACGTCTAAGCTCATCAAATTTCGTCGTAGTTGTCACAAGCTTCCTATTGAAGTTAGGCGTTTGTGTAGGAAGAAAGCATATGTTCAGAATGCAGTATGTCTATTCTAGGGGATGAAATTCATTTTCTCATGGAATGTCCCTACTTCCAACATTTACGACAAGATTTTAATCTTTGGCATTTTCATCAGCACTTGTCAGGTTATGATCTTAGTAGGCTAATGAAGTGTGAATCTCAAAAATTCTTCTGTCTTTGTCAATATGTATTAGATTTACTGGTATTTCTTACAGGTTAAATTTGCTCTTTCACAATTGTTGTCATTTGTTGGTACAATAACTTTAGTATCAAGAACAAGAATGGTCTTCTGAGAAGTGTGAGAATCTGCTCAAAAATAATTGGAGAAGAACAAAGAGATCTCAAGTAGTTTTGTAATCAGCAGCTTGTACACAAAGCAACTGCCATTTTGGCCGATCCCTCCCACACTTTGTTTTCAGAATTTCAATTGTTGCCTTCAGGATGCTGTTTTCAGTGCCACAACAGCAAAACAAACAGAAAAATAAATTCCTTTGTACCAGTAGCCATCCGAGTTCTAAACTCATAATAACACCGATTACCCAGTCTTTCACCCCCCCCCCCCCACTTAACTGAATTTATCACCCGATTGCCACTGTTATGAATGTAGTCAATGTATATGGGCGTGTATATGCATGCACATGTACTCATACATTTATGTGTGTCTTATTTTTGGCTTTATTGATTTTTTTTATTTGTCTGTAAATTCATGTCTTTCAAGCCAATGTTTTTAAAACATTGCACTTATTGGTGCCTGTGTGTGGGGGGAAGGGGATGGTATGTGAATGGGGGGGGGGGGGGTCGTGTGTGTGTGTGTGTGTGTGTGTGTGTGTGTGTGTGTGTGTGTGTGTGTGTGTGTGTGTGTGTGTGTTCTTCAGTTTAACGTCTATTCACATTAAGTGATTTTAGACAACAACAAAAAAACAACAAAAACAAAACAAAAAAACAAAAAACAAAAAAACAACAACACCTGAACAAGAAAAATTGAAAAATAGCTGAAACCAATGCCAGATAACAAAGTTAAAATATAAAGCTAACTTTAACAAACTATAAATACTGAATTATCGGACTACTTATTAGTGCTAACACAATGTCCAACAAATGCGATGGTTCAGACAACTGGTCCAGTGATAAATTAGGCACAACAGGTAAAAGTGGTTTTAGATATCCACAAAGAAGAATATGACTGTTCGTTATCTTATCACCACAAATACAGTTTACATCCTTTGAGTATTTCGAAGTTGTGTGTGTGTGTGTGTGTGTGTGTGTGTGTGTGTGTGTGTGTGTGTGTGTGTGTGTGCGCGCGCGCGCGCCGGGGCGCGCACCGGGTACTAGTGTGGTATTTTTATTTGAAGCTATCAAATAATGTTTGTCTTTTGATTATGATTCTATCAATATGCCGTTCAGTATTGTAATTGCTCTTCAGGGATGATGAAAGTGTTTTTGACTTGACTTGAGTGCAATTTTTTTACATACTTGTTCAGACCAGCTGTTCACACTATATTTTTTAAAAAGTACATGAATGTTGAGTTTCCTCATTTTTAACAGGTGAAATTAGTAATGCGTGTATGTTCAAGTTTGTGAGAGGATCTGTATGTAATTTTAATGTATATCTGCATGCAACCCGGTGAAGTTTTTGTATATATCATATATCTTCATACAACTGGATGGGTTTTGTTGAAGTGATAAATTCTTGTGATTGTAAATTTTGATAATGGTTTTTGGTGTGTTGTTAGGTTTGTTCTGTTAAATTTGTTTGTACTCGTCCATACCCCCGAAAGGGTTTAAAGAAATAGAATCTTGACTCTTAGTACCCCCTCCCCCCTTTCCAGGTTTATGACATTTAAAAAAAAATTTTGTTTTTAAAATTTTTTGTTTACTTTGCATTTTGCTTTTCTCTTAACGCTGTATAATGTAAAATCATCTAGGTTTCATGATCGCAGACTGTTTTTTTTTTTTTTTAATGTTGTAAGTAAAGTTCAGGTTGGAGTGTGCCGGTGGTTCGTCGTACCGTTTGGGCCCAAAATTTCCCCCTATCCATTCGATCATGAGTGGTGGTCTGGGTGCTAGTCTTTCGGATGAGAGGATAAACCGAGGTCCCGTGTGTTACGCATTTATTTAGCACACATAAAAAACCCACGGCAACATGAGAATTGTCCCTGGCAAAATTCTGTAGAAAAAAACCACTCTGATAGGGAAACAAATACAGCTGCAGACAGGAAAAAAAAAAAATGGGTAGGGCTGACACTTGTGGCCACACGCTCTCCCCGGGGAGAGCAGCCGCACGCAGAGAAATCTGCGACATAAAGCTGTATAAGATAAAATCAAATTAAAAAAAAGTTGGCATATTATAATAGTATTATTGCATTTCTTTTGCAGAGCTAGTATTTTTTTTTTTTTTGGGGGGGGGGGGGCTTTGTTTTGTTCTTCTTTTTATTCTTTTATTTTTTAAACTGATTGAATGTTTACAGTATGTGTTGATACAGCTAACTGTGAAGGAGGGTCTTTTTATAATAAATATTGGGTTCCATTTTCTTCTCTTTTTGGGGGAAAGTGGTGAGAAAAATGAAGAGGAGATGAGGATCAGATAGAGAGAGAGAGAGAGAGAGAGAGAGAGAGAGAGAGAGAGAGAGAGAGAGAGAGAGAGAGAGAGAGAGAGAGTTTAATGTGATAAGCTTTACGCCCATTCAAAAGGGGACAGAGAACAGGCTGGGTACAACAAACCAGAAAAAGAAAACAGTCAATGACGCCTAAATGAACATCATGGCATGGAAATCCACAACATGGGTTTGCAATAATTACAAGTATGAATAGTATGTCTGTGATTATGTTGGACAGAGGGTCTCTCATGAAACAATTTCACAGATTATCAGTCATGGCTGGAATAACCACGACACATATCTACAAAAACAAGTTGTTCTCTGGCAGCTGTCTTCTTTATTTGTTAGTGCCCTGAAAGATCTCGCTTCTACCCTAAAGGGTCACTCCTAACTCATTGAATCCAAACACCCAAGATTGTTGCACACTGAATGGAGTGGCGCTTTAACTATTTCAATTCACCCAGATATCTGCACATACTCCGACTTCAGAGGATTTATTCTCCTTTGAAGGAGTGCAGGTTGTTCTGTTAAGAGCTTGTCATGGCTGAAGGCAATCTCAACACAACATTTTACAACATCACAACATTTTAGTGTAGGCCTTGGCAATGAGCTGTCGTCAATAACTGACACAACTTTTGGCCTAGGCCATCTTCTTTAAGTGCCCTGGAAAGATCTCGCATTCTATTTCTAAACTGGTCATCCTACTCTTTTAAACGGTCCAAAACATCCCCAATCGTGATTTCTTCTGTCTCACGCGTCTGGCCTTTAATTGATTCACCCGAATATTCTGCCACACCTCCACATTCAGAACCAGACACACTCACTTCCTCCTCACATCCACTTTGTCTCTCTCTCACACAACTCTTCCATACTTACTTCTGCATTTGTATAAATGTCACAAGTTCTTCTCCAATGCACCCTGTCTGTGTATCTGTTATACACTGCAGCATATCAATGCCCCACTGGCTGGCAAAGAGACGCAGGCAAGGAAGACTGGCATGGCGCACATGTAAACAGTGGAGTGGGACCACACCTGAAATCTTTATTTTCACGTCTACATTGTTCAACACACACTAGGCGGTGTTTGGCATAAACAGGTTCGAGGGAGATAGTTCACGTGCTTAACGCTTGCTTTTCACAATTTGTGCGGAAATATTCGGCCCTTCCTCTATCACGTTCTGTTGCGAAATACATTTTTTTTTCTGTAGGTGGCATTGACTTCTGTGTGTCTCAGGGGGGGCTGTACTTTTTTTTTTTTTTTTGGGGGGGGGGGGGGGTGGGTGTCAATTCAAAAGTAGATTTTTGCGTATTCCACTGTTTTTTTGCCCATACCATACTAGGGTTTTGGTGTTGGTTTTAATAATTTTTTGTCATCTATTTTTTACCCCAGCGAATGGCCTACTCTTTTGAAAAGCAGGACAGCTTTTAATGTGCGTGCAAGACTTTTGTGTGCGTTCACACAAGGCCTACTATCATCCAAAAGACTTTGGGAGGAGTGGAATCAATAACTTACGTTAACTCCCAGGAAAATTTCCATTGAATGGGCGTTTTGGTGGTGGCTGGAACCCAGGCTCAATTGGGAGGTTGGTCAAATAACAACCCCAACACTCTAACGGCTAGTGGTCAGAACATTGCGCTGGCAATTTGACGACCCGAGTTCAATTCCCGTTCGAGGGGATTTTTCCCCTGGAGTTAACATCAGTGCTGACTCCACTCTCCCCAAAAGTCTTTCATGAGACTGTAAACGGAAGCCCGTGTACGAAAGCATGCAGAACATCTTGCGCACACGTTAAATCCTGTTCCGCTTTTCGTAAGAGTAGGCCATTGTGTGCCGGTGCGAACAGATGACAAGATTTACAAAACTGCATACACACGGGGACTGGATAAAAAAAAAGCACATTAATGCTTATTCCATTATCCTCGATTTATATAAAAAAAGAATTTAACAATAGCTATCCTGTCCCCTATAATATACTTATGATGTAAACTTCTTGGTAAATGAAAGAAAAGTCATCATTATGTATCATCAGTCCAAAAGAGTACATTTTCTTTTGCTTTTGGTCAAGGACAGAATACAAAATGTTATTTTTCCAACTGTAAATTTCACTTTCTTATTTCATCTATTGATAAAGTTACGACACAGACCATTCTAACACACTGATTTTTCAATATTTTATGACAAGGATATGAAAGAATAAGATTTGCAGACAGAAGTAAAAGCGAAAAAGAGAAACCGGACTATAACAAATGAGAGAAGTAAGTTTCTGTTTAAAATGATAAATGATCAAAACAAATGTAAAAATAAAACAACCAACTTACAAAACAAAGCCCACCCCCCTCCCCTTCCAATAAAACACCCACGCCCAACAACAATAAAAACAACCCACCCCCCCAACCTTGACCACCAAATACCATAGGCTTTTGTTTTAGGTAGAATGTTATGCAGTATGCTGGCCCCTAGAGAAGCTGAGGTCTCTGACACCTCGCTCCCCTACGAACACACAGGTTATGGGACACACCTAGAATGTTAAACAAAACTGAAATGAAAAAGAAAACCTTATTGGGCAGCTTCCTAAAGTAAATATTTTTTTCTTTAACGGAAACTGTCATCTGTTTTCAAACATAGATCTATGTTGCTTTACTGTATTTTTCTCTTAACTGTCAACTTTAATTCAGTTTTCTCCTCCCTCGACTTCTACATCAACCCTACTGAAATACCCCGGAAGTGCGTCATCATATCAGACAGCTCCCTCTGGCACTGATGAAGCACTGTCTCCTTTCGAGGACAGATTTCCAAGGCCATTGAATCAGCTGCAGGGGACCATTGACGCAAGTGGAGGAAGACTACTTCACAAAGAATGGCCTGCATTAAACTCTCAGAGTGCAGCGACAATATGACCATCAGATGCAAAACAGGGGGACAACCAATTGTCTTGCAAAAAAAATCACAACCCCCCCCCCCCCCCCCCCCCCCCCGATAAACGTCAACCCAGGCCCGAACCCCACTGCGAAAGAAGCGAGCAAAAGTCGTAAACGAAACTTGGCTCACTATGTGATATATAGTGAGCCAAGGATATACTTATTATATGGAAACAGTGAGCAGGATGCCACCAAGCAACATGGCACAGTGATGAAGTCAGTGTACAAGGTCCAAAACAACTGGCCCTCAGTGAGGCCAAGTGTGGTTCAGTGACAGTGACAGCAAAACAGGGTGCAGCTATACGTGTCAAACTGGGCCTCATCACTTCTAAGCCTAGGCTGCACAAGCAGATTACAGAAAGCTTTGGGCCACCTTTGCCAGTGACAATAAAAAACAAAACAAAAGAGCAGTTGAAAGCACAGGCTGCAGAAGTAGAGGACCAGCTGAGAACTGTGCAAGTCTGGAGTGACCTTCACCTTCACTTTCACCTGTCCCGTAGTCCCGCGGACAGTGGGAGTAGGCCTACTACTGAAGATTTTGCAACCAGCTTCCTCTGTTGGGAGTGACACTGACAAGCAAATGGAGCTGGTTCCAACTCCTTGTGCAGGTATCAAGGATATCCTCTTCTACCTCATCTAGCTGCTCAACGAGTATGACAGACAAGGTCAGTTAACATGGCACATGGCAGCATCCCAGAGGATGAAATCTGGGTAAAACTGGGTGGTGACCATGGTTACTCAAATTTGCCTGGAGACCCACAATATCCCGCCCACCCAGACTTTTAAACTTGCCACAGACAGAGAGCTCTGTCTCCCCTCGAGGCCCAATACGGTAGAAGAGGATGGATAAAGTAAAGTAAGTCAGTGTGGAAGAAGGAGTGAGTAATGAGTAGACATAGGTCTATGACTACATGATTCTAGACAGCATAACAGAACTACAGTGCAGATGTTGCATCTTCTTCATCACAGTGTCTAACTGGAATTCGGAACCAAGTGGCAACAGAGATAGTATGGGCAGACTCTAAAGGACACCAGACTTCTGTCTCTCCATGCTTCCCACCCCCATCCCAGCTATTCCACTCCTTTCTCCTTGCCCCCTCCCCCCTTTCCATCCACTATCTCCACCCATGTCCATACTCCCTTACTGTCCACCTTTACAGTCTTGTGAGGGAGCGAGACCCCCCCCCCCCCCCCTCATCCCCCCCCAAAAAAAAAATCAAAAAAATCCCAACAACAATAACAAAACCCCCAAACAAAAAAAACACCCAACCCACTGCTGCGCTCACTTTCCGTTGCAGCATTTAGTAGGGTAAACACAGGTCATTTTAGCAGGGGAAAAAAACAACAAAACTGGACTCAAACTGGCACAAACGGCGATAGGCCCTAGCCGTTGTTGATTGGTCCGAATAATAAGAGGTTCCATAGAGTTATCCCTCTTTGTCTCGTAACATGGCAGGCAATTAGCAGTGAGCAGGTAATCACGAATTTAATGTTGGGGCTGACGCCAGATGAACGGGTGATTTGTGAATTTTAGTGGTTAGGCGATAGTCTCCAGTTTTAAGTTCTCTTATGGAATGATCTGCACACATACTATTACAAGGTAATTATTTTCAATTGCCTTTTTTCATGGTATAGAATTTGAAAATCTCGCACTGTCACAATGGCAGTGGAAGTAAGCATTGAATTTTAATTTGTCCTGACACTACGCATTTACAAGCTTTAGGTTTCAGATTTCAGGCTTTTTTTTTTTTTTAAACTGTGCCTTTTAACTTTAGTCGAATAACATTTCCTCAGTATTTAGAAAACAACTTTCGTCCAGTTACATTTCATTAGTATTAGGAAAAAGTTTATCTGAAAGATTTCCAGCCCAAGGTTCACCAATACCATTGTGGGAATTTGTGTTAAATAGGAGCGTTTGCCAGCCAGATTCAAAGTCATATTCAAGTAAGCTATTAAAGTAGCCCCATTCTTATTGTGGAGGTGTCTAAAGCCAAGGGGACACAGTGTGATGCATTTTATAAATTTTGTCATCTGTTCCGAACTCTGATCATTTGGGATCAAATTTATTACATTCATTCATAGTTTTGAAATGCTAAACTATTGATTCAAGCTACAAAGTAATGGGACCCCCCCCCCCCCACCACCAACCACCACACCAAAAACAACACCGAAACATTTCCTTGCAAAGCCTATCCCTTTTCAGGTGACAAATTGTACACTGTGTATTATGTTCATGTCATCCATGCCAGCAGCCCTGGCTGGCCCTTGAGTTGTGACTTTTTTTTTGGGGGGGAGGGGGGGGGGGGGGTGTAATGGGTTCAAGATGTTATGCAAATTGAGCATGGTTAAAACTATGAAAGGAATGACAGAATGTGTTAGAACTTGGTGTTGGAAAATAAAGAGGGTCCATTTGACTTTTTAAGCAGCTCCCTCTCACAGACCCATAATTGTTGCTCTACAAATGTATGCAAAGTATCACACCTATTGTTCTCTTCAGCATGATGCAGAATGCATACAAAGTCTAACAGCAAGTGTTCTCTTTGACCCATTATAAGAGAAAAAGGAAATGTTAACTATGAGCCAGTGTGCATATATGTTTTTTATCGCTATGGTAGTTCATCAGTCCAAAGAAAAGGGTTTGTTACTAAACTAAAGATGCAAAGGTAATTACCTGCAAAAAATATGCTGATCTTTTTACATAAAAATCTCTCTCTCTCTCTCTCTCTCTCTCTCTCTCTCTCTCTCTCTCTCTCTCTCTCTCTCTCTCTCTCTCTCTCTCTCTCTCTCTCTCTCTCTGTGTTTTTACAATGTCAATTGTCATGTTAGTTACATACATGTTTGTCTGTTAACAGACACTGGCTGGCTGTGATGGACCTTGTCACCAAGGACACCTAAGATGAAGGTGTCAGCACTACAGTCCTGCAGAGTTCAAGACATCTTTACTGTATGTATTTTTATCTTAGGATCTCTGTTGAGGTAAGGAAAAGGGATGAGAAAACAAAAAAATATACTTTAGCAAAGAATTGAAGGGCTTCTTAACTTGGTGTCTGGGACTGGGAGGTATGCTGGTCTTGGACTGTTGAGTTGTGATACTTTTAATCCAATGCTTGTACAGTTGATGCATAATATTGCAAATTTTCAGGTCTTTCAAGGCTGAGCTACAGCAGAGACGACATTTAAAAAAAGTATTTGTGAGTCGAGTCTACACGAAGTTAAGTAAAATAAAACAAAATGAATGGAGTGCAATGCAAGGCAGTGCATTGCAAAAGACAGACAAAATAAAAATGAAAATGGTATAAATCAAAAAGGGAAATAAACCAAACAATGAAGTAAAAAGGGGAAACGGAACAAAAAACTTGAAACAAAAACAAATGGAGCAGTCATGCAAGACTCTAAACAAAAACCACTTCAAAACAGGAACAAGCAAAATGAAGCACTAGAAAAAAAACAACTGGTGTTTGGCAGATGATGAAACATAAACCTGTGAGATGAACTAAAAGAAACAAACAAAAAAAAAAAAAAACGTTAAAATGAAATGAAAAAAAAGCCAAACATTGCAGACTGAACTAAACATAATAAACAAAAACTAAATGAAACAAGTAACCATAAAAAATAAACCAACCAAAAAATCCCAAACCAATAAAAGGAAAAATCCCCTCCAAGAAATGCTTAGTAATATAAAAAGAAAACTAAAAGAACAACCCTCCCCCCAACCTGAATCAGGCAAACCAAGTGCAAAACTCCCCAAAGAAAGAATAAACAAACAAAAACAGGGACAACTTTTTGCAGGAGACTGAAGGACATCGACATCATCATTGTCATAATCATCATCATCAGTCTGTTGACCAAGATGGTCATCATCATCATCAGCATCAGCATCAGCAGCAGCATCATCATCATCAGTCTCTTGACCAAGACGGTCATCCAGAGGAACATGAGCATTACAGCAGGCAACAGTTCATTGTTTTCCAGGCTGGTCTGTATTCAGCCTTTCAAAGCAGTACTGACATTTCTGGTTTAAAAGCAGGGCCAGCAGCTTATGGATGTTTTTTTCCTGAATGATGCTCTCTTTCACCAGGAATTAGATGAGGTTCGGACAGTTTCAGACAGGCCAAGCACCTTCAGAAGCCTTCTTCTTCACTTCAGCCATAAGGTACAGATTAATTCATTTTTAAAATTTATTTCTCTGTCTTGTCTCATCTTTTTGCATATCTGTAAGTTATTTAAATGCTGTGGTTTTCAGGTTGTATTTATTTTGGACCCCCCTCCCTTTCTCTTGCTTTGTTTTTCTGTCATTGTGGGGTTGGTTACATCTCTGCCTGTCTTTTATCTGCCATTTCTGTCTGTCTGTTATCTACCATTTCTCTCTGTCTGTTATCTACCATTTCTGTCTGTCTTTTGCCTGGCATTTGTGTTTTTCTCCCATTTCTGTCTGTCTTTCACCAGTTTGGTCTTTTTCTGGAGGGGGGGGCATGTATTTCGTTTTGAAAATGTTAAATGCAATGTGGAAAAATCAGTTTGTTAACAGAGAAACTACTATCAAGGAGTGCACAACACTGACAGCACGCCTACCAGCATGAAGTAGAACCAAGGACAGGTAAGAAAAGGAGTCCTCTGTCACTTTAAATGTTTTGAATAAAATAACTATGCAGTCTGAAAAGTAGGATATTCTTTTCTCTGGTTTATTGGTGGTTTTGAGATCTTGGGCACATGATTTACAGCTGTGTCCAGCAGTGTTTGTTGAATAATTAACATTTGTAAAATTAGGTTGCATATTAGAGATTGCATTTTAGAGATTGTTTTTGTATGTATTGTCTTTTTGTGATTTATCAGATGAATTTATTACACTATCTTTTTGGGGGAAGAGTTTGGTAAAGTATAAACTTTCAACAATTTGAAAGTATTTTGATCAAGTGAATGTATAGTTTGTACTTATGAAACTTTTACCATTTTCAGTGTGACTGATGATGATTTACTGCTTTCAGATTCTTTTGTGCTTGAAACAAATGCCAAGGAACAGTCATCTCAAGCTGCATCCTGTCTTCACAGAGGTATACTTCAGCATACTTACTGTGTGTGCTTTTTTTTTTCAATTTGTTTCCTAATGACTTTTTCTGATTGTGTTCTGTGTTATTTGTTTCTGCCTTTGTTAGTCATTTGTATATGTATCATTTATCTTGATTATAAGTTAATCAAAATGCATTTTGTTATATGCTGTTTTTGACTTGTGAGTACAAGTGTGTCACTATTTTATTAACTCATTTTGGTGTATTTTGCTTCATGATAGTCTTTAACAGTGAGTACAGTAATTGTACTACTTCATTAGCATGTTGTATTGAATTTTTTAATGCTGTCTCTAATTTTGAGTTCATCTGTTTTACCAGGCACAACGGAGGATCTACCAGCGAGCTTGCTGTGGTCATGCCAACGCCACCAGATAAGTTACACGGGTAATACTTTTGTCTTTGTGACCTGGTATATATATGCATGCCAGTGTGTGCATTATGTATTGGTCGACATGTCTGTCATGTGCGTGGCCAGTCATTCCGTATGTTTTGTCTGTGAATGTCTTGCTTGTCTGTGTTCTTATTTCTGTCTGTCTATGGCTTTCTGAGGTCTTATATTTCATGTTAAAAATGTTTCACTGCCAGGTGATGGAATCAGACTGTTGACAGAGCTGCTGTCAAAGTGCATGGACCTGATGGGACACCTGCCTGTATGGGGTAAACCAGGTCTGGTGAATGTACGACTGAGTCCAGGTGAGAAAATTATAGATTGATTTTTTAACTTTGCTACATTGAATGTAATGTAAACACTTTTTACTTTGCAACTTTACGTGATGTGTGCTATTGAATATAATTTGGATGCTAGTTAAACTTTAACTTGGCCACTTTAAGTGATGGTGTTATTGAATGTAATGTGATGTTAGTTAAACTTTGACTTGGCTACTTTGATGTATGTTATTGAATGTAATGTGAATGTTAGTTAAACTTTGACTTTGCCACTTTAAGTGATGTATATTTGTGGGTTTAATGTGGATGTAAATAAAAATTTTAAGATTTAAAGTATGTATGTCTCATGATGATTTATTGCTTTCAGAGCTGGAATCCTGTGCTGAGGACAGTGTGTTGCAGTAGTATCTCACAACTTGCAGTGCCTCAGTGTAGGTATGTTTCTGAATAAGTAAGCTTTTTTGTTCACATTTTTCTTTTCCTATTTGACTTGCAGTTCAGTCTTAGTTGATTTTCTTGTTTAGTTATTTTTGCCTTTGCCTTTTTTTGTGTGTGTGTGTGTGTGGTGTGCATTATTGCTGACTTGTATTACTGATAAGTTTGTTGTTGTTTTATTTGTGGAGGATATCTGTTTTACCAGTTACTGTTTTATTAACTCATTTTGGTGCATTTTGCTTCATGTTAGATTTAACTGTGATTACATTAATTGTACTACTTCGTTAGCATGTTGTGTTGTACTTTTTTTAATGCTGTCTTTAACTTTGAGTACATCTGTTTTACCAGGTAAAATGGAAGACCTACCATCAAGCTAGCTCTTGTCATGCCAAAACTCGCCAGAAGTTGTCAAGTCCATTGTCATTAGGCCCTGCCTCAAGCATTGGTCACCAAAGACAGTGAAGGATAATTGGTAATACTTCTCTGTGTGTGACTGTGAATGTATGCCTTTAATTTTTCATGTCATTGTTTCTATATCTGTCATCCACTCTGCGTGCCTTTGTCTGTCTGTCTGTTTGTCTTTTTGTGGCAGCAAGTCTGTCTGGTTTCTTTTTGCACTTTTCTGTCTGTCTGAGTCTCTGCAGGCCTGCATTTCATATTGAAAATGTTTCTCTGCTATGTGATAGAATCAGTCTGTCAACAGAGCTCCTGTCCAGGTGTATGGGCCCGACAACATCACAGCTGCCTACATGGAGGGAGTCAAAAGGTGCCATGATAGTACAACAGTTCAGGTGAGAAAATTACATATTTTATTTGTATTTGATTACTTAATGTGGAGTAATTAACTGAATGCATTGTATATGTTCATGTATATGTTCATGACACTTTTAGGATTGTCAGTAAAGCTGATGGTGAATTACTGTTTGACTGGTGGTGACTGATGATGATTTACTGTTCAGTATGATTGATAATGACTTACGTTTTCAGAGTCTCCCTGGGCTGGAGTGGAGTGGCAAGGACGGTACATGTAACAGACAGTGACCAGGAACTGAAGTCTGTCAACAAGGTATAGTTCTACATACTTGTGTATTTTTATTTTTGTCTCTTATTTCTGACTGGCCATTTATCTTTCCCAATCTGTGTTGAATTAAAATTTTTTTGTTGTCACTGTTTCATATACCCTTTGTTTTGCATTTTCTGTTGTCATTTTGGGTTGTGGTTACTTTTGTGCTAGTTCTCTTTTGTAATGGACAACTGTTTGACCAAATACTATGTAAATGCAGTCAGCTGTGGTTATGTTGGTATTATGAGATAAGGTAAGTGACCAGTCTGGTTTAGGTACTTATACATTTACCACATGTATCTTTTGTCGCTTACTGTTCATGCTTTTAAAAAAAAAGAAAGCTATTTCTAATTGAATGATGTCCATGTGTTTTACCAGGTATCATGGAAGCCTGACCAGCAGTGGTCAAGTTCAGCACCTGCCTCAAGACAGCAGTCACTAAGGAAACATCAGGACACTTGGTAACATTTAGTGTTTCAGTTATAGTCTTTGTGACGTGTGTGTATTTGAGTAATTGTTTATGTGATGCATTTGTCTTTTTGTCTTTCATTCTCTGTGACATTGTGTGTGTATGTTAGCATTTGCTTATGTGATGCTTTTGTCATTTTGTCTATCATTCTTTGTGACATTGTGTGTGCATGTTAGTATTTGTTTATGTGATGCATTTGTGTATCAACCATTCTAATGCTGTCTCTGTATTTTTTGTATTGCATTTGTGTTTTCTCCCATTCATTATATCTGTATTGTTTTCCTGCAGGTCTGCATTTTATCCTGAAGATGTTTCACTGCATGTGACAGAAATCAGTCTGTCATCAGATTGCTGCTGCTGCTGATGTCAACACTGCCAGCATTAAGGGTAACTTCTTGACAAAATGAAGGTGAGAAATAATGAACTCATCCATCAGCTTCAAATAATTTTGTAGTCACTAGTTCATTGACATGTAAAGGGCTCATTAAACAGTTTCACTTTGTCTTCAGTGTGACTACAGAAAAACCAACTAGTAAATGTTCAGGTAACAGCATATGTTTTTGTTTGCATTTCAATTGTTCTGAGTGCATTGGTAAGCTGGTTCTTGGAAATAAGTTTGCAATGGAGGGGTTGAGATGATTGTGACATTTTTTTGCGGCAATCCTTATGGATTTGTTCTGTAAAATGTTGTGAAGTCGTTTTATATCTAAGCAATAATGCATGGCTTAATTTTTACAAGGGTTGTAAAAAATAAAGGTATGTAAGTACATTTTTTAATTATTGTGTTTCAAAATAAATGATCAGATGAATGTAATGTGTAACCCAAGGAAGCAAAGAATTGTCAGTGTAGCTTATCATTTGTTATACTTTCAGGAACTGTGAGGCTGTAATGAATCATGTGACAGGATGGGCGTCATGGTTGGAAACGACAGCCATATGAACATCTTGGTGGAGGAGTGGAATGATCATGCTGTGTGGAGGTAACATGTGAAATGAAAAAAAATTGGGTTATACTAATATGAATACTGTAATATTTCTCAGTTTCAACAAGTGAAAGTGACTCATTTAGGTATTTGACCTAATTAATCTAAACATGAACAGTGATGTTTTGAAGTCACTAATGCTTTTATAAAATCATACATTGAATCATTTGAAATTTCAATGAAATGTAAAAATAAAGTGAAATTGACCCATTTATGTATTTGATCCTAATGAAGCAAATATGAAACAGTGATGATGTTAATCAGTTTTATATGAATCAAACATTGATTATTTTGATATTTCAGTCAACAAATTTATTAAGTTTGCAGCATATTCTGAAAAGAATAATTTTGAATTTATTCTGCTTCAAAGTAAAGAGATAAGTAATCTTGATATTTTAGCAATAAAGCAAATAACAAACCCTGTGACCATGTCTTGAAACAGTGTAGATTTCATAAAAAAGCCTTCAGTATTTTCGTTACTGATGATGCTTAGGGCTTACAGGAACCACTAGACTGGAGACACATGCTAAGGGAGACAAGCCATCCAGCATATCGTCATGTCAGTGTCCAGAACATGATCAGGTAGGTAGATGTTTGTCACTGATCTTTTTTATGATGCGCATTTATCAGTGTCTGTGTCTATGCAGTCTGTCTCCTCTGCATTTCTGTCTCGTTTCCCACACTTCTTTTAAAAAAATTCTTTTATTTGTTAGTGTTTCTGTGTTGTTCTTTCTGTTCTTACTCTTGATGTCTGTCACTTTTCCTCTTCAGAGATCTTGTGTTTTGTTTAAAAAATGATGTAATCTCATATGATTGGATCAGTATTGTCAGCGGAATAGCTGCTGAAGTTCATAATTTGTCATCCGAAGACTGCAGGCAGCTCTGAATATAATCTCTTAATCCTGGATTAGCACACTACAGTTGTGTTCAGAAGTCATCTCCAAAGTCAGAATGCGGCTACTTTAATGGTGAGCAAACAGTCACACAGCATGAGTCTTGGTATTGGGGCAGCCTTGGAGCTCTAGCATTGGAATGAAAATGGGATTTTACAGCAATTGCAGCGGTTACTCTCTTAACATAAAAAATTAAGTTATGACGAGTTGGTGAGTCGTGGTGTACTGGCATTGTATTTGTTTGCAGGAAAGCAGGATCAAAATAACATCTTGACAAACCCCAGGTTAAAAAGAAAGCTTTTTGTTTTGGTACATAATGGATCTCTTTACATACAGAGCTATATGTGATGCTCCACATGAAAATAAGAGTTGCTAGCACATTACCCAATTTTGAGCTAGGAAGCCATAAAAGGCAGGTGGGGGACAAGTGTCAATTTTGAGATTTTGATTCGATTATAAATGGTATATCCTTTATTCTACCTTGTAATGAAATATCAAGGCAAATTTTTTATTCCTTTGCTTTTAAATGTGTTTTGAAAATGGCCAAGCCCTCATTTTGACAAACATTTATGAAAATAAACTTGCCCGTTTCTCATTTTATCACATCCTGTAGTCTTATTTCAATTTGTAATAACTTTGCACAAATTGTCCGATTTTCAATCTGTTTTTTTTAATTGAATAGCCTTTTTATTGCAGATTAATAACTTGTCAATAAGTAAAAATTGACCTCTGGTGCAATGCGACTCCTTATGTGGTGGAGCATCACATTTATCTTCGTGAAATATCTTCTTGAATACATTGCAGTCCCTCCACTCTCCCTCTCCAGTCTGTCCCTCCCTTTCCATGAGCAAAACATTTTGTGATTAAATACTTTACAAAAGAAAATGGAGATAGCTTTTTTTCAGATGGAGATGTTGAGTGTACTTTGTCAGATTAATCAATCAGCAGAAAGTTCAAAATAATACTTGTCTCAAATTATAGGCCAGTTTCTCACAGTACACCATCAGTGTGCTACCCTATCCATAATTTTTAATATTCTATCAAATGAATTAATTAAGAAAACGATTTAAAGTGGGAGATTGTTTTGTGCAGGTGAGAAGTTTTGTCCCCATTTTTCAGATTGATAAAGCAACAAAAATAAAAGCAATTTACTGCATTCAAATCAGACAATAAAATTGAGAATACAAATCCTTGATTGTATGAGGAAAAAAAGAAATTTATACAGTTTGTAATTTTGAATGTTAGAAGACAATGCCTTAAGAGTAATGTTAATTCACCAATGTACTTGTAAGCATCTTAAAGTGTTTGAATCAAACTTTCGTAGTCTCTGAGCTTACTAAACCTACTTACTGCTTTCAGGAGCTGTGGAGCAGAATCCAGTGCCCACGAATCTGCTGTGGACAAGTCACCGGGGACTGAACAGGTAAGGTTTTATTGACTTTCTCTGTCTGTACTGTACTTGTTTTACGGGCCAGCTCTTAAATCTTGCTTTCATGAAGAATGCCTTTAAAATGAAATCTCTTAAAATTCATGAAATTTTGATCAGCACAACAGTTTAGCAAAAGTGATTGCATTCTTAAAAAGAAAAAAGAAACGCCAAACTGTAGAGCATAAGTGTTACAGCACCATGGTCTGTACTGCAGTCAGAATATACATGATACCCACCTCAGAAAACGGGTCCACCTAAGGCAAAAATGTAATGGATTCCAAGATATATCCTACTCAGTACTCATGCACAGTGAATTAGCACATTCCACCCTGGGTTCGGGGGCGGGATAGCTAAGTGGTCAGAGCGCTCGCTTTCCCTAAGTCAAGTTAAGCAGCGTCAAGCGTGGTTTCCAGTTGGATGAGTGACCGTTTGTGCGGCCTTGGCTGTAGTACAGTCCCCTCAGTCCACCCAGCTGTAAATGGATACCTGCCCTCTATAGGTTCAGGGAAGGTAAAGCAGCAAGGGTAAGGAGATGGGTGCCGCCCTCAATATGCTGGCCCCCAGAGAAGCTGAGGTCTCTGATGCCTTGCTCCCCTACAACCACCTAGGTTATGGGACACCTTTACCTTTACCTACCTTGGGTACAGATTTATTAGGTACTGGCAGCCCTTCTTTGAGCCTGTGGGAAAGTAGCGCTGAGTGGGGAAAATGCATGTTTTTGACAGGCCAGATCTTGGTAACTATCTAAAGAATGGGTGTAAAAATTGTGGAAATATAAACATTGATGTTACTTATGTGCTCTGAGTTGTTTGCGTTCCTCATATGTATGTGCTCACATGCGTGCATGCGCACACACGCACGCGCACGCACGCACGCACGCACGCACCACGCAGCACGCACGCACCACACACACACACACACACACACACACACACACACACACTTCATCTTTGTTGTCTCGCTACTTGCTAGGATGTATTGTTGACAAAGTTTAGCTGATGACAGCTGCTTAAAACTCTATGTAAGCAAACCAGAGCCCTTCGAATGTTTCTTTTTATCTCCAGGAGGAGGAGGACATCACCAGGCTTCAAGACACCACAGTGCATCAGAAAGATGCTTCCTTTGACATCACCAAGACATTTCATTGATTGGGCATTTGCAGTCACCAGAATACCCCAAACACATCCTAGTGCAAAACCTCCCATTCTTTGTGGAACCAAACACCAGACTTGCGAAGTGAATTGTGCAAAACCTGGGGAAAAACGGCGATGTGAAACATGAGTGGTGTGTACTTGTGCAAAACCTCCAAAAGTTTGTGGAACTCGTAAGGTAAATTGGTATAAATAGCATATCCACCTTCTGGAAATTCTGTGCAAGAAATTCACACTTTCCCATCTCACTCTTTGTTTCTGTCTTTCTCCTTACCTTTCTATCATCTCTCTTGCTTATTTTTTACCTCCCAGTCCACTCTCCTGCATGTTTTTCAAGCAGATCTTTCAAACAATTTTCTGTTTTCATTATATGACATTTTGCCTGGTGTTTTTTTGTTGTTTTGGCGACCAGGTAGTGATCCCTGAGTCCTTCGGATAGACTTTAAACCGAGGCCCCGTTGCGAACGCACGCAGAATCTGCGCACACGTTAAATCCTGTTCCGCTTCGTAAGAGTAGGCCATCGGTGCCGGTGGAACAGATGACAATATTTACAACTGCATACACACGGGACCGATGAAAAAAAGCACATGATTGCTTATTTGTTATCCTCGATTAAAAGATTAAATAAATAAATAAAATAAATAATAGACAAAGGGATGGCACAGGTGTCCATCTGCTGTGTATTGCCATGTGCATTGTTATGTATATTTTTGTAGTTTAACTTGTTATCCCTTTTTAAATGTTTTTTTTTGTAATCTGGGGATGATAAATTAGGTGGAATGACTGGCATCCTCAGCACAACCTGGTTTATTGGCCTTAAGAAATGAAATGATTTAGGTTCTGTCATTTTTCAGATAGACAGTGTGAGATCTTTGGAAGTATTAGGAGGTGTTGGTTTTGAACCTGAAGTTGAAATTTACTGGAGCCCCTGAAAATGAATAGGGTGACAGCCCTGGTATGGCTTTTGTGGTCGGTAGGGCTGTAAACAGTATGGTATGTATGGTATGTGAATCATGCATAACCTAAGTAAAACGGTGAAGCATGAGGGGTGTGCGCAAAATTGAACACTTCACACAAACCAGTGCTATATTGTTATCAGCATCACTCATAAAAAAACCCAGAGCTATCAACTGCATATACATTTTTGCAAGTATGCTTTGAGTGCATGCCTGAGCACATACTAGAGCAACAGCAGACCGAGACAAATGTGTTCAGATGTCAAACCACCTTACAATGCACAGGTCACTCTGCACAAGGGCAGTTGTTGCTCTGAACGTTAGTTAGGCACAAGTGACTGAAAGAACTCGTTAAAAGAGAGAGGAAGTGTTGAGGAAAGAGGTTCTGCTGTTGTTGGGGACTTTTTACCTGTGAAGAGAGGTGTGTAAAGCAAGGAAAAGGAAAGGTGGTTCCTCACAACCTACTTGCAAATGGAGCTTAAAGAGAGAAAAGACAAGAAAAATGTCTTGTGATTAAATGGAAAAGGGGCTAAAGAGAGCTGACAGAGGAATGCACTTAAAAAAAAAATCTTTTTTTAATTTTTATTTTTATTTTTTTTTATAAAAGTTTGAGGTAATTTCATGATCTTTAAAACAGAATCGTGGTTATCCCCATTTTAGCCTGCTTTTGTTTGCCTTAACTTAAAAAAAATCTTTTGTATTGAGGATAATGGAATAAGCACTCGTGTGCTTTTAAAATTTTTTTTTACATCTAGTCCCTGTGTGTATGCAGTTTTGTCAATTTTGTCATCTGTTCCCACTGGCACACAATGGCCTACTCTTCCAAAAAGTGGAATGGGCTTTAACAAGTGCGCAAGATGTTCTGCATGCATTCACACACAGGACTTTGGTTTATAGTCTCATCCGAAGGATGGGAGGGGGAGGGGGGGAAGGTAGAGTCAGCACTGATGTTAACTCCAGAGGAATAATCCTCTTGAGATTCAAACCCAGGTCAGTAGATCAATTCAATTCAATTCAAATCAAAATACTTTATTATCTCTAAAACAGAGAAAGATCATGAGTGCATCACTCCGACCACCAGGCTATCCCATCCCCATTTGAACTCATCCTGTCAGTTCCTTCATTTTAAGTCATGGATCAATGGTTTTGTTTTTGATGAACAGGGTCAAAGATGATTTAAGAAAATGATTTTGTCTGGTGCTCATAATTTTAAATATGATTTTTCTTTATCAGACTTTTACTATTTAAATCCTTTTTTTTTTACACCCAGTCCTTGTGTGTATGCAGTTTTGTAAATTTTGTCATCCATTCCCACTGACGCGCACAATGGCCTACCCTTCCGAATAGCGAAACAGGTTTTACCATGTGCGCAAGATTTTTGCATGCATTCACACACAGGACCACAGATTATAGACTTATTTGAAGTAAGGTGGTGTGCAAGGGATGTGCGTGGAAGGGTATTTTGTGGAAGAGAGAATAGTACATTGTTTCATAGGAGAGGTTCATTTTATAGGAGAGGTGCTCATTTTATATGAGAGGTGTTCAAGGAGAAGGGTGATAAGGAAGAGGATTTTTATTTCTTATTTTATTTATTCTTTTATATCGAGGATAATGAAAGGGTTATAGGGTTAGTTGTCATCAGTTCCTTGACAAAGATGATTGTTGGAGGGGCATGTGGGATTTCCCCACGTTGGTTTGTCTTCAGCTTTTTACAGCAACGCAGCTGTGTCAAGACTTGTTGAATCTTTGATGTTTGCCATCCAGTTCTTCTTCTGTCTGTCACACCGTCTCTCCTTCAAAGGTCCTTCACACAATATGTTTTTTGCAAGAGAGCTACAACATAGGATTATGAAAAAAACAATTATCAAAGTAATGGCCTGACCGAGAGTAGAGAAGGACGACTACCACCATCTCAAAAGAGAGCAGGTCATCATTTCTAAGATTCTTCACTGGGCACAACAGGCTGAATCACTCCATATCTACAAAACTGAAACTTGTTTTTTCTCCCTTGTGTGCCTGTGGTAAAGAAAACCAGACTGGCGAGCACATCCTTCAAAGATGCAAACTATACAGCAACCTGAGGAATATTGCATGGCCAACAGAAATATCTTGCAACCAAGCTATACAGCCCACAAATGATGCTGGAAAAAACGTACCATTATTTTTTCCAGACATCTGTGTGAAGCGGAGGAAAGAAGATTCCAACCAAAGCAGCTAGTTTTTTTTCTCTCTACGACATCCAGAAAGTGTTCATGTGGCCCAAATTTCATAAGCACTTTCTGCTGCACTGGCTTATATGTTCTGTGGTCTGGACAGGGGATTTGTAGAAACTTTTGGGGTCATAGTTTTTTTAAGTTAGTCAGGTCAGAAGCTTTCTCTGCTACTGGTAACAATGTAACCCGGTACTACCTGCCACATGTGGGGAGTAAACCCCAAACCCATGATGGTCACCAGCAGTGGCTGAACGCAAGGGACTTATTTGGCAAACGTCGACCATCAAGAAAACTTGGTCGACACTAACATCCTACTACTATGTGAC
This sequence comes from Stramonita haemastoma, assembly GCA_030674155.1. Taxonomy (NCBI): domain Eukaryota; kingdom Metazoa; phylum Mollusca; class Gastropoda; order Neogastropoda; family Muricidae; genus Stramonita; species Stramonita haemastoma. Next base: position 20,452,822 of record CM060322.1, on the reverse strand, counting down.
AAACTAGAGAGTTGAAAAAAGACAAATGAAACTTGTGAAAAAAGACAGAACAATATGTAGGTGTAAGCAACAAGGTATCAGGAAGTCCATGACAGAAGCAAAGGAGAATGGATTGGTGAACAGTGCCAAGACATTGAAAAAACATCAAGAAAAACAACAAGAAAGATATCAACTGGTGAAAGACCTGACTGGCACAAAACAGGGAAGAAGCTCAGCAATCCAAGACAAAATAGGAAGTGCCTCACTGATGACCAGGATATTCTGAACAGATGGACAGAATACTGCTCCACCTGTATAACTACAAAACACAGAGATCCAGAAGTCCTCATGTCCCCACAAACGCAGATACAGCACAGCCACCCTATCCTCCAAGAAGAAGTGGAAAACAGCAACAAGGGGAAGTCAGCAGGGGCTGACAACATTCCAGCTGAGTTGGTTCAAGCTGGAGGGGAACCATGATCAACGCTCTACTAAAAATCTGCAACAAGATCTGGCATACAGGAAATGGCCAACACCATGAAACAGTTACTCTCATCATCTCCCCAAAAGGAAATCTTCAGCAGTGCCAGAATTACGCACAATCATCCTCAATTATGCCACCCAAGCAAGGTCATGTTGAAGATTATATTGAACAGACTGAAGACACAAGCAGAGACCATCATTGCTGAGGACAAGCAGGTTTCAGAGCAGGGCGTAGCACAACTGAACAGATATTCAACCTAGAATACTCTGTGAGTGGTATCTTCAACACCAACAAGACCTCTACCACGTTTTTATTGATTTTAAGAGGCATTGGCAGGGTGTGGCATGCAGCTTTGTGGGCAACCATGAATTTGTACAGCAGATGCAAATGACAAGTCATCAAAAAGCTGTACAACAAGGCCACCAGTGCAGTGTACTAAAACAGCAACATTGGAAAGTGGTTTCGAACAACAGTTGGAGTAAGGCAGGGCTGTCTACTCTCACCCACTCTTTTCAACATCTTTTTGAGAGAATCATGGCTGATGCACTGGAACACCATAAAGGATCAGTCAGCATTGGTGGCAGAACAACACAAACCTCCAGCTTCGCAGATGACATTCGGACTAGCAGGATCAGAACAAGAGCTTGCCTAGCTAACAGAACACCTGAACAAGGCATGGAAGAATCGTGCAGAGAAGACCAAACTGATGACCAATAACACCAAGGCATCAGCACTGATATCAGGGTCAATGACCAGAAGCTGGAAATGGTTCAAAGCTTCAAGTACTTGGGAGCGTTGTATCAGACAAGGGGTCCAAGCCAGAGGTAGTATGCAGGATTGCACAGACATAACAGCACTGTCAAAACTGAACACCATCTTGAAAGATAGAAATATTTCACCCAACTCCAAGATCAGACTAATGCGATCCCTTGTTGCATACCATATTCCTGTACGCCTGTGAATTGTGGACCCTGACAGCTGATTTGGAGAGAAGAGTACAGGCGGTAGAGATGAGATGCTTCAAGAGGCTCCTTGCATCTCCTACAGAGACCAGATAAGCAACAAAGAAGTGCACAACAGAATCCAGCAAACCATTGTCCTACAAAATCTTCTATCAATTGTTAAGAAGCATAAATTAAATGGTACGGGCATGTCACAAGATAAAATGGACTAGCAAAAACAATACTACAAGGCACTGTCCAAGGAGGAAGAAAAAGAGGAAGACCAAGAAAGAGATGGGAGGACAACATTAGCGAATGGACAGGCCTAGAACTCAACAAAACTTTGAGAAAGGCAGAACAGAGAGAGGAATGGAGAAAACAGTTATTAAATCTTAAGGGGTGCCCCCACAGTCGCAGACTAAGGATTGAAGGTAGATAGATTTTTTCAAAGGATTGAATTCGTATTTCCCGTTTTTGCAGTTAAGGTCCAGCTTTCACACTCATACAGCAGTATGGGTAAGATGAGTGCTTAAAACAATTTATGTTTCCTGGAGACTGGTCTGCTTGGTTTTCTGAATCCTAGCCAGCTCTGTTATGGCCGAGGTTGCAAGGGCTTGTCTGATCTTCAGTTCAGCTAGAGAGGGGCCATCTTTGGTCAGTGTGGAGCCAAGATAATTTAATGAGTCTATTTCTTCATGTGTTGGACCACTCATGATAGTCTAAATAAAATCATTGGTACTATCTTCATTGCTTCTCTTTGCACTGATCTCCTACCATGAATTTAGCCCAGTCTTTGCATATAATCCGTAATGTTAGCTCATCTTTCTTGCATAATATAAGTGTAGTTCTTGCGATTAATAAGTCCTAGCTCATTCTCCTAGCTTAGATAGAAGTTCTTGGAGTTCATTGTCAATGCTTCTAAGAGATCAATGTCATCAGCAAACTGCAGATTGTAAATAGGTATGTCACCAAGACAGACTGGGGATGGGGGGGGTGTTATCCGCTGAGCCTTATCTAGTACTATTAGGTCACTAGACATACAAGAAAAAAGGGGAGGCCTACTGGAAAGCATTTTTTTCTTATGTTCATTCTAAACTTGACCACTTTTTTTTATTTTGGGTTAAATATTTCTCAGAAATTGAACAAAACTAGTTTTAAAAAAGGATGTGGGAAGAAAATCACTCTGCTGATAGCAGAACTGAAATTTGTCTGAAAAAAATCAAAACAGCAGCCTAAGGTGGTAGGA
>CM060322.1:20422672-20445172 GCA_030674155.1 Stramonita haemastoma | reverse complement strand
CATCATCATCATCATCATCATAAATCATGTGTGGCCCACTTCACTTGGTCACCATCTCATCATCATCATCATCATCATCATCATCATCAATGCAAGTGTGGCTCACTTCACTTGGTCACCACACCACATCATCATCATCATCATCATCATCATAAATGCATGTGTGGCCCACTTCACTTGGTCACATACTTCATTCATCATATCATCATCATCATCATCATCATCATAATGCATGTGTGGCCCACTTCACTTGGTCACATACTTCATTCATCATCATCATCATCATCATCATCATCATCAACATAAATGCATGTGTGGCCACTTCACTTGGTCACATACTTCTTCATCTTCATCACTCATCATCATCAATGCAAGTGTGGCTCACTTCACTGGTCACCACCTCTCATCATCATCATCATCATCATCATCATCATGTGTGTGGCCCTTTTCACTTGGTCCACATTTATACATTCATCATCATCAGTGCAAGTGTGGCTCACTTCACTTGGTCACCTCATCATCATCATCATCATCATCATCATCATCATCAATCAATGCATGTGTGGCCCACTTAACTTGGTCACATACGTCATTCATCATCATCATCATCATCATCATCATCATCATCAATGCAAGTGTGGCTCACTTCACTTGGTCACACACCATCATCATCATCATCATCATCATCATCATCATCATCATCATCATCAATGCATGTGTGGCCCACTTCACTTGGTCACATACTTTCATTCATCATCATCATCATCATCTCATCATCCATGCAGGTGTGGCCCACTTCCCTTCTTGAACGTCCCCCCCCCCCCCCCACCATAATATCATCAATGGATGTGTGGCTCACTTCATTTGGTCACACACTCCTGTCATCATCATCATCATATCAATGCTAGTGTGGCCCACTTCAATTAGACACATATCCCTGTCAACATCATCATCTTCATTTTCATTATCATCAATGCCAACACCCCCATCATCAAAGCATGCATGGCCCACTTCCCTTGTTCAACCCCCCCCCCCCCCCCCCCCCCATAATATCATTCATCATCATCAATGGATGTGTGGCCCACTTCACTTGGTCACACACTCCTGTCATCATCATCATCATCATCATCATCATCATCACTATTAATGTAAGTGTGGCCCACTTCTATTGGCCACACATCATCATCATCATCATCATCATCATCATCATCATCATCAATCCATGTAAGGCCCTTTTCCCTTTATTTCCCCCCCCCCCCCCCCCCCCCCAATAACATCACCATCATCAATACAAGTGTGGCCCACATCTCTTGGTCACACATCCCTATCATCATCATTATCATCATCAATGCAACCACACCACCACCACCACCACCATCATCATCATCATCATCATCATCATCATCATCATACATCATCATCATCATCAATGCAGACATCCCCATTATCACCACCACCATCATCATCGTCATCATCATCATATCATCATATCATCATCATCATCAATCCCATGTGGCCCATTTCTCTTGGTCACACATCCCTATCATTATCATCTGACATCAATGCAACCATCCCAATCATCATCATCATCATCATCATCATCATCATCATCAATGCAACCACCACCACCACCATCTCGTCATCATCATCATCATCATCAATCCCATGTGGCCCATTTCTCTTGGTCACACATCCCTATCATTATCATCTGACATCAATGCAACCATCCCAATCATCATCATCATCATCATCATCAATGCAATATATATCACACACACACGCACACACACACACACACACACACACACACACACACACACACACACACACACACACACACACACACACACTAAATGCCACATGCCTCCCTTACTAAATTCCCTTCTCTCTTTTCTCTCTCTCTCTCTCTCTCTCTCTCTCTCTCTCTCTCTCTCTCTCTCTCTCTCTCTCTCTCTCTCTCTCTTGTAAATGTTTTATGTGTATTTTATCATTGTGTAATTGTGTCTAAGAATAATTTTATTATCCTACCTTTTTATATAATAAACATCTATCATAAGTTTATTATGACCTTTATCTGTACAATTACAATCACAGAGAGTGCTAGTGATGATAGTGTCAGTCAATGGAAAATCGTATGCGATGTTACGTGGTTTAGAATGTACTGTGTAGTCCTTCTCTCTAGTGGTCAGAACACTGCACTTGCAATTTGACGACCCGGGTTCGATTCCCATTTGAGGGGATATTTTCCCTGGAGTTAACATCAGTACTGACTCCACTCCCCCCAAAAGTCCATCGGATTAGACTATAAACCGAGGTCCCGTGTGCGAACGCATGCAGAACATCTTGCTTACACATTAAATCCTGTTCCATTTTTCATAGGAGTAGGCCATCATGTGCCGGTGGGAACAGTTGACACGATTTACAAAACTGCATACACACGGGGACTAGGTGTTAAAAAAGCACACGAGTGCTTATTCCATTATCCTTGATAAAAAAGAATTAATGAATAAATAAGTAAATGTCTTACAGATAGTCTAATCATGTTTATCAATTGTATTGAGAAATATTTTATTCATTATTTTGTATCTTATACGTATGTGTGTCAAATGTAATTTAATTTTTTGTGAACCTTTTTATCTAATGATCTCTTTGAGTAAGCAGAATAACTATATCCATCATAATTACATGATATGATCATAAGATAGATTACGGTATTAGATTATATATGTCCTAAACTATGTGCCTTACACACACACACACACACACACACACACACACACACACACACACACACACACACACACCACACACACAACACACACTCGACACACCACACACACACACCACTCGCACACACACTCGCACACACACACACACACTCGCACACACACTCGCACACACTACACACACTCCCACTACACTCGCACACACTCTCTCTCTCTCTCTCTCTCTCTCTCTCTCTCTCTCTCTCTTCTCTTCTCTCTCTTCTCTCTCTCTCTGTCTCTCTCTCTCTGTCTCTCTCTCTCTGTCTTCTCTCTTCTGTCTCTCTCTCTGTCTTCCTGTCTCTCTCTCTGTCTCTCTGTCTCTCTGTCACTTTTTGTCTCTGTCTCTCTCTCTCTTCTGGGGATGGGATAGCCTAGTGGTCAGAGTATTGCGCTTGCAATTTGACGACCCAGGTTCGATTCCTGGTCGAGGGGATTTTTCCCCTGGAGTTAATATCAGTGAAGACTCCACTCTCCCCAAAAGTCCTTTGGATGAGACTGTAAACTGAGGACCTGTGTGCGAACGCACGCAGAACGTTTTGCGCACACATTAAATCCTGTTCCGCTTTTTGTAAGAGTGGGCCATTGTGTGCCTTTGGGAACAGATAAGATTGACAAAACTGCATACACACAGGGACTGGATGTAAAAAAGCACATGAGTGCTTATCCCATTATCCTCGATATAAAAGAATAAATCAAATCAAATCAAATCAAATCTCTCTCTCTCTCTCATTTGCTGTCCTTATTTCTTGTCTATTGTTTGGTACTGGGTATAGTTTCTTGTTCTTGGTATTTCATTATTCTTGTTGTTTAGTTTAAGGAGGTTTTTTAAAATCTTGATTTTATCCCTGATAAGGGTGGGGACTGGATGTAAAAAAGTAAATGAGTGCTTATTCATTATCCTGGAATAAAAGAATTTGCCTTGCCTTGCTAGCCATTGGTTCCTCTTGTGTTATGTTGTATAATTTTACTTAAAATTGAAGATATGTATTTCCCTTAGCATGCAGCCTATTGATGATGAGTGCACAAACCTGTGAATGAGTGTGTGTGTGTGTGTGTGTGTGTGTGTGTGTGTGTGTGTGTGTGTGGGGTGTGTGTGTGGGGTGTGTGTGTGTGGTGTGTGTGTGTGTGTGTGTGTGTGTGTGAATCATTAAGGAATTAAAAAAAAAAAAGTTATGTGGTTTTCTGTTGTTGGTTTTTGGTTTTGCTTTTTTCCTTATAAATCTGGGACATATGTTTTATGTGATTTGCTACTGGTAGTACTTTTTTTCCCCCATAATGAGGATGTTGGTTAATTTTCTTTCTCCTGTTTAATATAATATTATGATTTATATAACAAATTTTTGATAGATGGTGGTAGGAAGATGTTTTTCAATTATATTTTCTTGTTTGCTACTTATGTATTAGTGTCTTTGATCATAATCATCATTGATTGTTTATTTCTTATTTCAGTTTTCTGTTTGTGTGCTTTTTGTTATTTTATTATTGTATTTGTCTCCTTTTTGTCTTTTGTTTGTTACTGTTGATGTTGTCTCTTGTTTTTGTTATTTGGTATATTGTTGTTGTTTTTGTTTACTTAGAGGTTGTTTTTTTTTCATCTTGATGTTATCCCTGATAAGGGCGGTGACTGGATGTAAAAAAGCACATAAGTGCTTATTCAATATCCTCAAAATAAAAGTATTTGAATTTGAATCTCTTATTCTTTGTGTGTGTGTGTGTGTGTGTGCATGTGTGTGCGTGCGTGCGTGTGTGTGACTGGTGAATCAGTTTACCATAACCTGGAAGGTGTGTGCAGTGCATACACAAGCATGTGTGAATATGCGTGTGTACCTTAACCAGAATAAAATTATTGCTGTTAGTTTCTGTGACCATTCCCTGCCTGTCTGTCTGTCTGTCTGTCTGTCTGTCTGTCTGTCTGTCTGCCTCTCTCGTTCTGTTCTCTTGTTTGCTGCTTTGCCTTTTTTATTCTTTTTTTTAAAAAAATCATAATCATTGTGTTTTTATCTCTGTGTGATTTAAAAAATATTTTATTTATTGTTTTTCTGTTTTCATTTCGGGGGTGGGGTGGGGGGGGGGGGGTATTGTTTTTTTGTTAAGTCTTTGGTGGTGGTTGAGGGTTTTTTTGTTTGTTTTGTGTACTGTACAGGGACAGGATAGCCTGGTGGTCAGAGTAATGCGCTTGTGATCTGCTGACCCAGGCTCAAATCTTGTTCAAGAGGATTTTTTAGGTGAAGTTAACATCAGTGCTGACTCCACTCCCCCCAACAGTCCTTTGGAGGAGACTGTAAACCGAGGTCCCATGTACGAACGCATGCAGAATATCTTGTGAACATGTTAAAACCTGTTCCACTTTTTGGAAGAGTAGGCCATTGTGTGCCGGTGGGAATGGACAACAAAATTCACAAAACTGCATACACACGGGAACTGGATGTAAAAACACATGAGTGCTTATTCCATTATCCTTGAGATAAAAGAATAATAAAAAAACAAAACAAAACTCACACACTCACAGTTACTCTCTCTCTCTCTCACACACACACACCGCACCCACCCTCCCCCTCCACACACAAGTGTGCATAACACCAATGTACACCCATTACACACAATACAATACAGCACACCCTTTACACACAACACAGTACAGCACACCCTTTACACACAACCCAATGCAGCACACCCTTTACACACAATACAGCACACCCTTTACACACAACGCAATACAGCACACCCTTTACACACAACCCAATACAGCACACCCTTTACACACAACTCAATACAGCACACCCTTTACACAACCCAATACAGCACACCCTTTACACACAACGCAATACAGCATATCCTTTACTTGCAGCACTGATGATGCTATAAATCTTGTTTGGTTTTGATGCTATAAATCTGCTTGTTTTTCAAACAAGCCCTACAACTGCAAATCATTATACTCTAACATTTTTGCACCATTGCTATGCTGTCTGATCCTCTAGTAATCTGGACCATGTGAGGAATGCCAGAACATCATACATGTAGCATCTTTGACACCTCCAAATAAAACATTTTACAATTAAACCTTGGGCCCAGGCCTAGGCTAGTGGTTCATTCAATTTCCGTTTGCCTGTACTAAAAAGACGTCGCGCTACTTTTTGTAAAGCTTCCGGTTGCATGTCTGCTTCAATGCGTTGGGTAGGCCTAGCCTAAATCAAATGCAAGGATTGATCAGGATAAAGACTGTCTTGCTTCGATGCTAGTTCTCCAGGACCATGTCTAAACTGGATACGCGTGTGATCCAGGTCACAAATGTGGCGCCATCGACGACCAAAGATCAGCTGAAAACGCTGTTCCAATTTATAGGTCGTATCCGAGACTGCAAGCTGTTTCCTCCAGAGTAAGTTACTAAGTAATTATACTTAACTAGTACCGTAGTCTGTAGTACACAGTTTAATACTATTAGTAGTACTTGGTAGTGGTACTCTTTCAACCGATCTAACCGATCATCATCATAATCATCATCATTACTCGTGCGCTTTGTTTTTACACTTTGACCCGGTTTTTAGGCAGTTTTGTCAAGCCTCTTCCAATACAAAGATAACACAAAACACACACACACGCATGTATACACACACACACGCATGTATACACACACACACACACACACACACACACACACAGAGCACCTTGACACAACTCGGCAGTGGCACTGTTTTATTTATCGATCTAACCGAGCATCGTCATCAACAGCAGTACCACAAGGCCTAGGCTACCAGTAGCAACAGTAGGCAGCATCGGCAGCACCATCACCACTATCACCATCACGCCAAAGTCTAACAATGATTATCAAGCTAAAGTTGTATCCATGCACAATGCACATGATCCTTCCCTGTGCGGGTGTGGGAGAGAGGTACCTCAGGAGTACATGGATAAACTAGCCTACATGCACACATGCACGAACACACAGGAACACACAGACACACACACACACACACATTTTGACAGTAATCTTATCTATTTAGGCATTATATCTTATTTTTAAGGCTGTTGAAATCATGTTTGTTAATTAATATTGGTGAAATGTTTTTTTGTTTGTTAAATGTTATGTTTTGTTGTTGTTTTTTTCCCCTTAGATAGATGGCTTGATGAAAAAAAGCAAATCAATGCTTATTCAATGTACATACTATCTGGAAATAAAAAAAATAACTTGACTTGAGAGTAACTAAGGTTAATCTTGTATATTTTGTTATGCATTTTTTTCTTCTGGACATTTTGAAAGTAATTCATGAATTTGAAATTGTATCTTTAACTGAGGCCAGTGAATGAGTGATACTGAAAACATCAACAAAAATTTTACAAATGTGACACTCCACCACATGAGTGACATTGCACTAGACTAGTAGAGTGGAGGTAATTTTTTTGTAATCGACATGTTATTAAACTGCAACAACAGTGCTATTTAAGTAAAAAACAAAAAAGATAGAAAATGGGACACTTCTGCGAAGTTATTACAAGTTGAAATGATAGACTGCAACTAGTCCAAGAAGTGACAAAATCTTGAAAATGAAAAATTGACAAGTTTAGCATTGTAATAGTAAGTAGTAGGTGGTCAGAATGAGGGCTTAGGTAAATTTCTTAACACATTTTAACTTTAAGGCAAAAGGAAACTAATTTATGCCTTGATATAAGGTAGGTTAGTGCAATAGTGGCCATAGTTTTTATAATCAAAATCTCAAAATTGACAACTTAACCCCCACCTACCTATACTCGGCTATAGTCTCATAATATAATGGGTCCTTCCTAGCAGAAAAGTGGGTCAAGTGCAAAGCGACTCATTTCATGGTAGAGCGTCACAAGTGTGATAAGCTTTGGGGGGAGAGAAAAGACAAAAATTTCAAGCAGGCTCAATTAATTTTTTAATATTTTTTAAAATTGTCTTTAGGTGGCAGGATACTGGATAACTAAGTGGTCAGAGCACTCACTTTCCCCCCAGTCAAGTTAAGCAGCGTCAAGCGTGGTCACCAGTTGGATGGGTGACCGTTTGTGCGCCTTGGCTTCAGTACAGTTCCCCTCAGTTCACCCAGCTCTAAATGGGTACCTTCCCTCTTTAGGGTCAGGGAAGGTAAAGCAGTGAGGGAGAGGAGATGGGCACCTCCCTCAATATGCTGGCCCGTAGAGAAGCTGAGGTCTCTGATGCCTCGCTCCCCTTCGACCACACAGGTTATGCTTTTATGGGACACCTTTACCTTTACCTATTAAGTCTTTGTATGAATATTGGTAATCGTGCCATGTGATTCTCCTGTTTTTTTGTTTCAAGTATTACTATTATTTATTTTTTTAATTCAAAGTTTAAATTGAACTGTGATGACCCTGCACTTGAACTCTTTGACGTTTGGTCTGTGAATTTCAGAGGCTCGGATCAGCAGGTGGCGGCCAAAGTGTGCTATGTGGAATTTGAGGATTCCACAGCTGCCGGGGTGTCTCTCCACCTCACCAACACTGTCTTCATTGATCGCGCTCTCATTGTTGTGCCTGTCATGGATGGTCAGTCTCTTGAGTTCAGAAGCAAGTTGTTGTTAAACAGTAGAAGGAAGTATTTAAACCATACACACAGTAACTCGCTTCTTTTTAAATGTTATTATAGCAGGAAGTCATGTATGTATGTATGCACCCATGCAGTGATACATTTTTGCCTACAATACACGCACGCACACACGCACACACACACAAGTCTAAATCACCTTGTTGTGAATGGACATTAAACCAATAAGAAGAACACACACACACACACACACACACACACACACACACACACACACACACACACACACACACACACACACACACACACACACACACACACATTAAACCAATGAGAAGAAGAAAACACACACACACACACACACACACACACACACACACACACACACACACACACACACACACACACACACAAAAGTGCACACAGAGTCCATTATCACACTCACAGTGTCATACATTTTTGTTTACAAGTGTGCTTCTTATTTACTACAGTACAGTACTACAAGTTATAAACTTGTTACACTGCACATGATTTGGGAAATAAGTTGATTAATGCAGCAAATGAAAACACCAGTTGATGAAAATTGAAATTGAAAAACAATCAAAAGCAAAAAAGGAAGTTATATCGCTTGAAATTAAGAGGCCAAGAAAGTATTGTTTGAACATTTCCATGAATACACACAGAATAGTTTAAAAAAAACCCAAACCAAACTGTGGTATGATCTTCTTAAATTACTCTCCTTTTCTTTTAACTCTGTTGGAAGTCTTTTAAACACCACACTGAAGATCGTTCACTAAATGCTTTTTATGTTTTGTGTAAGATTAATTTGTTCATCTTATGGTAAGGAGTAAAATGATCGCTTGTCAAGTGCTGTCAGTGTCAGCAAAGAAAAAAGACATATAACTTTTTAATGATCTCTCTTCTCTTTTTTTTTCTTTCTTGGTTGAAAATTTGGCATAAGGTATTGATATTGTAAATGTGAGAGTGAATATTTATAAATAATGTGTTGTTATAAATCGATAATTTATCCACAATTTCAGGGAGGATCCCGGATGAAAAAGTGGCCATGCAGCTGACACCCCAGACTGTGGCACGTATGGCTCCTGGTCAGCCCTCCTGGCCAACCAACGTGGTCAGCCAGGTAAACAACTCTACTGCTTTATTATCATTTGTTTGTGCATGGGTGCATGTTTTAAATGCCGTCATCAGCTATGGGTAGTAATTGTCTTCATCGTTTATCACTCTAGTGGTGAATTTAGATTAAAAAAAAAAAATGTCAAGGTTCCATTATGTATTTTACTCGAGAGGAAATGATAGATTTCCCAACTATTGTACTATTTTTAGAATTTCACAGGAAGAAAATGTTGCTGGAACTATGAAGTAGATTATGGAACTGAGAATCCCTTCTGAAGACCAGAGTAATGCACAGTAATGGTGTAAACACCCCTCATGATATGAAAATCAATGGAACATATCAGGAATATGTTCCAAATGTAAAATATTAAGGGTTTGTAAAAGAGAATAGTGGCTCCAGTGTACAAGGCGTCAAGGCTAGAATCGGTATGGCCTAGCAAAAGATGATTCAGTTAAGCAACATTTGCTAAGACAGAGGCATACTTTAAAGTCTTAAAATGAGAATTTTCAAAACACTATGTGGCTTGTATTGATGTATGGGTCAGAAGCCTGGACATAACGAAAACTGGAATGAGACAAAATAAATGCAGCCGAAAGGTGGTTAGACAGTAAAGTTATACACTCAACAGGCGACTCTAAGGGTCAAATTGTCAGATAGAAGAACAAATGGAAGCATTCTTGCTGAATTCTCTGTGTAAAGGCAAATGTTATATGAAATTAATAAGCACAGACTGAGATATGTTGGTGATGCTCACAATGCACCTAGACAACTTTAATGATGACTTTTCTCTAAGGCAAGTTTGAAGGTAGAAGGAAAAGAAGCAGATCACCAACATCCTACATCGCCAATATCACTGAGGTCATTGGTCTGGAAGGGCTACAGGAGACTGTAGAACTCAGCAGAGACAGACAAAGATAGCAAATCCTGGGGCAACGCGTGGAGCATCTGCCATCAACATTGGCGATGGAGACAGGTGACAAGACGTAACGGAACAGGGGACAGGATAACCTGGTGGTCAGAGTGATGCGCTCGTGATCTGCTGACTTGGGTTCAAATCTCATTCCAGAGGACTTTTCCCCTGGAGTTAACATCAATACTGACTCAACTCCCCCCAAAAGTCCTTCAGATTAGACTATAAACCAAGGTCCTATATGTACAAATGAACACAGAACATCTTGCGCACATGTTAAACCCGTTCCTGTTTTTGGGGAGAGTAGGCCATTGAGTGCCAGTGGGAATGGATGACAAAATTTATAAAACTATCTGCACACGGGGACTGGATGTAAAAAAAAGCCCTTGAGTGCTTATTCCACTATCTTCAAAATAAAAGAATGAATAAGTAAATAAATAAATAAATATATAAATAGAAAAAAAATGTCAAAGTGCCTGAAAGTATGACATTTCTTATGCTAAGTTACTGCTCTCCGCACAGTGCTATGACATTTGGGAACGGTATGTTGTTTATGACAATTTAATCATTTTCATATATATATGGGGTTAGTCTCTAGGTTAAAAAAATGTAGTGGTAGAGGTTTAAGATCTGTTATGTTTTTTCAGAATTTACAGGTTCAGGGTTTTAGATCAGTGGCATCATGAACATAATACTAGACATAATTGTCTTCCTTTTTTTTTTTTTTTTTTCTATGATAACAGACAACATGGAAAATTTATACCGATGCCTGTCAAAGTGAGGGACAAATATAAAATCTGTGGGAACCTTGGCAGAGTATCAACTTGTCAGGCTGAACATTCTACAAGGGTACAGGAATATTTCCATCAAAAAGCTGAAGCCCTTCAGGTAATGCTTGAGCACAAAAATTCATAAACTATTTATTCATCTATCAGTTTTATTGTTATGAGTGTCTGTAGAAGTTTGTGAGAAAATATGCACAATATATTTATTCATTATTTTATTTATTTATTTATTCTTTTATATCAAGGATAATGGAATAAGTTCTCATGTGCTTTTTAACATCCAGTCCCCATGTGTATGCAGTTTTGTTAACCTTGTCATCTGTTCCCACAGGCACACAATAGCCTACTCTTACAAAAAGCGGAACAGGATTTAACATGTGCGCAAGATGTTCTGTGAGCATTTGCACATGGGGCCTTGGTTTGAAGTCTCATCCGAAGGACTTGTGGGGAGAGTGGAGTCAGCACTGATAACTCCAGGAGAAAAATTGCCTCGAACAGGATTAGTTCAAATTCCTCTAATGTCTTTTCACAAATTGTGATATTAGAACAGGATTAGTGTGTGTGTGTGTGTGTGTGTGTGTGTGTGTGTGTGTTGGGGGCTTGAGACAAAGGGGTTTCAGTGATTATATGGCGTAGAGGTTCCGCTCAGGGTAAAGGTTAAAGTTTAAGTTAAAGTCTGTCCCGAGCCTAAGGCTCATCAGGCCGGTGCTTATCCCGGTTTCTGTGGCGTTAAGCGACTGAGAGTCATAGACTCCCCCCTGGACAGGACGCCAGTCTATCGCAGGGTTAACCCCCAACACAAGGTTGGTACCCCTTTTACACCTGGGTGGGGTGAGAAAATGCCGTAAAGTGCCTTTTTCAAGGTCACAACGCCATAGCCGAAAGCTGGGATCGAACCCACAACCTTTAGATTACGAGTCCAATGCCCTAACCACTAGACTACAGCGGCGGCTAGGGGGTAAAGGTAGTGTTGTCTAAGATACAGAGAGGGTGTTAAAAGAAAACATTTTTTCTCTCCTTAGTTTTTTTTTTTTATACTCTAATTGCAGGTAGGAAAAGTGACTTTTACCTAATTTGTTGTGGTGGTGCGTTTGCCAGCTTAACATTCTCTGTATTTCCTCCCCTTCTTCCTCTCACCATCTCCCTCCTTTTTCTCTCTCTTTTTTATATATATATTTTTTGTCAGCCTGCATTCTTATGTCTGTCAGTCTGAATATAATATGTGTTTGTCAGTCTCTTCAACAATACCGCATTCACCATGACTTAACAAGCTTTTTGGTTGTTTGCAGCTGACTGGCACAGGTACTGAGCAAGTGATCACGACGTACGACCCTCGACTGAATGCGCTGGGCTTGCCACAGTACCCTCCCTTACCTTCCGCGCTGGATGCAGCCAAGGTGGAGGAGATCCGAAGGACTGTATACATCGGAAACCTGGATCCTACCACGGTGAGATTTTCCTTTCTCTGCCCCTCTGATCCTTGTCGTTGTTTTATGATCTTTGAGGTAGTGTTGTCAGAGGCTACCTGTAAAGTTCTGGAGTTGTACTGCATTGGAACACGGGTGTAATGCAAGGCTCAAAGTGTACAACTGTTGTATTTATTATATATGCACACACAACAATAGAGAATAGGATGATATCAGCTGAGAAGGAGAAGAAAGAATATCTTATTAATATTTATATTTATATACATAAACAGCAAGAATATGATGTCAACTGAGAAGGAGAAGAAGAAAGAGTGTCTTCAGTAACAGCAGCAACAGCAACAGAAGTGAAGAATTATCCCTGCATTTTGTGTCTCTGAAGAAGAGGAAAGCAGAAGATCAGGAAAAATCCATTCTTAGCAGTTATTTATTTTATTTACTTATTTATTGTTTTTTTGACTTATTTATTGTTTTATATCAAGGATAATGGAATAAGCGCTTATGTGCTTTTTTACATCCAGTCCATGTGTATCTGCAGTTTTGTAAATCTTGTCATCTGTTTTCACCAGCACACAATGGCCTACTCTTACGAAAAGCGGAACAGGATTTAACGTGTGCGCAAGATGTTCTGCGTGCATTCGCACACAGGGACATGGTTTATTGTCTCGTCCAAAGGACTTTTGGGGAGAGTGGGGTCAGCACTGATGTTAACTCCAGGGGAAAAATCCCCTCGAATTGACAGGTGATAACTGATGCAGGTCAATTCCTCCCTGTGGGAATGCTGGGGCCTTTCAGTCTGAATAGTATCCCCACCTTCTGGAAATTTTGTGCTTAAAAATTCCTCTTTTCTATACCTCTCTGTTTCTGTCTTGTTCCTTTTCTTCCTGTCATCACCCTTTTCTCTGTTCACCTGCACAACAGTTCTACCTCAGTTGAGCAAAGTTGGTTATCTGAACATCACACAGCTTATTCCTTGCTTAAGACTTTTATTTCAAGGTAGGGGAATACAGCTCAAAGATGCTTGTAATCTGTCCACAGTGACTTGATGTCTTGTTCAGTGGGATGTCCACAGTGACTTGAAGTCTTATTCAGTGGGATGTATGATTATATATTATGTATATAAAAACACTGTATTATTATTATTATTATTGTTGTTATTGTTATTATTATTATTATTATTATTATTATTATTATTATTATTATTATTATTATTATTATTATCATTATTATTATTATTATTACTACTATCATCATTATTATGTATTTTGTAAATTTTATGTGTAAACAGTTGCATGCGTGTGACTAATTTGAATGCAAGTGCTTTTGATTTGTGTACTCTACAAGATTCAGCGCTATATAAATCCCATATTTTTATTATCATTATTATTATTATTACTATTATTATTATCATCATCATCATCATCATCATCATCATCATCATTGTCTCCCTGACAGAGGCTGGACATTTTCATGGAAGTGAACAATTTTTGTCTATTACAGACTCCAGAGAGTTTGATCTCTTTCTTCTCTCAAGCCGGAGAGGTGAAGTACGTGCGCATGGCTGGGGAAGACACCTCCATAGCTCGTGCCGCTTACCTGGAGCTGACCGACCAGCGGTCTGTGGCCAACTACCTCAGCTACAACGGAGTCACCTTCAACAATCGTATCATCACGTGAGTCGTCGTCGTGTTTGTTGTCCTCGTTGTTGGTTATTGGAATGCTTCTTGGTTGGAGTTGTTTCTGTTTTGGGCGGAGTGGGTAGAACACAGATGGGGCTTTTATGTTCTCCAGGGTTACCCCATGTGGGACATTCCTTGTTTGTATTCTGGGTGAGGGGTAGAACATTTGACTCTTGATCCAAGTGTCACAAGTTTGATACATTTTTTTGTTTTTTGTTTGTGCTGTCTCATCCGCTGTAGCATTCCTGTCCTGTTCCCACACCACTCGCTGCCTCAGACATACCCAGATATGTCATGTTGCATCCTCGGGGTTAGAGGTCCATAGGGAAGCTACCAATGTCAGGTCATCATGGGGCCTCCAGCTAGAGGGGCCCTGCGCTGCTGCTGGGTCACATTGATGGTGTTCGTTGGTGCCTGTTCTGAGCCAGCATACACAGGACAAGTCCTATTAAACCCCATACTGATGACAGAAATTGCTCAGTCACAGAGTCACACTGAGTGAGATGCCCACCTGAAGTGGCAACCACCACAAAGTCCCTCCAGTGACCCTCTTTTGGGAATCTCCAACCCCAAAGGCTGTGACACAAACTCACTACAGGCACAGGAGGGTATGGGGAAACCGAATCTGAAGTCACCATAAGACCAGAGCAACTAGGGCCAACGAATTAGAGACAGTTTTTTTGTATTTCATGATGATCAGTGATGATAAGGATGATGTAATTATGATGATATTCTTTAATCTAACGTCTTTAAAGATCATTACATCATTCTCAACATCATTGATTATCATGCACTTAAAAACAAAGCTGCTATAGAAGTGCATGTGCTTTGAGCCAACTTGACAATGTTGTACTCTTCGCTTCCTATCATAATATGGCCTGGTGTTAACCAGGCTGGAGAGATACAGACACCTGCAGTGTTGGTCAAGTAATTTGACTCACTCTGGGTAGGAGCCGGCTGGAGTGCAAAAAAATATCCCTATGACTCTCATGAGATTTGTACCCACAACATTCCAGTCCATAACCCAAAGTGCTAACCACTGCGTTGTGGCAGCAGGTCAAGAATCTTTTTCTATGTCCTGTTTGATGTCCAGTAGCATTTGCCTGTCCTTTTTCCTGAATATATAGAAGGTCCATGAAGACACAATATTGTTGGCCCTATGGGGAAGGGTAGATGGAGAGGGGAAGGAGAGCAGAGATAATTTTAAGAAAAGGCAAGACATGTGAAAGATCCATCTCTGGGGACAGGCAGGTAGGTTTGTTATCATTTTTTTGTGTGTAAATTTGCGGCGCACAGAAATTTGAAAATCGTTGTCCTCTGAAAAAGAAAAATGTTTGGCGATAACGGACCTTGAACATCAATTTTTTGGTCTGACTGTAATACTGGATGAAGTCAACAGACGCCTTAACTCTTCTCTGGACTGAACAGTATGGTAAAAAAAAAAGAAAGAAAAATAACCATCTTTTTTTTTTCTTGTGTTTTTTTGTTTTCAGAGTGAGCCATGCCAAGAGCTCCATCAACAAGCCGCTGACCAAATCTCAGGAGGCTTCCCGACGTGAAGTGGAGGAAGCTATGAAGAAAGTGCAGGAGGCCCAGTCCCTGATTTCTGCTGCTGCTGCAGGTATGGTGCAGTATTGTGCAACATGTTTACTAAAATATTGTTATTATTGCTGTATTGATGAAGTGGAAGAAGCCATGAAGAAAGTGCAGGAGGCCCAGTCCCTGATTTCTGCTGCTGCTGCAGGTATGGTGCAGTATTGTGCAACATGTTTACTAAAATATTGTTATTATTGCTGTATTGATGAAGTGGTAGAAGCCATGAAGAAAGTGCAGGAGCCCTAGTCCCTGATTTCTGCTGCTGCTGCAGGTATTGTGCAGTATTGTACACTATATTCTTCACTAAAATATTGTTGTTATTGCTGTATTGATGAAGTGGAAGAAGCCATGAAGAAAGTGCAGGAGCCCCAGTCCCTGATTTCTGCTGCTGCTGCAGGTATTGTGCAGTATTGTACACTATATTCTTCACTAAAATATTGTTGTTATTGCTGTATTGATGAAGTGGAAGAAGCCATGAAGAAAGTGCAGGAGCCCCAGTCCCTGATTTCTGCTGCTGCTGCGGGTAGGGTGCAGTTTTGTGGAATATATTATAGGGGGCGGGATAACTCAGTGGTCAGAGTGTTTGCTTTCACCAAGTCAAGTTAAGCAGCGTCAAGCGTGATTACCAGTTGGATGGGTGACCGTTTGCACGCCTTGGCTTCGGAACAGTCCCCCCAGTTCACCCAGCTGTAAATGGGCACCTCTGTAGGGTCAGGGAAGTTAAAGCAGCGAGGGAGAGGAGATGGGTGCCACTCTCAATATGCTGGCCCCTAGAGAAGCTGAGGTCTCTGATGCCTCACTCCCCAATGACCGCTTAGGTTATGGGACGCCTTTACCTCTAAAATTTATATATATTTTTTTACCTTTTTACTATATTTTTGACTGAAATATTGTTGTTATTGCTGTATTGATGTGATACCTCTGGTATGACAACGATTAAAAAAAACATGATGGACCATCGTGAACAGAAAGTGAAATGAGGTATTCTGGAAGAGAGACATGTGGCAGATTGAGAGTCGGAATGTGGTGTCGTAAGATGGATTCATTGGAAACAAATTACGATACTCGGAAAAATGTTGTTTTGGCATTGCATGTCTACTAGTGCTAGTATCAGTGCTGACTCCACTCTCCCCAAAAGTCCTTCGGATGAGACTTTAAACCGAGGCCCCGTGTGCGAACGCACGCAGAACATCTTGCGCATACGTTAAATCCTGTTCCGCTTTTCGTAAGAGTAGGCCATCGTGTGCCGGTGGGAACAGATGACATGATTTACAAAACTGCATACACACGGGGACCGGATGAAAAAAAGCATATGATTGCTTATTCTGTTATCCTCGATAGATAAATAAATAAAATAAATAAAAAAAGTATAAAAACAACAACAAAAAATGCAAAGAAAAGAAGAGGGAAAACTTAAACACAAAATTCTGCAAATCGTGGTAGTTTTGTAATTTTTGTCGCACTCGACAAAAAAGCTGCAAACTGAAGTGGCTTTGTAATTTTTGCCAGCACTTACTCCCTATAATTGTAAAGAGTTTGAACAGAATATCATGTCTGGTATATACAGGAACATACATACACCTCATCTGCAAATGTAACACAAGTTTGAATAGTTTCTTCCTTATGTTCACCTGCAGAAAAGTTTACAACTCGATCAAGATCAAGATCACGGAGAAGGTCTCGCTCCCGTGGTAGCCGCTCAAGATCTCGGTCTCGGAGACGATCAAGGTCGCGTTCCAGAGGTCGCCGTCGTCGGTCAAGGTCACGTTCGAAAAGGAGATCCCGATCCCCCAGGCGTGTGCGTCGTTCGAGGTCACGCTCCCCTCGCCGTCGCCGTTCTCGGTCAAGGTGAGTGGAATCATTTTCTTTTCTATTACATTTTGAGATTATTATGTAGTGTGTATTATTATTATTATGCAGCATTTACCAGGCATGCATTTCTCTTTTAGTAGTTTTTTTTTTCTGGTTTTGTTTGTTGAAAATGGTCTTTTCTTAAAAAACAACAACAAAAATAGTCGGGGAAAAAAAAATCAAATTATCTTTTCCACAAAAGGCCCTTTTTCCCTCTCCCTGGATAAAAAGGTGTAAGGGGGTGGGGTGGAATAGAGGAAGGGTGACATGTTCACAGTACACACAAAGCTCTGAATAGCTGCTGTGTGTATGGCCATTCCAGCCAGTCAGACATGTTTTTCACATCAGTGTGGTTATTTTCATTGAGTATTGTGAAGTGATGTGCCGTTGAAAAGAAAGACAGATTTAGACATAAGTTTTCTGTCACATGTAATTGAAAAATCAGCATGGTTTTTCAGGTTTAACTTTTCAGCTTATACAATACTCGGCGTACAATTAATGTCATAGTGATGTTTGCCAGTCATCACTTTGTGTATCGCTTTGTTGGTTGGTACCCACTAAATGAGAGATGATTGTGGATTAGTTTTGACATCCCCCCCTCCACCCCTTCACCCCTCTGGTCTTTCTTCCTCCCCATTACCTCTGTTACAACAGAGTCATTGGGACCCTGCACTGAAGAGCTGTTCATCAGTTTCCTCCATTTCTATTGGTTGTGTACTGAAGCCTGGGTCCCTACAACCATTTTGGTAGCTGTTTTCACATGATCATGTTTGAAGTTTTGGATGGAGTTGGAAGGTCTTTTTGATAGAGGCTGATTCTGCAAGCTTTGCAGGTCAGCTCAGATTGTGTCCCCCCTCCCTTCCCCCATCTTCTCGTGGCATCAGTTCGTAGTTTTGTCAAACTGACAGGAACATTACTGTGTACCACTCACAGCCACTGCTGATTTTTCTGCATAGAATTTCAGCCACTCTCTCCAGGAAAAGAGTGCGTTGCTACAAGAACGGATGAACCATTCTCCCCTCCTCCCCCTCCCCTTCTTGTGGCTGTATTTTTCTTTAAGAGAGTGGCTTTTTTCAGCAGAATTTTGCCAGGGCCTTGTTTGCCATGGGTTCATGTATGCGTGTGTGTGTGTGCTAACTGTGTGTTGCACAGGATACGTCAAATTGTGTCTCATCAGAAAGACCTGTCACAGACATCACTCATGGTGAAGTGGATGAGGCAAAATTGTGGCCCAAGACAGAAGTCAAGGTGTGGAATAGCCTAGCAGTACAAGCATTGAGCTTGTGATCTGACGGCCTGGTTTGAGCCATCCCCAGACACCCGTTTGAGGGGATTTTCCCCCTGGAGTTGATTAATTAATTAACCCTCTGCTATCATCAAAGTCTTAGTAAGTATAAATATGAAAAAAACCATGCCAAAGGAAGTAATCTGCAGTTCATGCACACCCCTTTACAAACATATCAATAAAAGATTTTCTTTTTACTCACTAAATGCATGAAAATGTTTGGAAAATAGTTCAAAGACATCACTGCACCCAAATCGTTATTGTTTTCCATGTGTAGTAACTGGTATGGGAGAAAGAAAAAAAATCAAAAGTCGGAAGCAGAGGATCCTTGTTTATAACTTGTCCATAGCTATAACAAGTCACGATTGACTTCAGACTTGTCTCTTCAAAATTTTTTCACAAGTTTTAAACCTTCAAAGCACACTAAACCATCAATATTATATCTGGAAATGAATTCTAGAAGTTGTAAAGGTTCCCATGACATTGTCCCCCACAAGAAAATTTAAAAATTATTTTGAAAAATCACAGCAGAAAAGTACTCCACCAATCTCTTGCAACCAAATTCAAAATGGCTCCCAAGTCTTCACTACCAGAGGACTCTCCTGCCATAGTTGCATTATGGGATGTGTGAAAGTTGTTGACCTATTAGTGGTTGATCTTTGTTGATTGGGTATTTAGAAATGGAAGTTGGTCAGTCGGACACAGACAGTCCAATTGATTGGGGTTAGGGTAATATCAGTGCCGACTCCAATCCCTCAAAAGTCTTTTGGATAAAACTATAAACCGAGGTTCTGTGCGCAAATGCATGATAAAACCTGTTCCACTTTTCAGAAGAGCAGGCTGTTTCTTGCTGTTAGGAACAGATGACAAAATTGTAAAAAAAAAAAAAATGCATGTGCATGGTATTGTATTTAGACATCATCACTTGTTGGAATGTGGCCACCTTGATGGTGGGCAAATGGCTGCATATGTAAAACCTCACTATGGCTGAACCTGAAGCTGTAGCGGAGGAACAAAAAGAAAAAAAAAAACCAAAACAACCCCAAACCAAACCCTGAACCTGTCACTCTGTAATCTGGTGGGCAAAGTTCTGCTGACCACTGGTCATGGGTCTAGCAGATTAGTCTCTATTCTTTACAGCAGATTAAAATACCAAGAGACAAAAATACATCTAAACAAAAAAAACTAAAAAATTTTCAAGATTGTGCCCTTTGCCAGCCTGTGAGGGATCATGCATTGCATGCAACAAGATATACCAGGTGATCATTTTTTTCTTTTTCTTTTTTTTTCTTTTCTTTTTTTTTTGAAGGTCTGGCTTTGTTGTCATTCCAGCTCGAGAGTGAGTATGATGCAGCATGTCAGATGCTTTTTCTCCAACATTCATGCCGCTGACCGTTGATCTTTGTTTTTACTATCATTATTCTTGTTATTGTTGTTATTATCATCATCTCTTCATTGTTGTTGTTGTCAGTTGATATTTGCTTCTCTTTCATTGTCAATTGCATTTCCATTTTGGTTTGTTTTTTTTCTGTTAAATTTTATCACGAGAAATCCATTTTTGACTTAAGTCTCTCTTTGTTTGTGTTTGGTATGTCTAGTATGTCTCGTATCAAAACATTTCTTCTTTTTTTTTTTCTCTTGTCCTTAACATTGATCTGTTTAAAAAAAATTTACGAGAAGATGTTGATTTGTTTTAGTTTTAAAAAAACGCTTATCTACATTGTGTGTTCAGAAGTTTTCAGACTTACTATGGCTGCTGTGTTTCAGTAGTTGGTCTCTTTTCAGTTTGCTTGTTGCACAGTGCAGTAAAAATCTCTGTGAACGCTGACCTTACATTTTGGGGGTATTTTAATTTTAATTTTATTTTACACGCTTAAGCATTGTTTCTGTCGATTATTACTTACTTTTATTTGGTTATGCAATAGTCAGTGTCAAGGGTACTCAGTTTTGTTATAGTTCAGTTACGGTGTACTGTTAAATTTTTTAATTATCTTTTTGCTCATGGGGTAAATAGCTACGAGTTTTGAGTGTCTACATAGCTTTGAAGGCAACTGCTGAAACCAAGCCTGCAGAGGTGTATGTTTAGGGGTTTCCCCCCTAAAATTATTGTTGATAGACTCACTCCGTGATAGCCTTTTGGCTGAGACTGTTAAACTTAGTTCCCATGTGTGAATACATGCAGGGCATCTTGCTCACATGAACAAATCCTATTTATTTTTCGTAGAAGAGAAGGCCAGCTATGGCTTGTGCTAGATATGGAGGAACGTACCCCAGCATGCACCCTGCTACCTGGAGAGTGAAGGGTTTGGCCAGGTTCATTTTGCCCACGGCACACTGTCCAGAAACTGTTGTGCAGTGTCTCAGTATCTCGTCAAGGAGTTTAGGAAGAAGTCTAGTTAGAGTCTTCTCCACATCAGGAGGTCTCCTCCTCTAAACTGTAACTTTTTTCAACATTTCATATTTTCGACCCTCCATCACAAAATGAGTTGCATTGCACCTGAGCCACTTTTCCTCAAGGAGCCTTTTAATTTAGGCAAGAGGGGGTCAGGTTTTTTTTTTTTTTTAAAGGTTTCTATTGATTATAAAATTTGAAACTTTCTTCTACCTTGGAGTGAAGTATCGAGGCTTTTTTTCTGCTTGCTTTTGATTTAAAAGCACGTTTAAAAACACCTTAGTTCACATCCTGACCACCTGTTACAATACAAAATTTGTTGATTTCTCAATTTGTAACTTCTGGAGTTCAGCATTTCAATTTGTAATCACTTTTCATAAAATTGTCTGAATTTGAATCTGTTTTCTTTTTTAACCTTTTAAAAATCTTTTTATTGCAGATTGATAAGATGTTAACAACTTAAAGAAAATTGACCCATGGTGCAGTGTGACTCATTATGTTGTGGAAGGTCACATGTAAGTCTGTTATGGGATGGGTCTTAGATTTGATCTGATTTTTTCGTCTTTAGTCTGGGCTGTTTAGGGTTTCTTCATCTTTGTCAGTAACTTGTCAGAATACTACTAGCTATCATGACACAGCAGCTAACATAGTGATTGTAATCCTAATGAGGAACATCCTAGACAGTGGTTAACATAGTGATTGTGATTTTAATTAGAAACATCTTAGCATAATGATTAACGCTGTGATTGTAATCCTAATGAAAAACATCTTAGCACAGTGGATATCATATAGTGATTGTAATCCTAGTGAGAAACAAATGCCTTGTCATTGGTATTGTTTTGTGATCTGCCTTACAGCTTCTGCTCTATCGTGAGTGTATTGTGAACTTCAAGGAAAGCAAAAGATCATGCAGTGCATGCCATGTGTGTGACTGAGATTCTGATTGTGATAAAAAAAAACTTTATCATGAACACTGCAGGTGTTTTGTTTATTTTGAGCCTAGTTAAAAACTGGGACAAATTACAGAAAGCGCAGACTATGGATCTGTAACACAATATTATTGGACCTTCAGTGAATGTTATCATAATAAAGGTAAAGATGTCCCATAACGTATGTGGTTGTAGGGGAGTGAGGTGTCAGAGATCTCGCTTCTCTAG
>CM060322.1:20392672-20417672 GCA_030674155.1 Stramonita haemastoma | reverse complement strand
TGTTTTTTCTGCATTTGTATACTCTTAAGCAGCAGTTTGTGTGTCTTGTTTATTCTGTAGATGGGTTTGTGTGGTGTTGGATATTTATATATGAGGTATTTGTATTATCAGTAAAACTTGGTATGTTTGTGGCATTTTTGCCAGTGTGAGTGTTGTTGTGTTTTCTGCATGTGTATGCTCTCGAACAGCTGTTTGTGTTTTGTGCAGTTATGTATGTTGTTCACACTGTAGGTAGATTTGTGTGGTGTTGGGTATTTATGTACGAGGTATTTGTATCATCGGTAAAACTTTGTATGTTTGTGGCATTTTTGCCAGTGTGAGTGTCGATGTGTTTTCTGCATGTGTATACTCTCGAGCAGCTGTTTGTGTGTTGTGTTGTGTAGTTATGTATCTTGTTTATACTGTAGATAGGTTTGTGTGGTGTTGGATATTTTTTATGTATGAGGTATTTGTAATATCAATAAAACTTGGTTATGTTGTGATTAATCTCTACCTGTGTGACTTTGTTATGATTGTTTTGACGTTGGTGTCATGGTGGTATCATGTTCAGGTGTATGTCTGTGTTGCTGTTGACAAGTTTTATTCATCATTGTCGCAGTCAGGTTAACAAAAATAAATTATCGAAAAAAACCAAGTTTTTCTAAATTTCTGGGGAACTCACTTACATGTTGGATTATTTGATGTTATTTTCTTTTATGAAGAAATCAGTCATGTCAGCAATCAAGTTGAAAGTGCTTGATACTTTCTTTACATTATGGGATGCTGTTTTAGATTTTTTAAACATATAATTTTGATGGTGGGGAAAAAACTGGTAGAAGCTTAGGGGCAAAAAAAAAAAAGTGAAAACTGCTGAAAAGTTTTGTAATAGTTCTGAACCATTGACATTGATTCATCACACTGTTTGTATTGTTAGTGCAAAGGAAGAGAAGGCGAAACAGTCAGAAACAGAGACAGTGAGGTAAGAACGTAGTGGGAGTGAGTGGCGGGGGAGAAGGGCGTTCCAGTTTTCGTTTTCTTTTCGCCTTGTAAGATACTTTTTTATTTCTCTGCGTTTGTTTCTTCTGTGGTCCCTCTCTGCAAAAAGAAAAACCAGAATGTAAGAAATCGCTTTTGCATTTGTTTTTGTGTGTACATATCTATCTTATGTACAAAACTTGCTTAGTAGAAAGCATTCCTGTTTAAAACTTGCTTACAAGAATGCGTCATATTTTGTGGATGTGCCCATGCCAAATTTTTTAGATAGGTATCTATCTCTAATGAAGGGCAAACTCCAGAGGCTGCTTAATCAATGATCTGGGTTTTGGGGATTGATAGGGAAGCTGCCTCTTAGAATGTAGCTGTGCGTGAGGGGATCTTGCCCCAGTTGTGTAGTGAAGGCATCAGATTCTATAGCCACAGCAGACTGTGCAAGATAGTGTTGAGCACTGCAGCATCCAGAAGTCCTGTGAAAAAAGATTTTAATGTGGCTGCTTGTCACTTCACTCAGGAATGCCATTGGCAATGGATGAAAAGTGTTCACAGTGTTTCAAAATAAATATGTGCAAGTTGATGTTTTTGATTGGTGAGAGTGGGATTTGGATCACTCCCCTTGAAGATGGAGTATGGCTGCTTTTAATAAGGGAATAAAAAAACAAAAACGTTTATATGAAAATCCATCTCTAATGTGAGGTTGGTAGGATTGTTGTTATGTTAAATCGTTTAAACTGGTGGCACCCCTAGAAAAACAAAAACAAAACGCACACATGAAGAAAGAAGAATCCAATCTGATGGTTTGTACAGTTCTTACAGTTGAAGCTGTGTCAGTTTTCAAATCATGTGAAGGAAATGCAAGAGGAAAAAAAACAGAAAGAGAATTGTGTATCCGGCTTGATCTTTTTATTTTTATCTTATTTTTATGTTAATTTTCTTGTTAGTTTGTATTTCTTGTTAGTTTGTATTTCTTGTTAGTTTGTATTTCTTGTTAGTTTGTATTTTTGCTTCAGGCCAGGTTATTTTTCCCTTATTGGCTTATTTTTGATTTGCAAGCCTATGTGGGACATTTTCCTTTTTTTTTTTTCTTTGTTTTTAATGATTGCGTAATTATTACAAGGAGGTTTTAGAAAAATAAAAACTAGTTGCTTTCTTAACTTTGCCATCAAAGAAGCAGGATTCAAAATCTGTTGCCACTGTGTGTTCATAAATGGATACAAAACTGAAAATACTGCTTTAAAAAGTTTTTTTTCCTTGATGGGAAAAATAAGACTGTAGACATCCGTTAGGCTTTGGATATTAATTATCACACTACTGCTTGTGATGGACTGCTTTGATTCAGTTGCCTGAGCTTGAAAAGCTTATTCCTTCCTCACTGTTGCATGTCTGTGATCACTTTGTGTCTGGACAGACCTAAGCTATATCCACCACGGCACATTAGTTTTGTACACACTTTCGCTTATATGCTTGGGGATTAAACAGAAATCTGTGATTTTCTTAGTTCTGTTAGTAATGTATTTTTTCTGGCCATTTTCACCTCCATTGTAAACATCCATTATTTTAGATGTAACTCAAATTGTGAAAAAGTGTCATGGATTTTTAGACCGTTTGGTATGTCTTATGTAGCATAGAGTTCATAGTTTCAGTTTTGGATTGTAGGTTTGATTTGAACTTCAGTGTGTATGTGGCTGTAGTCTGTTCTGTTGCTTGCATAAGTGGTATATTTGTGGGCGGACATGCTGTCATGATAGTGTGAGACACATTCTTGCTGAATCTTAATCTGCACGCTTGTTTAGAAAGCATTTAAAAAAAAGAAAAGTTATTTAGGATCTTTTCCAAAGGCTATGATCATTGGCGACATTGAGGTAGGTATTTTCTCTGAGCACTCTGTCAGCTCTATACTCAGCACTAGCTTTGACTTTTATCTTACTACATCGTATTTTGTGCATTTTTTAAAATTTGATATTCATTTATTTACATAAGATGCTTTAGTTTGAAAGCAAAGAAATGGGATGGTTTTAGAAGCAACTGGGATCATGAATTGCTTTTGTTGTTATAGGTATTAGCTGTTTTTTTTGTTTTTTTTTCAATTAATATGGTTTGGCTAGATGATGGAAAGTGTGAGACATAAAAGAAACCTTTGTCCCAAACTTTTGTGAGAATTTTTTAAATCTCTGAATGTGTCAAATGACAGACAGATGAATGTTCAGACTTAATGTATAAAGAAGCTAACCCTGCAGCCAAAAGAAGAAGGAAATACAGTATTCTTGCTGAAACTTAAATTTTTTTTAATTTTTTTTACATGAGCCATTATGTGATAACAGGCTTGTAATGAAATAATTCCTTTATTCATAGATTCTTAACCTTACAGTGGAATGGTAGTAATAAGTACCCACCTTGCTTGTTAGATGTAGTTTACATGAATAAAGGAATTTCAAAGGTGTGTGTTCCTTCTGTATCATGGATTGTTCTCATGGCACTGTGCATTTCTTGTAAAACTAAATAGGGAATGGAATTTGAGGGATGAAGGAAAAGGCAGAATTTGTCATTTGGGATAACAAAATGACTGAAAACATTTTTTCTTAAATGACTTTTCAGAGTTACATTTGGGAAGAATTATAGGTTTTACTGCCTGCTTAGTGCCAGTGTGAAAAAAATATCAATTAGAATGAAACACTTCCTTTAGAAAAAAAAAAGCTTGATTTGTATAAATTGAGTTTGATGACAAGTTGGTTATACCAGTAGGATATAACGAATCAGATTTTAGCTGATTTTTTCAGCCAGCATTTGTGCTGGCAGGTTTTGTTGTTGTTGTTGTTTGTTGTTGGTTGGTCTGTTGTTGTTGGTTGTTGTTTGTTCTGATTTGGCGACTTTTCTGTCATTGTTTGTTCAGTGAACCAGCCTCGACTTCCGTTTCCAAGAAGACAAGCAGGTATTTAGCTCCTCCTTTCAGCACAATGAATCATTCTGTTTAGTTGCCAAGTTCAGGCAGAAAATGGATGTGGTGGAATCCATACTAAAGAAGTTCTGTTTTGTTTTGTTTTTCATCAAAGAAGTGTTATATGTTGAACATTGTCTGAAATTTCAGATGTGTGTCTTTGTATGGATACTTCTTGGGTTGCGGATGTTACACTCTCTCTCTCTAGCCCTTCATCCCCCTTTCTTCCTTCCTCCTTCCTTCCTTCCTTCTGTGTGTGTGTGTGTGTGTGTGTGTGTGTGTGTGTGTGTGTGTGTGTGTGTGTGTGTGTGTGTGTGTGTGTGTGTGTGTGTGCATGTCTCTCTGTCTCTGTCTCTGTCTCTGTGTCTGTGTCTGTCTGTCTGTCTGTCTGTCTGTCTCTGTCTGTCTGTCTGTCTGTCTGTCTGTCTGTCTGTCTGTCTGTCTCTCTCTCTCTCCTCTCTCTCTCTCTCTCTCTCTCTCTCTCTCTCTCTCTCTCTCTCTCTCTCTCTCTCTCTCTCTCTCTCTCTCTGTATCTCTGCCTTCTTGTTTTTTCACCTCCTTGTTTTTTTTTCTCTCTCTTTTTTTTGTTTTGTTTTTGTTTGTTTTATGTTTGTTTGTTTTTAAATGCAGTGTGATGAAATCAGTTTCTGCCATTAAATTTAGAAATGGATATGTGCAGCATTTTTGTTGTTGTTAGTGTTGAAGGAGTATATGTAGAAAAGAAAAAAGATTTATGTGTTATCGACTCGGATCATGTTTGGGTCAAATCTTGTATGTAGATATTTTCGGTGTTGTTCTTGTTGCTGTTTTTTGTTTGTTTGTTTTTTTAAATTTCTAGTATGATTATTGACAGCTATTTGTTTTTTTTGCTGAAGGGTTTTTAAATTTTTTTTTTTTTTTAATTGCTGGTGATCTATTACTGTTTTCTGTCATTCTGTTCCTATTATGTTTGGTTTGAAAACACACAAACATTTGCTTCAAGATATGTAACGTATTCATACATGTTTACATACACACACAAAACACACACACACATACACAAACATGCACGCACGCACATGCTCTCTCTCTCTCTCTCTCTCTTCACCTTCTGAAAATAAAATTCAATCAATCAATCAATCTCTCTCTCTCTCTCTCTCTCTCTCTCTCTCTCTCTCTCTCTCTCTCTCTCTCTCTCTCTCTCTCTCTCTCTCTCTCTCTCTCTCATTCTCCTCTCTTGCTTTAGCTCTTTTTCGTACATTCCTATTGTTAAGGAAACAAAAATCCTTAGTTAGGGTGTAAAGAAAAAAATATATGTATAATTATGGAAAAGCCATGTGATAGCTATATTGGCTGTTTCAAGTAACCAAATGTGTTGTCAGAGAGATTGTGTATCCTGTGCAACATTCGTGTTACAACAGAGAGAGAGACAGCGAGAGAGAGAGAGAGAGAGAGACAGAGAGAGAGACAGAGAGAGAGACAGAGAGAGAGAGAGATAGAGAGAGAGACAGAGAGACAGAGACAGAGAGACAGAGAGAGAAAGATCTTTTAACTCACTGTATTCTCTCTGGCGGTATCATGTTTGTCAGTGTGTGCAACTGTTAGAACATGTAAGACGTGTGTTGTTAGCAGTTTTGTTTTTGTTTTGGTTTGTTCAGTGAGAGTACCAGCGACAAGAAAGCGTCTCAGAAGAGGTAATTCCTCTTGTCTATGCTTGTGCCGACTATCCATGATTTTTATGCCATATGAGTGATACTTACTATTATGACTTGTAGAAAATGCTTCTTTTTTCTCTCTCCTTTTTCTCCTTTTTATGTTGTTTTCAAGTTATGCAGAATTTCTGTTGGGTTTCTTTCCTTTCGGGTGGATTGTAAAGTAAAATGCTCAGTTATCACTGAAAGACTTTTTATATCTTCTTGTTTGTCTGTATTTTTCTTGTGGCAGCTCTTTATGTTTCAATAGTATCTATTCAGGGGGGCTCTTACATGTCAATAGTATCCTGATGTTTTAGGTGTTCTATGCTGGCAATACTCTCTTCTTTTCTCTCTTTGTTTCAGTTATTTCTTTTTCTCTTTTTTGTGTATCTATCTTTGCCTTTGCTTATTTTCTTGCCTTTTTTTTTCTCATACAATACCTGCTATTCTATTCAGCGAACTGCTTGTAGTGTTTAAAACT
This sequence comes from Stramonita haemastoma, assembly GCA_030674155.1. Classification (NCBI taxonomy): domain Eukaryota; kingdom Metazoa; phylum Mollusca; class Gastropoda; order Neogastropoda; family Muricidae; genus Stramonita; species Stramonita haemastoma. The sequence goes on along the minus strand of CM060322.1, from coordinate 20,411,611 downwards.
GGGATGAATACAAGATATTGATTCTGCAATGTTATTTGCCTGTATGGTCTTTTAAATGCGAGTTGTTTTTGTTGTTGGGTTTTTTTGGGTTGTTTTGTTTGTTACTTGTTACATATTAAGTTTTTGCAGTTTTGCATACTGTAACTTTTGAATTATGCACAAAACCCCCATGTTGGAATGTGGTTACATTAATGGTGGGTAAAAATTATTGTGTACATAAATCTAACTGCAGGTGAACCTTGGAGCTGTAGAGGAGGAATGAAAAAACAAAATTATACACAAGGGCTGATGTTCTTTAGGCAGCTGAGTCCACCTTGTTACAAGGAAATAAAACGTTTAAAGTAACACGTCATGAACTCTGTTCCTTTTGAAGGTTGGCATGATGTTGCGTAAGGAAAGTCGCTTTCATTGGGATGTTGTGTAAGAAAAGTTGCTTTCATTAGTCACTGAATTTTGTTACATTTTCTTTCCCCAGTAACAGCCCTAATGTGGCCTTAGCGGTCCATATGGGTTTAATTTTTGTTGTTGTTGGGTTTGTTTTCATTTACAGCTCTTGTGTAATGATGTCTAAGAATTTCAATAATTGTTCAAGTCATTTAGCCTCTTAACATATGAGTGCAAGTGCACCCTATATACCGGGGGCAAAATTCCTAAATATATACCACTTGCTATGTTTATGTTCTGATAACTCAGAAACTACCTGAAGAATAATTCTGATATTCTGTCCAATGACAGTATATGTAATGTAAATTGCTTTCTGGCAAGAAAGCTTCCTCCTTCTTATTCCTTCCTATGTGTCACTGCTTCAAGTCGCTGGCACAGGATTTTGGATTTATCTTTTTTTTTTTTTCAGTTTCACTAATGTCTTCTTTGTAACATCTTCTGATCCCAGTCTGCACAGCGCACAAATCCAACATCACTCAGTCAAGTGAAGAGTGCTAAATTTAGCGAGCCCTTTCCTTATACCTAGTCCAAGTTTGGTCAGTTCCTGCTATAAATAGCACCAGCTAACCAACCCTAACTAGGCTGGGATGGGATGGATTTATTAGCAGCTGAGAGGAGCTGAAAGTAGTGGGAAACTGAGAACTGTGTGTGTTGTGTGTCACCAGGGATCGCTCGGAGAGTCCTGTGGCAGGGAGGCGGGGAAAGAGTGGATCGCGAAGCCCTGTGCGGGGGAGGCGGAAACGCAGTGGGTCTCGCAGCCCTGTCAAACCCTCACGCCGACGCAGCGTCACTCCCAAGAAACGACGCAGCAAGTCGAAGAGTCCTCGCCGCTCCCGCTCTCCTGCGTAAGATTGTGTTTTCTCTTACCTTGGGAGATGAGAATTTTTTTGTTTTAATTCTTATTAATTTTTTTATTATTTAAAATTTGTATTTTTTATTATTTTTTTTGGGGGGGGGGGGGGGGGGGGAGTTGAGATAGCTTTATGGTTACACAGCATGCAAATCCAGCATAACTCCGTCAAGGGTCCTGGTACCCAGTGCTAAAATTAGCCCCATTCCTTTTACCAAGTTTAAGTGTGGTCCAGTTTCTGCTATGATTAGCACCAGCTGGGATGGAATAGATAGCAGCTGAGAGGAGTGGAAAGTGGGGGAAACTGACAGCTGTGGTTAGAGGGTTGGGCTTGTGGTTGTATGGCCTGGGTTTGAGCTATCGTTGGTGTGCCTTGTTTGAGGGGATTTTTTTTCTCTCCTGGAGTTAACATTTATTACTGACTCCCCTGCTTTGAAAGTTCTTCAGAAACGGGTTGTTAACCAAAGTTCTGTGAACGGATGCATGCAGAACATCTTGTGCTGAAAGCAATAATGACACACTTGGGTTAAGTCTGAGGGGGCAAAAAAAGGCAGTGGAAAGCGTTATTACATTATCTGTACTTTTACTGTTACTTTTATTTTGTAATCTTTGAATAAAGTAAGCCACAAATAGTGATACTTGGTTGATGGTAGAAGCTCCACATAATATCATCAGAGTGAGCCATCTTTCTCCATCTCTGCTGACTTCTGTGATCTTCCATAGCCCTCCTAGATTGCTGACTGACCTCAGTGATGTTGGCATTGGTGGATGTAGGTGGTGGTGATGGTTGAAGAGAGAGAGAGAGAGAGAGAGAGAGAGAGAGAGAGAGAGAGAGAGATGAGGAGAGAGAGAGAGAGAGAAAGGATAATAGTAGAACCAACTGCTGTTAACTGTAGAACCAACTGCTGTTGTTCTCATCAGCTACTTACGAACTTTCAGCAGTATCATATCTGTTATCTTGAATCAGAAAGCAAAACAAACACTCACAAAATTTGAAGTAGGAAGGTTTTTGGTTCGTAATAAACAGATTGTATAATGTAACAAGTGTGAAAAGTTTAGCTTCAAGTTGTTGAAGAGAGAGTGATGACAGAATTTGTGTTTTTTGCAGCAAAAAGAAGAAAGCACGCAGCCCTCGTCGATCACGCAGTGGATCCCGCCACAGGTGAGCATTTATTTTATTTGTTCATTCATTCTTTTATATTGAGGATAATGGAATAAGCACTCATGTTCTTTTTTACATCCAGTCCCTGTGTGTATGCAGTTTTGTAAATCTTGTCATCGGTTCCCACTGGCACATGATGGCCTACTTTAAAAAAAAGCAGAATAGGATTTAACATGTGTGTGCCTCGGTTTATAGTCTCATCCGAAGGATTTGTGGGGAGAGTGGAGTCAGCACTGATGTTAACTCCAGGGGAAAAAATCCCTTGAACAGGAATCGAACCTGGGTCATCAAATTGCGAGGGGAATGTTCTGACCCCCAGGCTATCCTGTCCCCATGAATGGAATGTGTCATTTATATTTAGATATGTACTATCAGCTTTTTTTTTGGGGGGGAAGGGCTGTGGGGTGGGGGGATTCTGTTGTTTTGTAGGGTTTTTTGGGGGGAGGGGGATGGGGTGGGGGTGGGCATTGAGAGAATGAATGATGATGGCACAGGCACAATATTCTGAGAGACCAAATTTCTGTGCTATCATCAGAGAGTGTGGTGCCACTGTAAAGTGCCACACATCCTTTAACAAGTTTTTTTGTTTTTATACATTATCTATCTATCTATCTATCTATCTGTCTATCTATCTGTCTATCTGTCTGTCTGTCTGTCTGTCTTATCTATCTATCTATCTATCTATCTATCTATCTATCTATCTATCTATCTATCTGTCTGTCTGTCTGTCTGTCTGTCTGTCTCTGTCTCTGTCCCTGTCTATCTCTCTCTCTCTCTCTCTCTCTCTCTCTCTCTCTCTCTCTCTCTCTCTCTCTCTCTCTCTCTCTCTCTCTCTCTCTCTCTCTCTCTATCTATCTATCTATCTATCTATCTATCTATCTATTTTTTTCATACATTTTCTTTGTAACTTTGCCAGGGCCACAACTCCAGAGTTTCCCTGAGTTTTCTTCATAAACACTTCACGCACATTATACACACAAGTTTTATCATCTCACTCACCCACACACAAAAAAATTCACACCCAGGGTGCATCACCTCTTGGTGATTTTTTGTTTGTTTTTTCTTTACACAGGTCCAAGAAAGACAAGAAGAAGGAACGCAGCAGGAGCCGAGAGCGGCGAGAAAAGAAAGAGAAGAAGAAGAACAAGGAGAAGAGGGAGGAAAAGAGCGCCTCCTCTTCCTCCTCCAGCAAAGTGGCCCGCAACTACGACGAGGAGGAGAAAGGCTTCAACAGTGGCGGGGGTGGTGGCGGTGGTGGTGGGGGTGGTGGTGGTGCTGGGGGGGGTGGGGGCAGTGACCGTGACGAAGAGATGAGGTCACCAGGGGGTGGTGACCTTGACGAGGAGCGTAGGTCGGGTGGTGGTGGCGGTGGCGGTGGTGGTGTTGATCGGCAGCTGATTGACATGGATACCAGCGATTGAGGCGTTGGAGTGGAGCGTTGGGTTGGATTGGAGCGTTGGGGTGGATTGGAGCGTTGGGGTGGAGTGTTGGATTGAAGCGTTGGGTTGGATTGGAGCGTTGGGTCGGAGCGTTGGATTGAAGCGTTCTGTTGTTAGCAGTCAAGATGAAATGTTTTTTTTAACGCAGAAAGATGATATTGTAATTCAGGACTGTAAACCGCTACTTAACCAAAAAAAAAAAAAAAAAATTGGTATTAACCCCCTATGACTTGATTGTGTTGTGGCTTTTGTGTTTGCTGATAGGGAAATCAACATACCCTCAAATCTTGATGGCAATTTCCAAGGAAAATGCAAAAAAAATTTGTTTGAGGTTGTTTTGTTTTTTTTGTTGCTTTTATCACTCAATCAACAAATTGTTAACTGAAAGAGTAAGTTGAAGACGTAGCCTTAAGTTGCCTCTTAAACTTTAAAAAAAAAAGAAAAAAGTGGATAGATTTTTAGTTGTGTTACATTTGGGTGACTGTTTACGCGCCTTGGCTTCAGTACAGTCCCCCCAGTTTACCCAGCTGTAAATGGATACCTGCCCTCTTTAGGGACAGAGAAGGTAAAGCAGCGAGGGAGAGGAGATGGGCGCCGCTCTCAATATGCTGGCCCCTAGAGAAGCTGAGGTCTCTGATGCCTCGCTCCCCTACGACCGCCTAGGTTATGGGACGCCTTTACTTTTACCTACATTTTCCAAGATTGCATAGATTATTTGTCATCGTTTGACTCAGGACGTTTTCTTGCTAAGTTTCTGGCAAACGTTTCAATCATGACCAAGACGGGAATGCATCAGACCAAAGTTTGAGTGGTCCTTCTTTCTGGGGAAAGGAGGACCTAGTGTCATGTCAGCAAAAGCGATGAACAGAAGCCTGTGGTTTGTGACGTCTGACATTGCCTCATTGGGATTGGTGTTTGAAGGCAGCTTTTTCAGCGATGGAGCTTAGGCATCGCTGTTTCAAAAAGAATCATGAAAAGAATAGAGCTTTATATTACTGAGTGGATTGTAGCCTGTTAGTTATAATCATTTTGTATCATACCGCATCCATACTATTTCATTTGTTTGTTGTTGTTGTCTTGTTGTTCTAACTTTTTTTTTTTTCATAAAAACTGGATTATTTCTATTTAAACCTATTCTGATTTAGGAATTGATTTTTGTTGTTGTTAACAAATGTTGTAGTGAGTCAGTCTGCTTTGCTGTTGTTTTACTTTGTTACTCATAATTTTTTTTTTATCAAGTTGTGCTCAATCTTAAGAACTGTTAAATATGTGTTTGGTTACAGAGCCCCCCCCCCCCCCCTCCCTTAAAAAAAAAAAATCAGTGAAAGAGTTAAGGAATGTAACAAGTGCCATTACAGTGGAGCAGAATTAGATTCTTGTTAAAAAGAACGTGAAGTATCTTTTGTCATGTATAGGCCTGTGTAGTTAGTGGGGCTATAAACAACATGATTGGATTGGATTGGATTGTCATGAATATTGGAATTTGGATCCTTGCCTTGCAATGTGGGTAGATCATTTCCTGGAGAATAATGAGACATGAGCATATATATAACAACTTTTGATTTATGTGAGTCCTTGATCATGAAAATTCAGATTTTATGACAAATGTAAATTGTTTTTTGTAATTGTATCATTCATACACACATGTATTGATTATACATGGCGATTGAATACGCATGGATGCACTGTGTGCACAGAGCGCAGACTTGCACACACACGCACACACATGTGCATGCACATGCAGTGATGCACGCACATACATGCACATACAACATCATAGATAGAGGTGCTGACACCTAGAAACCTAGAAATCTTAACCTTTATTCCTTAGAACGTTTTTACAAGTACACTTTATTTCATTATTACCTAATTTTTTTTTTTTTTTCTGTTTTACCAATCGGATGTACATAATACAGAGATTATCCATTTGAAATTCACTTAGAATGCAGTTTGAAGTTTCAGACATTGATGTTTTAGGTGTGATTCTAGTTAAGTGAATTGATATTTGGTTTTAATGCGAGTAGTATATAGTTGTTTTTTTTTTTAATTGAATAAACAGAATGTTTTCTGAATCAGTTTGGTGTCAAGTCTATAGTTCTGAACTGTGTGAAAGTGTCCTTTTATGACTTTTCCTAAAACTTTTTTCATATGTTTCTTTTTTTTTTTTTTTTTGTTCCTCGGCTAGAGTTTAGAGTTTTGAGGTTCAACGCTGGTGAGAATTTTGGTGAGAATTTTGCGTACTGACTGCCTCCCCCCCCCCCCCTTTTAGGTAGCCACATTTCTGTCTTTGGGTATGGTGTCTAAACACACCACCTGTATGCATGCATTTTAATTTTTCTTTAAATAAAGTTGTCATCCGTTCCTACCAGCACAAAATGGCCCACTCTAGTTGAATATGTTTTTAACATGTGTGCAAGATGTTCTGCATGCATTGGCACATGCATGGGGTGTCAGTTTATAATCTCATCCAAAGGACTTTGACATTCTCGCGTCAAACTGGGAAAAGAATGCTAGGCTGGGGATTGAACCCAGAACCTCATGGTTTTCTTGTTAGCAGGTTAACCATCCTTCCAGCTTTTGTCTTTCAGATCTGTTATTTCATTTTTAGTTAGAAATTCATGCTTCAATGTGTGCACACTCACATGTGTGTGTGTTTGTGTGTGTATGTGCATGTGTGTGTGCATGTATAGTATGTGTGTGTATGCCTATATGAATGTATGTGTGTTTGTGTGTGTATGTGCATGTGTGTGTGCGTGTATAGTATGTGTGTGTATGCCTATATGAATGTATTATACATTTATATAGGCATACACACACATACTATACACACACACACACACATGCACATACACACACAAACACACACAAATGTCAAACACACACACACACACACACACACACACACACACACACACACACACACACACACACACACACTCAATCCCAGTTGTACCAACCAGATAAAAGCCATGGTATGGTTGAAAGAAAAATAGCCAGAATAAGACCTGCCTTTTTCATCTGCCAATAAAACCATACTTAGCAATCATTTTGAAGAACAGATACAACAAATTTATTAAACAGCTATAAAATTATATAACCTGATGGAGCATCTCCTACAGAGACCACATAAGCAACAAAGACGTGTGTAACAGAATCCAACAAACCATTGGTCCCTACGAAAATCAATCCATCAATCGTAAAGAAGCGTAAACTTAAACAGTACGGGCATGTCACAAGATCGAAAAAACTTGCACAAACAATACTGCAAGGCACTGTCCAGGGAGGAAGAAAAAGAGGCAGACCAAGGAAGAGATGGGAGGACAGCATCAGCGAATGGACAGGCCTAGAACTCGGCCAAATTTTGAGAAAGGCAGAACAGAGAGGAATGGAGGGAACTGGTTGTCAAGTCTTCAGGGGTGGCCTCACGGTCACCAGACTAAGGGATAGATAGATAGACTGAACCTGATGGATGCCTCAGCCCAATGGTTAACTGACTTCAATGCCAGGGGTCCATAAAGTGGGTTCGAATCCTGGCAGCTTTCGATGAATTAAGGGTGGGGATCTTTTACGATCTCCCATGTCAACTTCAAGTGCAGGCCTGCTGGTGCCTTGATTTTCTTTGTGTAAATACATATGCTAAAAATTCAAATATGCACCTTAAAGATCCCGGAATTCATGTTAGTGTTAGGTGGGTTACAGAAATACAAACATACCCAGCATACATACCCAAAGTCTCAAAGCTGATCCATCATATTAGTCATCATCCTCATCACCATTGAGACCATTATGCAATAAAAAGAAAATTGCCTCCAATTCCCTGTTACTTGGGTCTGAAAGGGACCTCAGTTTGGAGGTGTGGAGTCCTTAGGGGTTTGGTTGGAGCTGGTTCATGGGAGAGGGCTGTTGGTGGGACACAGTGGTAGCTACCACCCCATGTGAGTATCTCTGGCTCTACAACTAAAACTATCATTGTCATCAGTAAGGGGACTCCCTAGGTTGTGTTCTGCATATGTCAGCTCAGAACAGGCAGCACTGAACACGACTGAGTGATTCAGTGGCAGTCAGAGCCCGTCTGCTTTGGGGGCTTGACAGTGCAGTGATAAGGCAGGCAAGCTCCCTGTGGACTTCAGACTTTGGGTTGGCAACATGACGAGCCTTGGTGTGGCTGGTATTTAGTGAATGGAATAAGCCTTGTGGGAACAAACATCGGGACAGGAATGCCACAAAATATGAGACACAAAACTCCCCCAACTGTTGGAAAGTCTTTGCATCTTGCCAGTGGAAGCAACAGGTATAAAGACAGACAGGCGGTCTGAACTTCAAACAGGCATTGCTCTTCTTGACCTCAGTCATGTTTAGCAGCTGCATTTAACTCTGTACTGTTTTGCCTTTACAGTGGGTTCAGCACAATGCTGTTAAATGATGTTCATTTATAATTGTGCCAATAGTCATGATTGTTTTCAAGTAATCATGGAAACTCCCCTCTTCCCTCTCCCACACACACGCACACATGGCAACATGGACGTGACGTAGGAAAAACAACTGACTTCTCTTGCCGGTCCAAAAGGCGCGCCACTGACTACGTCACCAATATACGTAACCTACTGTCTAATCCTAGTCTCTCCTAACCCACAGGCGCGTTTACGTAGCAGCAGCTAACATACTTTTAGATGGCTACAAAAGAAAACATGCTTTGAGACTTTGGGCATGCATGATAGGTATGTTTGTATTTCCATAACCCACAGAACACCGACATGAATTACTGGATCTTTAAGGTGCATATTTGATTTTCCTGCATATGTATTTACCAAAAAAAAAGAAAGCATCCCCACTGGCCGGGAGAGTAAACTCAAACCTCTTGTCTTCAGTTACTATTACATCACTCACATTCTAACCATAAGCAGCCATTTCACCCCATCCCCCTTCCCCGATACAAATCGAAACAGCAGCTCTAGGGATATATGAGATAACAGGAGAAAGTCATCAAAGGAGACACTCTCTTGTGGCAAGGTCTGTCTGTCCGGCTGGCCCCTTATGGTTAACTTCTTAATTAATACTTCAGCACACTGCATTGGCACACTCGCTTTCTGCTGGTGGCATAATACTTGATGTCAAAACCACACCTCTCCGTATTAGACAATACAGGGTGGGTGACCACGCGCACTCGCATGAGAGAGGAGAGAGAGAGAAAGTTTTTCATTGTCCATATAGTATGGGGGGGGGGGGGGGGGGGGGGAGAACACTGTGACACTGTGTATTGCCACTGCTGTTAAGCTTCTGGACAAAAAAAAAAAAAAGGGGGGGGGGGGCGGGGAAAGGGACAATTTTAATTTTATGATTGCATAAAAACTGACAAAACAAATACCCACACATATCTATCCCATCGACAGTTAAGATCAAGGAATATATATATATATATGTTTTTCATTCTCTCTCTCTCTCTCTCTCTCTCTCTCTCTCTCTCTTCTCTCTCTCTCTCTCTTCTCTCTCTCTCTCTCTCTCTCTCTCTCTCTCTCTCTCTCTCTCTCTTCTTATATATATATTGTGTATATTATAACTCTTCTCAGAGAGAGAGAGAGAGACGTGAAGAGAGAGACGAGATAGAGATAGAGAGAGAGACTGAGAGAGAGAACGAGATGAGGAGAGAGAGAGAGAGAGAGAAGGAGCAAACCGCTGGAAAGAGAGATCAAATCGAATCAAATCAAATCAAGTTCTTTTATTTCAAGGATAATGAGTAAGCACTTATGTGCTTTTTTACATCCAGTCCCCACCTTATCAGAGAGAGAGAGACAGAGACAGACGAGACAGAGACAGAGAGAGCAAGCAAAACGGCTGTACGCGACACGTTTCAGCACAGCGGATTATTGGATTAGCTCTAGAGGATTAGCACAGCCGACAGGGATTACGTAGCTGATCATGAAGCAGTTGAGCGGATCCTGCCTGCAGGTTGTGTAGAACAAACAGTATGCAACAACTCAGGGCTTCAATGGCGTGAAAAAGCCTCTCTTTCTTTATTATTTTTTTTTCCATTCCCAGGTTGTGGGTCATTTACTGTATGAACGGTGGTGTCCATCTTACGCAAGGAAAGGTGTGTTTTTGTGCGTTTTTTAAGGTAAAGAAGATTTTTTTTGGTTACTTTATTCGAGGTGGTTTTGGTTGTGTGTGTGTGTGTGTGTGTGTGTGTGTGTGTGTGTGTGTGTGTGTGTGTGTGTGTGCGACGCGCGTGCCCGCGCGCCTGTGTGTGAATGGAATGTGCTAATTGATGTGTAGGTTTTATCATCATCCTGTGTTTACATTATTTTTACAGATGAACTTGTACTGAGGTTAGTATATAAGTTCATGGTAGCAGAACAGCTTAGCGCACAGTGGTTTTTATTTTTTTTTTTTTTTAAATTAGTAGCGTGAACATGCAGGGAGGGGAGAGCGGGGGTGGGGGACAAAATGCACAAAACGAAAGAAAATGCTAAGCTAGAAGATAAATCATATGTGTACCGTCTTCTTTTTTCCAGATCTTGCTTTCTGAATAGCTTCCACGACAATAAAACCATACCATGAAGGAAGAAAATAGTCCTGAATAACAGATTCTGACTATGCTGCATAGATCTGTCTTTCTGTTTAAGTTGAGGGTAATTTTAGCTGGGATTTTGTTTGTTGTTGTGTTGGGCATTTCCCTTCTTTGTTTATCTTGTTGTTTGTTTTTCTGTTCAGGTTTTAAGATCTTTTTTACAAAGTCCCGATTATTTTTTTTTTTATCAAAAAAAGGAAATACTATGTTCCAGTAAATTGAAGTTTTAGATGCCTGCAAAATTTATTTTTGGCAGCCACACTCGAATAAACGCTCGCACACAGGACTCACAAAGACATCTTTATAGGGAAATATAAACTAGCATGTAAAACAAACCCAGAAGTGCTCTGGCAGAAGCAAACTTGTTTGCGAGACATTAGAAAAAAATGCAAATCCTGTTTCTTGCGAGCCGTGTGTTGTTCAGCTTATTGGTGTTGCTGCTACTTTTGCTCAGTTTGTTCTGTAAAAGTAGGAGAATGCAATAATATCTCTTTTAAATTTGTTACTCGTCTGCACTTAGAAGAATTAAACAATCTAAGCCAGCTTGTAGTTCCATACACAGAACACTGATTGCAACATTTTTTCACATCATATCTTTGAAACTTTTAAGAAGAACTGTTTCTTGTTTTCTTCTCATGAATCTTTGAAGATGATTAATGTTCCTTGTTTTTTCCCTCTCACTCTTCCTTTTCCCCAACAACTTCGTGTGTTCTTTCTTTCTTTCTTTCTTTCTTTCTTTGTTTCTTTCTTTTTTCTTTGTTTCTTTCTTTCTTTCTTGTTTTTCTTTTCATTCTTTCATTCATTTTATTCTTTCTTTTCTTTTGTTCTTAATTCCACGATTGTCTTGGTGTTTTTGTGTTTGCAGTTGTGTGGACTTAACATTGGAATTATTGTGTGTGACTTGCGTCACCTGTATATCACATTCTCTCTCTCTCTCTCTCTCTCTCTCTCTCTCTCTCTCTCTCTCTCTCTCTCTCTCTCTCTCTCTCTCTCTCTCTCTCTCTCTCTCTCTCTCTCTCTCTCTCTCTCTCTCTCTCTCTGCTTCTCGTTTTCTCTTCTCTCTCCTTTAGGAATGTGTGTGTGTGTGTGTGTGTGTGTGTGTGTGTGTGTGTGTGTGTGTGTGTGTGTGTGTGTGTGTGTGTGTGTGTGTGTGTGTGTGTGTGATTGTGAGTGTGTGTGTGTGATTTCAAAGTTTATATCTGTTCTAAATGACTTTGCTGAAAAAAAGTTGATTAGACGATTTTTATTGCTTTTCGCTTGTTGTTGTTGTTGTTGTTGTTCGTCGTCGTCGTCGTCGTCGTTGTCGTCATCATCATCATCATCATCATCATCATCATCATCATCATCATCATCATCATCATCATCATCATCTTGAGTATCACCATTATTATGGTTAAACTGTTATTGTTGTTTTCAATTATTTGTTCTTGTAAGATAAATATCACATTTCTGACAAGGTCTTATCTCTAATAACCGGCATTTCATACATGATAATTTTGTAAAATGTGGATGTGGCCATTGTAGGTCATGCAAGATGTTTTGAGCACCCCTGTAGGATGAAGCTATTAAAGGGAACACCAAGTCAAAAGCAGTAACAGTGTCCAAACTGCTGACCAACCTTTTATGAGTGACAATATGTTTGAATTCATTAATGCTAAAAAGCCATTGTAACGTAAATTTTTTTTCTTCTTTCTTCTTTTTCTCATTAATAAGATTACTTCAGTGTACTGTAATTTACCTCGGAATGGCGCCTTTGCTAATAGAGATCAGTTATAATTTTTTTCGTTGGTATCTATTGACTAATATTGGATAATTATCTATGTAAATTTGGTCCATTCGAGCTTAATTTCAAGACGTAAGGAATTGGCTGCGAGTTTGAAAGTGCGTTTAGTTTCCATCTGACGATTTTTGTCTTGAATTTAGTAGCATTAAACTACCGTGGCTAAACTTACTTCTTCGTGTTCTGAGGGGGATGATGGAATTAAAAATGCTCTTCACCCCAAGGTTTTTTTTTTTTTGAACAGCCAATTTTTTAATGTTTTTTTTTTACACCTCATTTTCCGTAGACTCAAGTTAAGGACGGAATTTTTGTGGACATTTCTCGCAGTTGGAGCAATTTGCTCTAAACAGGGACAAGAGACTGTCAGTATTTCTAGTCGGAAGTGATGCCAACATTGAAGGTTTTTGTTTGGGATACGGTCTTCTGTGATGTCTTGTGCTCTTACTCCCACGCTGGTCAGCCCACTCTCACCCCACAGTCACACCAGTCCAGGTCATTTTGTTTATTGCACCCTCAGCTCCACAACATACACCCAGCCATAAAGCCACCAGTCAGAGTAAGTCCCTGCATTGCTACTGGGGTATTTTTAGTGGTATTAAAAAGTGCCTGCTTTCATCCAATAAACTCAGGACATACCTACAAAGTCTCCTGCTGATGACAGCATCAGTTTAGTGGTAGAAGCCAATGCTCGTGATTGTTTAGGCTTCAGTGAGGACTTTCATCAGTCGTAAAAGGGAACTACCCACTGATAAATCAGCAGACTTTGACGACTTTTATATAATCCACTATCCATGTTTAAAAGAGCCAGAAGAAGAAAAGAAACAGTTTTTCATTATGTTTTCAGGGTCCGGCAGATGCTGAATCTGAGACATCTTTTTCTTTAACTGCAGGATGGTCAATGCGAATGAAAGACAAGACAAGTTCAATCTCAGAACTGTCACTCTCAGGTTTATACTTACAACTTTCATCACACGAAATACAGGAATCACTGTAGCAGTCTCTAGAGATGTACACCCCTCAGTGTTAGTCAAGTCACTATGTAAGACACTGGAATAAGTAAGATCTACTACTAGTGGATGACGCTTGACTGTGCAGCCTGGATTTCCACCATATAAGCACACTGGTTGTTGACACGAGTAGTGGGGTCCGATCAACACAAATATATATTTTTACTAGATCCGGCTGGTAGCCAGCCACCTCCCATTAAAAGACAAAAGCACAAATTGTAGGCCGATATTTAATTGATGCTGCTTTCAACCGACCATCTTCACTGGCATGAAAATAATAAAACAATCTGGTCGCGTACGCAAAAATTCACTATTGGTGAACCTCGGGCTCTAGCCGAAGAACGGGGAAATACATCCCCATCCTTTGTCGTGTTAAATTTTTTGGAAAATACGACGTAAAAGCTGTAAACTGATACTGCATACACAACTGTCTCTGAATCCTGAGACAGCTTGGTATCACCCGAGTTTTTGCGATGTTCTAACAAGCTATGAGGAGCTGTGAATTTGAAATTTCATTTTCAAACACTTTTTTTTAAATCTGAAGCTGATGTGGTTGACAAAGATATGGACAGCTTTACTTTACATGCTGACACGGTCCTGATGACACTTTGACTTGGTGTTCCCTGAATCTAAAAAGACATATTCTGGTACCATAGATGATTGTTCATCAATTTGCGTATCTTAATACTCTTTATCATCTTCATTTGTTGTTGTTTTTTGTTGTTGTGTTGTTGTTGTGTTGTTGTGTTGTTTCTTCTTCTTTTCTTCTTTCTTCTTCTTCTTCTTCTTCTTCTTCTTCTTCTTTTCTTCTTCTTCTTCTTCTTTTCTTCCTTCTCCTTCTCCTTCAAGACTATTCTTCCATCTCTTTTTTTCTATTCCAATGCTCTCTACATTGCTTCCTCTTTGCCAAACTTACCTTTCTCCCCTCCTTGCTCTAACCACACTCACCTGCTCTCTCTAGTGTGCTGCTACTGGCTGGCTGTCCCCAATTCTTGCTAGACCTCCAGACCCCCCTGGGAAGAGGAAGAAGAACAAGGCAACGAACGGGCAAGAAAAAGGAAAGAAAGTGAAGACGTGTGTGGGAGAAGGAGGAGGAAGAGGAGGAGGAGGCGGCAAGGAGGAGGAGGGAGCAAGGAGGAGGAGGAGGAGCAAGGAAGAGGAGGAGGAGGAGGAGGGAGCAAGGAAGAGGGAGGGAGCAAGGAAGAGGGAGGAGGGAGCAAGGAGGAGGAGGGGGAGGAAGAAGGAGGAGGGAGCAGGGATGATGTCTCGGGGCAAGATGTCTGAAGACATGGCCTACGTGTTGTTAGACACCCCACTGTGCCCGTCTTGACCTCTCCGACTGTCGCCCCACCGAGCTTCCCTGTCTGCCCAAACCCACCACACCCACCCAGCCCTCGGACTCCTCCGCCTTCCAGGGCAGCGGGGGCCGAAAGGGCCCGGGGACTGGCCGGGGGCGGAGGACGGGGTCCCAGAAGGGGTGTTAGGGCCAAAGCCCGGGGCGGCCCGACCCATGTCAGCGGAGCTCCCAATGATCGCGTGCCCCTCTTGCCCCCTGCCCCTGTACCTGTACCCGTGCCTGCAGCGGCCTCCCGTGGTCATGCTCTGCATGGGGTAAAAGTAAGATGTAGTTACAGATGTAGGATTGTATGCGTTATATTAAGTAACAGAATCGTTGCGTACATATTAAGTAACGGGGTAGTTGCTTTATATAAAGTATGCGTAAATATATTTAGTATATTTAGTATTTAGACCACCGGGTTCGATACCCAGTCGAGGAGATGTTTCTCCTGGAGTTAACATCAGTGCTGACTCCACTCTCCCCCAAAGACCTTCGGATGAGACTTTAAACCAGGCCCCGTGTGTGAACGCACAGAAAACATCTTGCGCACACGTTAAATCCTGTTCCGTGTTTCGTAAGAGTAGGCCATCGTGTGCCGGTGGGAACAGATGGCATTTACAAAACTGCAAACACACATCCTCGATATAAAAGAATAAATAAATAAATAAGAAATATAAAGATCGTTGCGTTACATTAAGTATGCATTATACTAAGTAGCCTAACAGGATCGTTGCGTTATATTAAGTAACAGGATTGTTGCGTTTTATTAAGCATGCGTTATATTAAGTAACAGGATCGTTGCGTTATATTAAGTAACAGGATCGTAGGATTATATTAAGATGTAGTGACTGAACTATCCCGTCCCCAGGGTTTAGCATAAACAAGAAAGAAAAGAAGCAGAGAATATCTGAGAGTACAAGTAAACTAAAATAATAGAGACAAGAATGACAAGGAACAGACACTCCTTGTAAAATTAATTTCAAACATTTATCGTTAGATAGATAGATCGATAGATAGAACGATAGATAGAACGATAGATATAGATAGATAGGTAGATAGATAGATATATAGATAGATAGACAGGCATAGATAGATAGATAGATAGATAGATAGACAGATAGATAGATAGATAGATAGATAGATAGATAGATAGATAGATAGATAGATAGATAGATAGATAGATTAGGTCACCACAAATAGTCACGTGTATATATGTACATATATATATGTATGTAATATAATGTACATAATATATATATACATAATATATATATATATATATACATATATATTACCATATATACACGTGACTATTTGTATATATGTGTGTGTGTATACAATGTATCTATATTATTTCAAAGTTTTATTTTGATTTTGACTTGGTGTGCTCTTTAAATCTTCTATTCGTAACAGTTTGCAATTTCTCTCTTATAATTTATTTGAATTAGCTGTTTCCTCAGCAAAGCGAACTGATTACTTTGTGACTTTTGTTTTTCTTTGTGTTGTGTACTGTAGTCTTTTTTTCTTGTCTTCTGATTTATTAACATGCTAATTTATCTTGTCACCTACTAATGAGCAAGTTACATGGAATTGCTGTAATTATATTTCTTTCAACATCTGGAATAAATTAAAACGCATAAAATGCTAGAATTCAGTTTATTGTTTCACTGATAATGTTTCGTTATGAATTTTCTAATTAAGAAATGCATTAATGAAGACGGAGGAATGACATTCAAAATGAAAGTCACAATAATGTTAAATTCCGCTAATCGAAATTGATGAAGCTTCTAAAAATGTGTGTGTATGTGTGTGTGTGGTGTGTGTGTGTGTGTGGTGTGTGTGTGTGTGTGTGTGTGTGTGTGTGTGCGTGCGCGCGTGCGCGCGTGTGTGTGCATGTGTATATATGTGTGTGCATGTGTGTGTGAGTGCGTGCGCTTGCGCGCGTGTGTGTGTGCATGTGTGCGTGCATGCGTGGGGGAGAGAGAGAGAGAAGAGAGAGAGAGAGAGAGAGAGAGGAGGAGAGAGAGAGAGGAGAGAGAGAGAGAGAGGAGAGAGCACATTAAACCTAAATTAATAAACAAACAAAACGAAGCACCTAATAATCATATCCTCACCTGTTTTATTAGAAAAAATACATTTTACATGATTTTGTGCACTCTCTTCCTCCTCACTCTTCTTCTCCTCCTCTTTCTTCCTCCTCTCCTCCACCTCCTCCCTCCTCCTCAATTCTAAAAAAAAAAAAAAAAAAAAAAAAACCAAAAAAATCGGTTCGTTTCCCTGTCACACAGTCTCAAGTCCCAGCGACAGAAGTGGTGAGAACGCTGGTGGTCGACATGAGGGACCTCAACAAAATCACCACCAAACACAGCAACGCCCCCAACAACAACCACAACAGCAACAACCACAACAACCACAACAACAACAACCACCACCATCACCCTCCCCATCTCCTTCCTCAACCCCACCACCACCACCACCACCATCACCATCACCACCACGGCCAAGATATCGTCGTCGATGACGCCGATAGTAGCGATGAGCTCATTCTGGAGGAACCGGTGCCTTCACGTGCAGCAGCGAAACGCGTAGGCGGCGTATTGAAAGGGGGTGGCGATTACGTCAGCAACGGCGAAGCGAGGCCGCGCCCCCGCGTGTCCTTTCTGCTGGATGCAGCGCCAGGTCAAGTGCCGGATGGTAGCGGCTCTACGCAAATACGGGTCTACGCTAAACCTCCCCAGGTAGGTTTGTTTGTTGTTAGTACCACCACAGCTTTCTTTCCCCCAGCCAAGTTAATTAAAGCAGCATCCAGCGTGGTTACCTGTTTGGATGTGTGACTGTTTGCGCGCCTTAGCTTCAGTACAGTTACCCCCAGTTCACCCAGCTGTAAATGGGTACCTGCCCTCTTTAGGGTCAGGGAAGGTAAAGCAGCGAGGGAGAGGAGATGGGCGCCGCCCCTCAATATAGCTGCCCCTAGAGAAGCTGAGGTCTCCGATACCTCGCTCCCCCTAAGACCGCCTAGGTTATGGGACATCTTTACCTTTTTACCTTTACCACAGCTGTATGATATGGAACTGTAAAAAGGAAAGGTGTTCCATAACCTACGTTTTACACCACAGCTGCATAATATGGAATTGTAAAAAGGTAAATGTGTCCCATGAGCGAGGTATCAAAGAGAGATCTCGCATCGAGCGTGATTACCAAGTGGATGGGTGACCTTTTGGGAGGCCTGACTCCTGCACAGTCCCCCCAGTTCACCCAGTTGTAAATGGGTACCTGCCCTCTTCAGGGTCAGGGAAGGTAAAGCAGCGAGGGAGAGGAGATGGGCACCCCCTCAGTATGCTGGCCCCTGGAGAAGCTGAGGTCTCTGATGCCTCGCTCTCCTACGACCATTATAGGTTATGGGACACCTTTACCTGTGTATATCTGTATATCTGTGAATAAGGTTGTAGTATGGACGCTTAAAACATCCATATAAATTTTCGTCTTTATTTGTATGTAGTCATGCGATAGAATTATTCTAGTTCAAAGAAAGCAACAACACATTTACACTGACAAATAGATAGATGGCACCCCTGCATCCTTCAACTGGGCTGGATGTAAAAACAAAACAGCACATGAGTGCTTATTCCATTATCATAGATATAAAGAACAAATAAATATGACTTGGCTTGACGTGCCCTTGCTGCAGGTTCCGCGTCCCAGTTCTTCAGAAGACGTGTCCTGTGGACACCAGGAGGCCTCAGGGCTTCATCTCCATCAGCAGCAGCATCCTCGGCTGGGCAGCAGCAGCAGGCAGCCTGCAGATGGTGTCAATTTGCCCACAGGGCTGCCCCCCAAACGATTCCGCCGCCAGGGCTCCGCTGACCGTAGACACAGCGCCGTGTCCTATCGGAAACAGATCTCTCAGATGCAGGTGATGAGCGGTGTGAGTTCTCTTTGTGTCTCTTGATATACATACATACATACATACATACATACATACATACATACATACATACATACATACATACATACATACATACATACATACATACATACATACATACATACATTTTTAAAAGGAGAGGATTAGATATTAAAAAAAGATACGCCACTGTTCAAGAAGTTTTGTATGACTCTCAGCAGTTCATAACATCAGTTGCTGAGGTTATATATTCTTCCCCAGTAAGATCTCTTCTGAAGTTTTATATATATATATATATATATATATATATATATATATATATATATATATATATATATATATATATATTATATATATATATATATATATATCTGAAAAGAGAGAGAGAGAGAGAGAGAGAGAGAGAGAGAGAGAGAGAGAGAGAGAGAGAGAGAGAGAGAGAGAATGCG
>CM060322.1:20377672-20390172 GCA_030674155.1 Stramonita haemastoma | reverse complement strand
CTCTGGGAAGAGATGACAAGATTTACAAAAAATGCATACACACTGGATGTTAAAAAATAGTACATGAGTGCTTAATCCATTATCCTCGATAGAAAAGAATAAAAAAATATAATAACATAAATAAGATAAAATAAAATAAAATAAAAACCTCTACTGTCAATCCATCACAGGCGGACGCACGACTCCACGAAGCGTACACAGCCGCCTCCAGATCCTCAGACGGAAGCTACAGACTGCGGCCCAAGATCTACGACGACTATTCCAGGACAGCCGCTTCCCAACTGCCCTCGGTGACTTCAGGCTCCCCCCAATCCGCCCGCCGGGTGCCTCTCTTCTCCTTCAAGAGGACGTCTTCTGTGGACTCTGCCCTGGGCACCCAGGCGACCTTCACGCGGGACGATCAAGGTCGCAGGCACGTGCTGTTGTCGCAGAACGGCAGCTCCAGACACGGGAAGGGGCAGCTGAGGTTCCACGATGACTCCAGTACCGGGAGCGTGGGAGAGAGACTCGGCAGGGAGGAATACGCTCAACTACACTCCAGGCACGTGGAGCCCGTCAAGTCAGCGCAGCGTCCCTGGGGACGGTGGGGGCTTACACCATCCCGGACGCCCCTCCCCTCCGCGCTCCCGCTAACGGGAAGCCTCCCTTACCCCGGCCCCAAACCGTGGTCAGCGCGATGACCTGGATGCTCGGGGTCATTCACGGGTGACTTCAGCCAGCAGCCGGGCGGGGAGGGTGCGGGAATGGCTGTCGGTGGACTCGGTGCCCTCCTACAGGAACAAGCCTCGCCCCTCCACCGTCAGCTCCGCTTCCAGCTCCACGCGCTCACGTGACATCCACTCCGCTCAGCAGCGATTGGCTAGCGGCTCTTCCCGCGTGTCTTCAGCCTCCCTCAAGGGCTGCATCCGATCCCGGAGCGGAGCTGGAGAACATGGACTCGGTGACGTTGAATCTGATGGCTCGCCGCTGTAAAGGTCCGTCCCGCTATCGCTACCTGGCCAACTGAAGAGTCTTAACCTTACCACGCCTAGACCCCTGGTGTGACACGCTGAAACAGGTGTAGAGTCTTAGGGTGTGTCTACTTTCATTCACCATCCGCTGATTCAGTGAGTGGGATGGTACAGATTTCGGCTTCAGTGTGAATTTGCTACAGAAGAGAATTCGTTCCTCGTGTATGATGACTGTGATAGGTGCAGCAGTGTAGCGTTTCTGATTACATGTGTATGAGGAAGCCTGACTGACTGAATGACCAAACGTGGGTTTGTAGAAACAGAAAAGTGTAAAGGCTTCCTTGATGACTGGCCAGAAACGCGGAAAAGATTTGGAGGTGAGATTACAAAAACCAGAAACGTGATTGTCTGGATCGAAAAGACATATATGACAGAAAGCAAAGAATGATTGAAAAGAGAATTTTTTTGCCGAGAATTTTCACTAATCGGAAATCTTTGCGTGGATGGAAAACACAGTCGAACAACATTCCCGAATGTATTCCAGCCTGAATGTGGGGACACAGAGAGTTTCCAGAATGTGGGGACAGAGAGAATTTCCAGAATGTGGGGACACAGAGATTTCCAGAATGTGGGGACACAGAGAATTTCCAGAATGTGGGGACACTATTTTGATTGAAGCAGCCACCAGGAACTCCTGTTCGGGGTCAATACACTTGATATGATGGCAAATAATCAGCACTTTCAAGATAGGTATTCCTTGTAATTTGTTGGACTGTTTCCTAGTTTGTTCATTTTTTTTGTTTGGTTCAGGAAGTGAGGGATACCGAAATGATGCATAGTTTGATGATCATTTAAAAAGTTTTCTTTTATCAACCTATGAAATGTAAAGGGACAGATAGATGCTTGTGTTTCATCAGTTCTAGAGCTGGGACAAAAATTATGATCGGAGAAACAGTGCTGTAGGCATAAATGTGAGGTACATACTTAGGTCTATTCCTGTATGCTGTGGATTTAAATACACCTCTAACACTGTCAGTGATTAGCAAGTGTGTGCTAGACACTGTCTTTTAAACTGGAAGATGCATCTTAAATTCTAAAAAAAAAAAAAATCCACCAAACCGACCAGCTATTTAAAAAAGATTGACTAAAATATATATTTTTTTCTAACTGTTAGCTTTTTCAAGGTTAAAGGTCGCCTCCAAATTATTTCTCAATAACTATTTCGTTGACATGGGAGGTCACTCACAGAGATGTACTGATTCTAAGACTTACATCTTCATGGTCCTCTCTGGAATGGAACTCAGCAAAGATTAAAACATATTTGTGTTGGGTTTTCTCCAATTTTGACCTGTTTCGAGCAAAGCCAACCTTTCTAGACACACCTGGGTCATCTTGGACTAGTCTGAATACAGCCCACACGGGCCAGGAAAGGTAAATAAAAAAAGGTAAAGGTGTTCCGATAACCTATGTGGTCGTAGGGGAGCAAGGCGTCAGAGACCTCAGCTTCTGTAGGAGCCAGCATATGAGGGCGGCGCCCATTTCCTCTCCTCCCTCGCTGCTTTACTTTCCCTGACCCTAAAAAGGACAGGTACCCATTTACAGCTGGGTGAACTGGGGGGGGACTGTTCTGAAGCCACGCCGCGCAAACGGTCACCCATCCAACTGGTAACCACGTTCGATACTGCTTAACCGTAGCTTGAGAAAGCGAGTGCTCTGACCACTGAGCTATACCTATCCCATCCCCATGGGCCAGGAGGTGGATGAAATCGTGGTTATGTGCTGCACAGTGTTGATTGCTTTCAGTACAGAGAGAATGTCCAGCCTACAGTGGCTCGGTGGTTCACGGACCAGGGAGGAGGATGTAGAGAAAGCCACAGATCTGGGGATCAAATGATCTTGGCACATGTTGGACTGAAAACTCAAGTCCTGAACTTAGAATAGAGAAAAGAAGTAAAATGAAGAAGTAGAGAAAAAGAAGAAGAAGGAGAAGGAAAAGGAGGAAGGAGGAGGAGAGAGAGGAAGAGGAGGAAGTTTTAGAGTGAAGAAAAAAAAGGGGGTTTTGTGTAAAATAGATTAAAATACACAAGGGTAAATGGATGAATTTAGAAATAAAATATAAGAAAAGACGGGCCCTGACAAGCACATAGACCGTTCGATAGATGGAGAGAAAGACAGAGAAACAGACAGATAGGGAAATAAATAGGCCTGTAGACAGACAACAGACAAAGAAATAGATATTCAGTCAGACAGACAGATAGATAAATAGATAGGAAGACAGCCAGACAGACAGACCAGATAGATGAACATACAAATAAATAGATAAATAGATAAAAGGGAAGATTCTTCAAACACTGCAAAAAAACAACAACAACCCAACAACAAACAAATCCACACAACAAAACAACACAAAAAACACCAACAAACGAACAAGGCCAAAATGTCAAGAGGCAGTAAAAGGACAGAAAAAGGGCAGACACTCAGCAGGGGAAGACAATATATGAAGGATGATTTTGCGGAACAATCAATATGATTGATTCACCTGTCATGCACATTGAGTACAACATATTAACGTTTACTTTTTGCCTGCATGCAAGAGAGAGAGATGACACATTATTAAAACAACAACAACAACAACAACAACAACTAAACAACACATGTAGATCTGCAACTTTTTAGCATTTACATTTAGCATTTCCATTCACCCAGCACCAAGGTCAAGGTCGTTCGCTGGGATAGCCTGACCTTTTGCGGATCATTCCGTTGTTGTTTCCATAAAAATGAGGTATGTTCGCGGGAAATATGGAAACGCTTAATTGTGTGTGTGGTTGTGTGTGTGTGTGTGTGTGTGTGGTGTGTGTGTGTGTGTGTGTGTTGTTGTGTGTTGGGGTGTTGTGTTGTGTGTGGTGTGTGTGTCGTTGTGTTTGTGTTGTGTTTGTGTGTGTGAATGTGTGTGTTGTGTTGTGTGTGTGTGTGTGTGTGTGGTGTGTGTGTGTGTGTGTGGTGTGTGTGTGTGTGTTTGTGGAAAGAGTTCAGACAAGAGTGGAGCAGAAACAATGAAAAAAGTCAGCAGTATGTGGCATGACAGTTATGTATATATTACATCCTTCAAAATGACCCATTTTGATTAAAGAAAGGGTATGGACATAGTTATGGATCCTATGGATCTGCCCTGGTGGTGTGTGCGTGTGTATGTGTGTGTACGTGAAGAAGAGAGAGAGAGAGAGAGAGGAGAGAGAGAGAGAGAGAGAGAGAGAGAGAGAGAGAGAGAGAGAGAGAGAGAGAGAGAGAGAGAGAGAGAGAGAGAGAGAGAGAATTATCTTACCTTACCACATTTTGGTGTATGATATGAAAAATCACAAGACATCCATACGCACTTTGTTATTTTCGTTATCGTGTAACATGTTTCACTACACAAAAAAGGGCAAATATTGTTTGCCCTGACTATAACCATAAAAAAGGTATTGTCCTGTTTTTTCCTTCAACTGTGTGCTTCATTTTTAATGTGGATGCATCCATCTTCTTTTTGTTTTTGATTATTCATTTTATTTGAATATTTTTTTCAATTGTTATACTGTTGATATTGATGGTTTGTGATGAAATATGTAGAGCTGAAAATTACAAACGATGTTTCACAATGTACAAACCATAATTCTCAGCAAAGCATGGCGTCAGTTGCTGAAACGATTTGTCGTAGCTTTGACCAATTTTTAAACAAAATTATTCAAAGGACATCAATTTTTGTTGTTGTTCAGATATAGTGATGGTTAAGAAGTAAGTCTTTAAGTAGATCTAGTATCAGGTTTGATATTGTATGATTCAGAAAAAAAGAATTTGCTTTGAAATGTGAATACGTTTCATTCTTTTGTGGGTTTCTTCTTTTTTTTTGGCTTGCTTTTTACCCAGTCAATTTGATCAGAAAATTTTCTTGTTAAGATACGACTGGGTACGGGTCTAAATCACCTCGTTATGAAATGGCAATAAACACTAAGAAAATAATACATTCATTCATTTATACTCTATAATCTTTTAAAAAATGTTTTCGTTTATTCCTTTTAAATTTTTTTAGCATCGCAGGTTATTTCATAAACAAAGTTGATTGCTAGAAGTAGGCCTTCCATTTTGCGCTTTCGAGAAAGGTTTATTTCTAGGGATAACCCATTTTTGCGATAGAAAGAGGATCATGATGTCTTTTTCTTTTTATAAAAGCAAAAACAATAGCAAACAGCAATAACAAACAAAGATGAACCACAGTACAACAATAAAGATGTGAAAACTTTTATGGACTCTTATATGTAAGTGTGTGTGTGTGTATGCGTGTTGTGTGTGCGTGCTGTGTGTGTGTGTGCTTGCGTGGTGTGTGTGGTGTGTGCGTGCGTGTGTGCGTATGTGTGTGTGTGTGTGTGTGTGTGTTGTGTTGTGTGTGTGTTGTGTGTCTGTCGTCTGTGTGTCTGTGTGTGTCTGTGTGGTCTGTGTGTACTGTGTGTCGTGTGTTGGTGCATTTACGTGCAAGTGTTGATAATTTTTTTTATGTGTGCACCGTGCAGAAGGTAGATATGTTCGCAAAAATCTTGGAATTGTTGTGTTGTGGTGTTGTGTTATGTTTGTTCGTTACGATGTGGTGTGTTATGTGGTGTGGTGTGTGGTTTAGTGTGTTTGTTGTGTGTGTGTGTGTGTGTGTGTGTGGTGTGGTGTGTGTTGTGTGTGTGTGTGTGTGTGTGTGTGTGTGTGTGTGTGTGTGTGTGTGTGTGTGTGTGTGTGGTGTGTGTGTGTTGTGTGTGTGTGAAAAAGGTCAAAGTCAAAGTCCATATTTTTTATTTTCAGATGGTACATTCAATAAGCATTGATTTGCTTGTTTTCACCAAGCCATCTATCTAGGGAAAATTCATAACTAACGTCTATATCTGTGTGTGTGTGTGTGTGTGTGTGTGTTTGTGTGCGTGCGTGTGTGTGTGGTTTGTGCGTCGTGCGTGTGTGGTGTGTGGTGCGTGCGTGCGTATGCGTGCATGTACATGCATGCATACGTAGACGCAAGTAATGTTTTAACAGGGTCTGTCTGACCTACATACAGGGTCATGAATTCGACTGAATATCTGATAAGTAAATTGCTTGCAGACACACGGTGTAGTGTACACGAAATACTCTTCTCTCAGTAATATCTCCAGGGCAAAATTTGAATCAAGATAACTGCACTGAAAACTGAACTTTTTTTATTCCAAAGGGACACGCATGTGCAAAATGATATACAGAGTTCGTATCTTAACGTAATTTGTGCTGTGGGTGCGATGAATGTGGGAACAAGTAAAGGATTGAAAGATGTAAGGAAAAAAACTTTTCTAAGGTGTGTACCATCTCCATACTGAGCTACCTTCTAATTCTTCAATCCTGTCCGCTTTTCATAAGAGTAGGCCATTGTGTGCCAGTGGGAACAGATGACGAGATTTAAAAAACAGCATACACACGGGGACTGGATGTAAAAAAAAAAAGCACACGAGTGAGTGCTTATTCCATTATCCTCGAATAAAAGTATAAATTAATTAAATAAAGTAGATACAAAAAAAAATAAACCAGCACCTTCAAGTCATCTCTAAAACCACCTCCTGATACCAACATTCCTCATGAGTTTCTTTGCTTTAGAGAACGTAACAAACAAAAAACCCTCAATAAAACATTTAGCCTAAAAACCGCATACATGAAATGGACAAAATGTGCCTGAGAAAATGTTAAATGGCTTAAAACAGCTGAAAAGCAGAAGCCATTTACAAGGAAGTAAACGTGACCATTTGACCAGCAAGATTGTTGATCGTTCGATGACAACTGAACCACAGCTATATCCACGATCGGTAGTAAAAGATTAGTGATAGTTCATAATATACGAAAGCTACACAATTTGCACCAACTTCTTTTTTAATCTAACAAAAAAGCAGCTATGACCGTTTGCCCTCTTGTCTCAAGCAATCACTGGTGAATTAATAACAAAATCGCCAGCAGACGACAGGTTGCTACATAATACACAGTACCGCGCGACATGACTGCTGAAAATCCTGAGGGATTTGTTATGGCGAGCACGCATCTAGGGAAAGGTCAGGGCTTGGCCGAATCTGCCTTTGATAGACTGGGTATTAATGGATGGAGGGGATGAACCCTGCTTGACATATAGACACCGCCAGGACGGGAGATTGGGTCTGAACACTGCTATTATCGAGCGGCTCCAGCTTTCGTAAGATTGGTTGCTGGTGGGAGGCTGGTTTGGCACAAGAGGGAGAAAACTTTCCGCTGAAGGTTCTCGATTATTCTGATGACATGTCTTGTTTGCTTTATTTTTCTTGTGAATTTGATTTCTTCCATATTAGTTAATTTTGTTTTCTGTTCATTTAAATGTTTCAGTGTGTACTGGATTCAGGGAACAGGAAAAGGAGAAGGCACATTTGACGAAACATTAGTGCTGATCTCTTTAAACCAGCAACACACAAATATCTTTTTCTTCTTCTTCTTCTTCTTCTTCTTCTTCTTCTTCTTCTTCTTCTTCTTCTTCTTCTTCTTCTTCTTCTTCTTCTTCTTCTTCTTCTTCTTCTTAATGTTTCAGTATTTTTCTGATAACAAGGACACTAGCACTTTACAACCTCACAATAGTAAACCCGAAATACAGACAACTTGGATTTGGAAGAAATAAGGATGCTGAGAGGACTTGACATCATATAAGCACACATTGAATCATTGCTGAGGCTAGAAAGTTTCATTTTGGATGAGTTATAATTTATATGCATAGGACAGACAAAGCTCTAAATGTAAGCTTGGTTTCCAGCAGTATTAACATCACGCTGTATATCAACACCCTGCGATAGACTGGCGTCCTATCCAGGGGGGAGTCTATGACTCTCAGTCCTTAACGCCACAGAAACCGGATAAGCACCGGCCTGATGAGCCTTAGGCTCGGGACAGACTTTAAACTTTTTTGTATATCAACAACAATGCCTTGTTCGAGAAAAAAACAACTATTTCCTGTGTAGAGCTTGGTATCAGTTTTGGTTGATTTTTAGACCAGACTTGTTGCACAGCAGCATCAGGACCTACAATCCATATCTGTCTACTGGCTCTGTCTGACTGCACCTCAGTATACAAGATGAAAAACTGATAAAGACTGGAAAAAAAACCCCAAAAATAGCGCTGCAGCTCTCAGCAGCTAAGCAAAGACACTGCTTCTGCAATAAGAAAAAACACACCCCAAACTTTTAAGCCTATGTCCACATAAGAAACAAACTAGCACTGACCTTCAGCCAGCGTACAGACAGGATAGGAGGGATGCTCTACCCTGTATTTATTATTTTATTTGTGTCTCTACAAGATTCAGCGCTATATAAACCATAATGTCTGCTCAGCTGCTGCGTGTGAATAATACGATCATCCATCATCATCATCATCATCATCATATACATCATCATCATCATCATCATCATCATCATCATCCATCATCCATCACGTCAGTCCGCGTCGTCGTCGTCATCGCGTTCGTCGTCGTCCATCATCATCAATCATCATCATCATCATCATTCATCATCATCATCATCATCATCCATCATCATCATCATCATCATCATCATCATTTTTGTCATTATTATTTTCTGAGTGACACACGCCTTCCTATTCATAGAGATCTCCATACACTCTTCCATGTCCACGAACCTTGGGCCATACTCTCTGCAGATTTCTCTACGCGAAATTTGACTGTTCTACCCAGGGAAAGTGCGTTGCCATTTTCGGAAATTATTTTACATGTCTTTATGCCAAAACTGTTTCCTTTTGATAGTGGCTTTATTTGACAGAACTTTACCAGGGACAAAACTCTTGTTGCAGTGTTTTGTTTATATGTCCCATATTATGTTACACATAAGATCTCCTGTTTTCATTTCTCATTAAAAAAAGACCTAGCACCCAGACCACTACTCATGGTCTACTAAAAACTACCATACTCTGACATCACTTCAACAAACAAAAAGAAGGAAAAACTGATAAGCTCAGCAGAATATATCCAGAACACCAGAAAACTGTACCACTGCTCTAAGCAGTCACAAAGACTACACAGAGATATAGCATCCACAACAGAAAAATAAACCCCACACTATTCTAACTTATGTCATAATAAGCTGCATTGGCCTGTCTATTCCTAAGCTCTAGCCAAGCATACAGACCAGATAAGAGGGATGAATCGCCCATGTAGTTATCTGTGAGTGACAGAGGCCTGGCTAGTCACATGGACATAACTATCTCCATACCCTGTAGTCACATGGACGCCTGGGGAACAAAATATGATTTGTAATGGTATTGTACTGATAAATTTAGTATTGTATTGTACTGAATTGTAGTATTGTCTATGTATTGTGTTGTATTGTATTGTACTGAATTGTATTATATTGTGTTGTATCGTTTTGTATTGTGTTGTATTGTTTTGTACTGAATTGTATTGTATTGTGTTGTATCGTTTTGTATTGTGTTGTATTGTTTTGTAGTATTGTACTGAGAATTGCCTTGTGTTGTGTTGTATTGTATTGTATTGTTTATATCTATTGCATTGTATTGTATGTCACTTTCAGTCAAATCAGATACATTTATCTGTGTGAAATTTGAGTTGCATGCTGTCCTTGGAGGAGCTCATCACAAAAAGAGCAGACACCCATTTTTTTCTTGTCTACATGCTGTGGTTTTTTTTCCCTAGGAGATAGACTTTTCTCTACAAAATTTAGTCCCGGAAAGACTCTTGTTGCTTTAAGTTATTTTTTCTGTGTCCTCTGTGTATTTACAAACAAACCATCCCTTTATGGTCTTATTCAAAAGACTAGTACACATACCACCACTCATAATTTAGTGATAATGACTGCACTCTCTCACATCAAACAACAACAACAACAACAACAAAGACAAAAACCTGACCAACTCATCAGAAGACAAAACAGAATGTCAGAAAAACAGTACTGAAGCTCCCAGCAGCCATAAGGCAACACAGAGATGCAACTTTTTCCATAGGGAAAACACACTTTCCCAGCTTATGTTATCAAAAGCTAGCCCAATCGAGCATACAGACCAGATAACAGGGATGAATCACCCCTGTAGTTATCCCTGAGCGACAGAGGCCTGACTAGTCACATGAACATATCTATCTCCATATCCCGGTCAGTACCTAGGCCCCTGGGGCATACAGACAGAAGATACAGGATTCTCTGCCACACCACACTGTCTGAACTGGAACTGGGGCACTAAAGTGTGATTGTATGGTATTGTATTGTATCCTATTGTATTGTGTTGTATTGTATTGCATTGTATTGTATTGTATTGTATTGTATTGTATTGTATTATATTATATTGTATTGTATTGCATTGCATTGTATTGTATTATTGTGTTTTGTTGTATTATATTGTATTGTATTGTGTCGTATTGTGTTGTATTGTGTTGTGTTGTATTGTATTGTGTTGTATCATATTGTATTGTATTGTATGTATTGTATACTGTTCAGAGGCCTGGCTAGTCACATGGATGTAACTATCTCCATACCCCCGGTCAGTACCAAGCCCCTTGGGGCATACAGGCAGAAGATAACAGGATTCTGTGCCACATGGGACTGTCTGAACTGGAACTGGGCCACTAGTACTAACCTATCTTTTTCATGCCACTGAGTGCTTGGGGGTCAAACACTCACATTCTGCTGACTAACCATTATTTGTGTGTGTGTGTGTGTTGGGCAAGTCAATAGGGACAGCAAAGGAGGAGCAGTGGGGTAGAGGAATGGAATTGTTTGCTGGGGGGTGGCAGCACAGTTAGTGCCCATGGTAGCCAAGTGGTGAAGACAGCGAGATTTTCATCCTGATGGTTCACAGCGCACAAATCCAACATCACTCAGTCAAGAGTGTTATAATTATTGAGTGCGCCCCTTTCCTTTTACCAAGTCCACGTGTGGTCGGTTTCTGCTATAATTAGCACCAGTTGGCCCCATCTGGGCTGTCATGGGATGGATAAACTAGCAGCTACTAGGAGCTGAAAGTGGGATAAACTGACATAATTATGTGGGTTGTGAAATCATGGGTGACAGGTTCGAATCTATGTGGCGTTAGATGGTAGAGAGTCTAATCCTTGCCCAGGTCAAAATTTAATGGTATAGGCAAAAAACCCCTCACCACTGGTGAACATTGCAGCTCCAGTCAAAGAAAGGAAAATGTACCTCAATTCATAAGGTTGTCCAAAAAAAACTTCTAGGGAAGTGGTGTCACTGCCAACATTAACTCCAGAAAACCCTATGCATGAATTTTTATATCATCACTTTACTTTGTCATCCTTAGATGGGCCTCAAACAGCTACTTCCTGTCATTTTGCTTTGTCATCCTTAGATGGGCCCCAGTCACCTACTTCCTGTCACTTTCTGTTCTATATCTATGAAGGTAGGTGGTTTTTTCTCTCTCCCTGGATACAACACAGGTATTTTAAACAAAAGAAAAAAAACACGTCAATATAGGTAAAAGAAGATTTTTAAAAAGAGAAAAAGCAGACTGTATCAATTTTGAAAATAAAAACAACAAAAAAAACAGACTCCAAAGCAACAGAAAAGTCAATTTAAATGACGAAAGAGGATAAATTCAAACAAAGCAAAACAAAGAAAGAAAGAAAGAAAGAAGCAAAATAGTGTATGCATGCATGGCGTTTGCGTATGTGGGTACAGGCACACACAGCACAGGGCATCCACCTCTCTCTCTCTGTCTCTCTCTGTCTCTCTCTGTCTCTCTGTCTCTCTCTCTCTATATATGTGTGTGTGTATCTATTCCATCATTATCATCATCATCATCATCATCATCATCATCATCATCATCATCATCATCATCATCATCATCATCATCATCATCATCATTAAAAAAAAAATTCTTCTTCTTCTTCTTCTTCTTCTTCTTCTTCTTCTTCTTCTTCTTCTTCTTCTTCTTCTTCTTCTTCTTCTTCTTCTTCTTCTTCTTCTTCATTCTTCATCTTCTTCTTTGTTACACCTCAGGAGCGAAACACAAAACCTGACAGCGACGACAACAAAACTCCAACAAAGCAAAACCAAAAACAAAGCAAACGAAAGAAAAGAAAACAAAACAAAACAAAACTCCAACTGATCAGACAGGTTGGTGTTTTTCTTCTCTTAGTTGCTGAAAGGCTGTCATATAATGACACTTCTGCTGACAGACACGGTGAAGAAAATGCCAGAGAAAAAAAACCACCAAACAACAAAGGAACAGGCAGCCTATCGATCAATCATGATGTCTTGTCTGACGCTGGCACCAGCCCCGCTCTGTAGCCTACAATACTGATCTAGGTAACCGAGTTGCAGTGTCTTACTCTGGCCCTTCTGTTTGTCACCATTTATGTCTTCTTCTTGGGTGGGAAGAGAGGGGGAAGAGTGGGCAGGGTAGTCCAGTTTTTAAGAGCGTTGTATTCGTGAACTGACGGCTCGGATTTGAGGCACTAGTGAGGCACTCGTTCGAGGGAATCTCCCCCCCCTGGAGTTAACAATCAGTACCGACTCTACTCCA
>CM060322.1:20370172-20372672 GCA_030674155.1 Stramonita haemastoma | reverse complement strand
ACAGAGAGACAGAGCAGAGAGCAGAGACACAGAGAGACAGAGAGAGAGACACAGAGAGAGCAAGAGAGAGAGGAGAGGTGTGTGTGTTTGGTGTGTTGTCTGTCTGTCTGATTTTGCCAGTCTGTTACCCTTGGAATTGCAGATATTTTCTGCTCTATGTCTCTGCATCACTGTCTTTTATGTCTGACTCCTGTCTTCCTGTCTCTGTCTGTAGACAGGCAGATGTCTCTCCTATTCATGACAGAAATAAGACACCACCATACACACACACACACACACACACACACACACACACACACACACACACACACACCACACACACACACACACACACACCACACACACATCACACACACACAAGCAAACAGATGCTTGATAAAAACGTAAATCTATTGCTTACTCAATGTACCATCTGGAAATATACTTTTTGACTTTGACTTTGACATACACACAATACACACATGTCGAATACACATACAGCAGACACAGACAGACAGATAGACACACGCAGACACAGAGACACAGACAGACAGACAGGCAGACAGACAGACAGACAACACACACACCTCCTCTCTCTCTCGTCCTCTCTGCTGTCTCTTCTCTCTCTCTCTTGTCTCTGTCTCTCTCTGCTCTGTCTTCTCTCTCCTCTCTCTCTCTCTGCTCTCTCTCTCTCTCTCTCTTCTTCCTGTCTCTCTTTTCTCTGTCTGTCTCTCTGTCTGTCTTTGTCTTTTGTCTCTCTCTCTGTCTTCTCTCTGTCTCCTCCCGTCTCTCTCTTTCTGTCTCTGTCTTGTCTCTTTTCTGCTCTTCGCTTATGTCTCTGTCTCTCTCTGTCTCTCTCTGTCTCTCTCCCCCTCTCCGTCTCTGTCTGTCTTGTCTGTCTGTCTGTCTTTCTCTCTCTCTCCTCTCTCCCCTCTCTCTCTCTCTCCCCTCTCTCTCCTCCCTCTCCCTTCTCTCTCTCTCACTCTCTCCCCCTCTCTCCTCCCCCTCTCTCTCTCTCTATCCTCCTCTTCTCCCCCCCCCCCTCTCTCTTCGCTCAATTTTACTCACATTTTAATCGAACAGTGGAAACCAGCATTAGATAATAAACACGCTAAAACAGTTTGTTTCTTTTTAGCCCCTCTTTCTAATCCTAACGACCCCACCCCCCACCCCTCCCCACCCCACCCCAACCTTCCCACCTCCCCTATCGCTATCGCTACAGTTCCTGTGTCCCCTCGAACCACCACCCCCTCCACTTCCCCTCTTCCCTCTACTCCCTGCCTCCTCGACCCCCCCCCCCCCCTCCTCCCCACTTATCCCCATTCTGGGCACATTGTTCAGACAGAGATAAACAGGGCCATTCTGCAAGAAAAAAGTTGAAATTAATCGAAACAGGAAGACAGATTTATGCAAGCTAGGCAATTTTTCGCTTCTGTCCCGTTCCTCTTTCGGGTTGCTTGTTGCTTTGACTGTTTTATCTGTTTAGTTATGTGTGTGTGTGTGGGTGTGTGTGTGTGTGTGTGTGTGTGTGTGTGTGTGTGTGTGTGTGTGTGTGTGTGTGTCTGTGTGTCGTGTGTCGTGTGTCGTGTGTGTGTGTGTGTTGTGTGTGTGTGTGTGTTGTGTGTCTGTGTGTCTGTCAGTCTGTCTATCTGTCTGTCTGTCTCTGTATTCCTCTCTCTCTACGTCTTGTCCTCTATTTCTCTTTCTGTCTACTGTCTTTTTGTTCTGTCTACCTATCCGTCTGTCTGTATATGTCTGTCTTTCTGTCTGTGTTTCTGACTGTCTATCTGTATATGTACTCCCTCCCCTCTCTCTTCTTTCTGTTGCTTCTCCTATCTCTCTTTCTGTATCTGCTTCTCTCTCTTGTCTCTGACTCTGTCCTGTCTTCTCTGTCTGTCTGTCTTCTGTCTCTGATTATGTCTTATCTATGTCTCTACGTTTGTCTGTCTCTTCTTCTCCTATTCCTCTCTTCCCCTTGCTCTCCCTCTCTCTTCTCCGTCTCTCGTCTTCTGTCTGTCTGTCTCTCTCTGTCTTCTGTTTCTTCTCTCTCACGCCCACGCTCTCTCCATTCTCTACTCCTCTCTCATCTCCTTTTTTTCTGGTCCTCTTTCTGTGTCTTCTTCTCTCTGTCTCTCTGTGTCTTTCTGTGTCTGTGTCTCTGTGTCGTGTCTCGTCTGTCTGTGTCTGTCTTCTGTTGTCTCTGCTGTCTTGTATGTCTGTCTGTATCTCTCTCTCTCTCTCTCCCCCTATCTCTCTCCTCTTCTGAATGTTTTATCATGTCTTACGTTTGTCTGTCTCTTCTATCTCACTAATTCCTCCTCTTCCCTTGCATCCCTCTCTCCGTCTCTCGTCTGTCTGTCTTCTGTCTGTGTGTAATCTGTCTGTCTTCGTCTGCTTCTGCTGTCTGTCTGTCTGTCTGTCTTCTGAAGATTTCAACGAGCACACGCAACACTTACGAAATGAAAAAATATTAAAAAAAAACGCACGACGAAGAACACGGCAAAATATGCATTTATGGAAA
>CM060322.1:20360172-20362672 GCA_030674155.1 Stramonita haemastoma | reverse complement strand
ACTTGTGTAGATTCATCTGCATTGCATCAGTCACATATTTTTTTCTTAAACAGGAGAAAAGGTTTGGAAGAAAAAAAATAAAGAAAAACAATAGGGACAGAAACAAAGAAAGAAAGAAAGAAAAAAAAAAAAGAAAAAAAAGAAAGAAAGGACGAAAGAAAGAAGAAGAAAAGGAACTCAGAGAAGGAGACATAAAGAAAGAAAGAGAGAAAAAAAACACATATTATACAACAGAGCAGTGGAGAGGAAGAAAAGAGAGATGACACTGTTATACCTTGACGCAGCGAGGGGAGTATGCTTATTTGCTTTAATCACATTTTTTTGTGTCTTACCGATGTATAAAGGGTCTAAAGAAAGAAAGGAAGAAAGAAAAGAAATGGAAGTAAGAAGGACAGAAGAAAGAAAAGAAAAGAAACGAAAGAAAGAAACACAAAAACAAAGAATGAGAGAAGACATTGCACGAAAGAGAAAGGAAAAAAACCAATACACATTACAACTGTGGTGTCAACTTTATAGATCCCATTGTTCTGTAGAGTTAAAAAGAAAAGAAAGAAAGAAAGAAGAAGAAAAAAGGAAAGATAGGCTGGAATAAATAGATAAATAAAGAAAGAAAGGAGAAAGAGAACGAAATAAAAACAAACAAACAGGAAAGGAGCAAAGAACAATAAAACATGACAAGGAAAATGAAATGAAGGAATGAATGAAAGAAAGAAAGAAAGAAAAGAAGAAAGAAGAAAGAAAAAAGAAAGAAGAAAGAAAGAAAGAAAGAAAAAGAAAGAAAGAAAGAAAGGAAACGTAAAAGACATTGCACAACTCCCCAAGAAGGTGTTTTTGCTGGATTGTTTCAATCACATTTGTTGATGGAGGGGAGAAAGGTCTAATGAAAGAAAGAAAGAAAAAGAACAGAGTGAAGGAAGACAAGGTAAAAGAAGAAAAGAAAGAAAGGCATAAAGAAAGAAACAGATAAAACGAGAAAGAAAGAAAGAAAGAAAGAAAAAAAAGACATTACACTATACAACATTGGGTTCAACTTTGAACCACATTGTTCTATAGAGGAAAACAAGAAAGAAAAAAATGAAAAAAGAAAGAAAAAAAGGAAAATAAGAAAGAAAAAAAAGAAAAAAAGGAAGGGGAGAAAGTAAGGAATGAATACACAGATAAATAAGAAAGAAAAGCCAAAACAAAAAAGGAAACAAAAGAAAGAAAAAAAAAGAGAAGGACAAGAAAAATAAAAACTAAAAGAAAAAAGATATAGAAAAAAAAGATTTTTAAAAAAAAGAAAGAAAAGAGAGAGAGAAAAGAGACAGAGAAAAAGAACGAAAGAAAGAAAGAAGAAAAGAAACATCGCACAACTTGAAATAGTGTGGGTTTCAGATTTCTGTTTTAATCTCATTTGTCTTACAGAGGGAAACAGGTTGAAAGAAAGAAGAAAGAAAGACAGAAATAAATGAATAAAGAAGAAAGTGGAAAAAAGGGCCAAGAGAAGAGAGAGAGAGAGAGAGAGAGAGAGAGAGAGAGAGAGAGAGAGAGAGAGAGGAGAGAGAGAGAGAGAGAGAGAGAAGAGAGAGAGAAGAGAGACAGACAGACAGACAGACAGACAGACAGACAGACAGACAGACAGACAGACAGACAGACAGACGACAGACGACAGACAGACAGACAGACAGACAGACAGACAGCAGAAGGCACGGACACAGACAGGCAGACAGACATCAGAAAACACCACACACACACACACACACACACACACACACACACACACACACACACACACACACACACACACACACACACACACACACACACACACACACACACACACAAGATTCAAGATTCAAGATTTAATTCGCCTTTGACCCCTCTTGGGGCGATTTCAAACAAAATCAACTGTAACATATATAATTTGCATTAATAGAATACGTCCATACACAGAATTTCACAGAAATAAAGATATAGTCAACCTTTTCATGAATATCATGCAACTTTACTCTTAACTATGAATTTGCTAAGTTTTAATAACATATTTTTTATCAGAAGAGAACAAATTACAAAATGTGAACATGGATCTTGGATACACATATTCACACACACAAACACGCACACACACACACACACACACCACGACGCGGCGCGCGCGCCACACCAACACCAACACAACACCACACACACACACACACACACACACACACACACACACAACACACACACACACACACACACACACACACAACACACACACACACACACACACCACACACCACACACACACACACAGCACACGCTCACACACTGTCTGCCCAGTCTCTCCACTCCCTCGCCTGCGTTTTTTTGTCTCTCTTACTATGTCTCTCTGTCTCGTCTCTTTTAACCTGATCTCTGTTCAGTCCTTTGGGCCTGCCGCTGTTGCTGTTGTCTGTCTCTCTCTCTGTCTCATTCTTTTCTTTTGTTCTTTCTGTGTGCATCTCTCTCTCTCTCTCTCTCTCTCTCTCTCTCTCTCTTC
>CM060322.1:20342672-20345172 GCA_030674155.1 Stramonita haemastoma | reverse complement strand
ACAGACAGACAGACAGACAGACAGACAGACAGACAGACAGACAGAGACAGAGAGAGAGAAACAGACAGACAGACAGAGACAGACAGAGACAGGCAGACAGACAGACAGAGAGGGGGAGGGAGATGGGAGAGGTGGACTGACAGAATTTTAGACACGTTTCGGGCCCCTGACAGGACACAACTTTATTCCCCCCCTTATCTTTTTACAGAATGATGACCAACTTCATCTCCTCGCCACATTCTTGGGGGAGCGGAGGGGGGGGGGGGGGGGGGGGGGGAGGGCAGCTGTGTCAGCAGACGATGTAGTTTTCTGGTTGTTTTGTGGGGGTGTATGGAACAAACATTATTTTCAGGAGGAATTTGTGGGTGCTACGACGATGTTTGTGAGGCAGATCGTTAAAGATTCCCTTTTTTATATTCTGGCTAGACTCGGGATTGTGGCACAAATCGTTGTTAATGTATTTTATCTGTAAAGTTTGTGGATTATGGTCCATGGTGTATTTTGTGTATAAGGTTTGTAGAATAGAGTCAGTGGTGTATTTTGGATGTAAGGTTTGTGGATTATAGTCCATGACGTATTTTGGCTGTAAGGTTTGTGGATTATAGTCCATGGTGTATTTTGGCTGTAAGGTTTGTGGATTATAGTCCATGGTTATTTTGGTTGTAAAGTTTGTAGATTAGAGTCCATGTTGTATTTTGAATGTAAGATTTGTGGATAATAGTCCATGATGTATTTTGGATGTAAGGTTTGTGGATTATAGTCAATGGCGTATTTCGGCTGTAAGGTTTGTGGATTATAGTCCATGGCGTATTTTGGCTGTAAGGTTTGTGGATTATAGTCCATGGCGTATTTTGGCTGTAAGGTTATGGAATATGTTTGTGGATTATAGTCCACGGTGTATTTTGGCTGTAAGATTTGTGGATTATAGTCCATGATGTGTTTTGGATGTAAGGTTTGTGGATTATAGTCCATGACATATTTTGGCTGTAAGGTTTGTGGACTAGAGTACATGGTGTATTTTGGCTGTAAAGCATGTGGATTATAGTCCATGATGCATTTTGGCTGTAGGGTTTGTAGATTAAAGTCTGTTGCGTATTTTGGTTGTAAGGCTTTTGGATTGTAGTCCTTGGTGTATTTTGGCTGTAAGGTTTGTGGATTATGGTTTGTGGCATTTTTGGCTTTAAGGTTTGTGACTTTCGGGACAGCGGTATACCAGTGCCAACGTTAAATCTTGTAGACCCCCCCCCCCCCCCTTTTTCGAACATTCAATTCAGTGGAGACTAGAACCAGCCCTTTCACTGACCGTAAGGTCACAGGTAGAAAGCTCTACCCACTGGGGTCTTCCGCCCCAAGGCTCTTTTCACACATCTGGTTATAATATCTAAACCTTCTTCTTGTGTTTCTGCATTCTGGAAACCACAATCTATCACCCATAGTAATTTGATTTTAATATTTTATTTCTGTTTTACTTTTATACCACTTTTTGTCAGCAAATTTCTCTGCATGAAATTCCGGCTACTCTCCCCGAGGAGAACGCGTCAACACAAGTGCAGCACCTACCCATTATTATCTTTTTCCTTTCTGCAACTGTTTTTAAAGCGTGCTTTGATTTAGTAACACTACAGTTCAATTTGTGAGTCTACAAACACAAACAAAACCTTTCAAAGACAACAATAGCGAACTTATAGTCCTAAAACAAACAAAAAATCCCACGGATAATTTGTGGCAAATGTCTGGAACATGCAGTCTATTATTGAAACCAACTAACGTTTACGAAGAAAAGTAAACTATTTGAATGATATGAAAGAAGAAACATCCGATTGAAGGTGAAGAATGGGATGATGAAAGATGAGAAGATGAGCAAAGACTTAGAGCAAGGGCAGGAGGGAGTCTGTACAGATTCTCGTCTGGCCTCAGCTCATCCACTCAAAAAAAAGAAAGAAAAAAAAAGTCACCATAGCGATTTCCATTGACGAAAGAGTACTTTTTCCTCATTTCGACTCCCTTGTGAATAACAGATTTTGCCCTCATTGACTAGACCATACGTGGTGTTGTGGGTGCGGGTCTTTTTGGATAAGACAATACATCGAAGTCCTGTGCAACATACATACATTTAGCACACGTTTAAGATCCCCAGCAATACTGACAAAATTCGGTAGAAAAGCCAAACTTATTGGGAAACAAATACGCCCGCAAACAGAAAAAAATGAGACATTGCATGGGTTTAAACGCTCTCACTCGAGGAACACCAGCCCACATTTCATGCAAAAAAAAAAATGCTGTGAATTACAAAAAAAGTAATATACAGTTAAACACAATACAATTCGATACCAACACACGCAGAACATTATGTCTGGATTAAAACTAGCACATTTCCGTGTACGTCAAAGAAGGCTGGGAGAAGTTAGAGAGCGAAAGCTGCTTCTTTCTGCAGTCACGATATAACCATTAGCCATTGATCAGGAAGGGATACTGAAACAAAACCCATGTCCTTTTATCC
>CM060322.1:20330172-20332672 GCA_030674155.1 Stramonita haemastoma | reverse complement strand
GTGCCTGTAGGGAACAGATGACAAGATTTACAAAAAACTGCATACACACAGGGACTGGATGTAAAAAAAAGCACACGAGTGCTTATTCTATTATTCTCGATATAAAGGAATAAATCAATAAGTAAATAAAAACACATAAGTACACCCATCCACACCACCCACCCATATTTTGAAGCCAAAACTAAATGAAAGAAGAAAAAAACACCCCTGTTTCCAACAGTCTCAGACTAAGCAGTTGTTGTGTCATTATTGACACACCCTCTATACATCTGTGTTCAGTCTCCTTGAGCCTACATGGGGGGACGGGATAGCCAAGTGGTCAGAACATTGCGCTCGCAATTTGACGACCCGTGTTCGATTCCCATTCGAGGGGATTTTTTACCCAGGAGTTAACATCAGTGCTAACTCCACTCTCCCCAAAAGTCTTTCGGATGAGACTGTAAACCGAAGCCCCGTGTGCGAACGCACGCAGAACATCTTGCGCACTCGTTAAATCCTGTTCCGCTTTTCGAAAGATTAGGCCATTGTGTGCCTGTAGGGAATAGATGGTGAGATTAAAAAAAAAAACTGCCCAAACACGGGGACTGACTGGATGTAAAAAAAAGCACATGGGTGCTTATTTTATTATTCTCGATATAAAAGAATAAATAAATAAATAGGTAAAAGTAAAGGTAAAGGTGTCCCATAACCTAGGCGGTCATAGGGGAGCGGGACATCAGAGACCTCAGCTTCTCTAGGGGCCAGCATTTTGAGGGCGGCGCCCATCTATCTCCTCTCCCTCGCTGCTTAACCTTCCCTGGCCCTAAAGAGGACAGGTACCCATTTACAGCTGGGTGAACTGGGGGGACTGTACTTAAGTCAAGGCGCACAAACGGTCACCCATCGAATCGAACCGGCAACCACACTCGACGTTGCTTAACTTGACTGGGGGAAAGCGAGTGTTCTGACCACTGTGCTCTGTGGTAATAAATAAATACTACATTCAATCTCCCCAGCTTCGCTCTTCTGCTGCTGCTGCTGCTGCTGCTGCTGACTCGAGGCCTGTCTGAAGTTTTCCCTTTCAAATAGAAAATCTAGGGGCAGGTCAACAGGCCAGGAGAGAGCCTTATTCTTCTTATTGCAGGCGTCTTGTGTGTGTGGAATCATTTATCTTCTAGCGCTCAGTGCTGATTCCACTTTATTTTTTCTGGCTGTAAATTTCACTTAAGAACCCATCTTTTTTTGCTTTGCTGCTCTGTAGTTTATTTTTCTCTCTCTCTCTCTTCCCTTTCTCTTTAGTATTTCGTTTTGGCTGTGGCTCCCTCCCTCCCCTCCTCCCTTCTCTCTCTCTTTGTCTGTCTAGTCTGTCTGTTTCCCTCTCTCTCACTGTCTCTTTCTAAACAACTTCATGCCATTGTCACTTTCTCTGTCTCTCTCCTTGTATATCTGTCTGTCTGTCTGTCCGTCTGTCTGTCTCTGTCTCTCTTTCTGGACTGTTTATTCATTAGCTAGATGGGAATGCGCACTACGGCATGTTTGTGTTTATATGTATTGTTAATACCAGCATGTTTGTTTTTATTCAAAGCGCCTCACGCTCTTCCTCTTGTCAAGGAGGGTGCTATTCAACTGCTGCATTGCCATTTATAACAGGGGTACTTTACACCTCCCACACACCATTCCACTCTTCTTTCTTTCTTATTTTTCTGTTTTGCTTTTCCTTTTTTTGTTGCTTTGTTTCTTTCTTCGTCTCTTTCTTTATTCTTTTTTTTGTTTTCGTTTCATTGTTTTCTTTCTTTTCTTTGTCTTATTTTCTGTCATTCAAATGTTGTCTTTTTTCTTTTTTCTTTTTTATTTTTTAAAGATACTTTTTGCGTTTTTCTTTCTTGCTGTCTTTCTTTTTTTGTTTTTGTTTTTTTTGTCTATCCTTTTGTCCTTCCATCCTTCCTTTCTTTTCTTCTTTCTTTCTTTCTTTCTTTTTTCTTTCTTTCTTCTTTCTTTCTTCTTCTTTCTTTCTTTCTTTCTTTCTTTCTTTCTTTCTTTCTTTCTTTCTTTCTTTTTCTTTCTTTCTTTTTTCTTTCTTTCTTTCTTCTTACTTTCTTTCTTTCTTTGTTTTGTTTATTTTTTGTTTGTTTCTTTTTATTTCTTTCTTTCTTTCCATTTTTTTTACTTTCTTCCGTATTTTCTTTTTTCTTTTTTCCTCCTTTCCCCCCCCCCCCCCCTTTTTTTGTCTTAGTTAGTGTCTCTTCAAAATTTTGTCTTTTTTCCCCCTTTTCTCTGTTCATCCTTTCTGTCCATCTTTCTTATCTTCCTTCTTTCTCGAATTCCTTTTTATTTCTTTCCCTTTCTTTTCTCCTTTTCTGTGTTTCTTTTTCTATTTGTTTTCTGGCTTACATTTCCATTTATATTCAAAGCTTTTCTTTATGTACAGGCTCTTATTGTTTTTCTTATTACCCGAGGTTTTTTTGTTTGTGTGAGTTTTCTTCTTTTTTTTGATGGCAGCTAGGCTCTTTTTGTGTATTTA
>CM060322.1:20317672-20322672 GCA_030674155.1 Stramonita haemastoma | reverse complement strand
AGAGAGTAAGTGCATATGCATACATTTTTATGGGGGGGTGGTGGTGGTCTGGGTGTCTACGTATGTATGTACGGTATATATTGCTCAGGCGGCCACGTGGATACACATACACACACACACATAGATACACACACACGCGCGCGCGCGCACACACACACACACACATAGACACAGACTCAGACAAACACATACACACACGCACGCACGCACGCACGCACGCACGCACGCACGCCACAACACACACACACACACACACATACACCGGTATCACTATGTGAGGAAGGACGTAAAATTGAAGACGACTACTACTACTACTACTACTACTACTACTACTACTACTACTACTACTACTACTACTACTACTACTACTACTACTACTACTACTACTACTACTACTACTACTACTCTACTACACACGCATTCACACACATACATACACACGCACAACACACACATACACACACATACACACACACACATGCGCACGCGCGTACACACGCATACACACACACGCAACACACACATGTAGTATGTGTGGACACATGACAGACACACATGCAGTCAAACAGACAGACACACACACATACAAACATACCTGTGGAGAGAGAGAGAGAGAGAGAGAGAGAGAGAGAGAGAGAGAGAGAGAGAGAGAGAGAGAGAGAGAGAGAGAGAGAGAGAGAGAGAGAGAGAGAGAGGAGAGAGAGAGAGAGAGAGAGAGAGAGAGAGAGAGACAGACAGACAGACAGACAGACAGACAGACAGACAGACAGACAGACAGACAGAGAGAGAAGACAGAAGACAGACAGAGACAGACAGACGAGACAGAGAGACGAGAGACAGAGAGACAGAGAGACAGAGAAGAGAGAGAGAGAGACAGAGAGACAGAGAGAGACAGAGAGGAGACAGAGAGATTTTTTTTATTTTATTTTATTTTATTCTTTTATATCGAGGATAATGGAATAAACTCTCATGTGCTATTTTACATCCAGTCCCCGTGTGTATGCAGTTTTGTAAATGTCATCTGTTGCCCACCCGCACACGATGGCCTACTCGTACGAAAAGCGGAACAGGATTTAACGTGTGCGCAAGATGTTCTGCGGTGCGTTCGCACACAGGGCCTCGGTTTACAGTCTCATCCAAAGGACTTTTGGGGGAGAGTGGAGTCTGCACTGATGTTAACTCCAGGAGAAAAATCTCCTCGACCGGACTCGAACCCGGGTTGTCAAATTGCCAGCGCAATGTTCTGACCACTAGGCTATCCGTCCCGGAGAGGAGAGAGAGAGAGAGAGAGAGAGAGAGAGAGAGAGAGAGAGAGAGAGAGAGAGAGAGAGAGAGAGAGAGAGAGAGAGAGAGAGAGAGAGAGAAGAAGACAGACAGACAGACAGACAGACAGACAGACAGACAGACAGACAGCAGCAGACAGACAGAAAGACAGACATAGACAGATAGACAGACATACAGACTGACAAACAGACATACAGACATAGATAGAGATCTTAGAGAGAGAGGGGAGAGATGGGACTTCTACACCCATTGATACAACTTTTGAAAGGTGTACTTAATTAATTAATCCGATTCCCCCCCAAAAAGCTACATGTACAATAAATAAATAATACAGTAACTATTAGACATAACAGCATGGCTCTGGCTGGATTGTCACAGTATTGTATCGCACTTATTGTTCAGTTCTGACCACTAGGCTATCCCGTCTACAAAGGAATCGATCCGTCAGCCTGGACCCGTGTGTGTACCGTACGATCTAGTGCCTAACCGCCGGCCTATTGCAGTGTGTTTGCAGTGTGGAGGAGGGCTATGATTCATGAGATCGTGACCTGGTGGCCAGATGTTGGCCAATCTGTCAGTGACTGGCCTCAGATGGACATCAATCTCCGTGATACTGAACCGCTCTAACACTGTATAGAACGAAACACTGCCAGACAGCAACAGCTTTCACAATATAGTTTTTTTCTCTCTTTATTGGTCCAAAACAGGTTTTTTGGAGCTTTTTGACGATATTTTTTTATTATATATAATTCACAGTTTGTTCTGTTTTTATTAAAAATTTTTTTTAATGTCCATTTTATGTCACAGGAGATTTCTCTGGTGAAATTCGGGCTGCTCTCCCCGGGGAGAGCGCGTCGCCACAAGTGCAGCACCTACCCATTATTTTTTTTCCTCCTCAGGGATGGTGTCTAAACACGACACCTGTGTGCATGCTGTTGTTGTTGGTGTTGGTTGTTGTTGTTGTGTGGTGTTGGTTGTGTTGGTGTGTGTTGGTGGTGTTGGTTGTTGTGGTGTTGTTGTTGGTGGGGTGTTGGTGGTGTGGTTGTGGTGTTGTGTTGTGTGTGGTGGTGTGGTGGTGGTGGGGTGTGTGTTAGATAAATCGCTGTGTGTGTGTGCATTCTCATACACTATATATGTCTTTGGGACAAGGGGAAAAAAAACGCTGTCACTCACCCTGTAACATGTGGTATTATTTTACGTTAGTGGAAGAATGTGTGTGTGTGTGTGTGTTGTGTGTG
This sequence comes from Stramonita haemastoma, assembly GCA_030674155.1. Taxonomy (NCBI): domain Eukaryota; kingdom Metazoa; phylum Mollusca; class Gastropoda; order Neogastropoda; family Muricidae; genus Stramonita; species Stramonita haemastoma. The sequence goes on along the minus strand of CM060322.1, from coordinate 20,320,150 downwards.
TGTGTGTGTGTGTGTGTGTGTGTTGTGTGTGTGTGTGTGTGTGTGTGTGTGTGTGTGTGTGTGTGTGTGTGTGCACGGGGGTGTATTTGTTTGTGTGCGTGCATACATGCGTACGTACGTGCGTGCGTGCATGCGTGTGTGTATGTGTGTGTATGTGTGTGTATGTGTGTGAGCAAGTCAAAGTTAAAGTCAATTTTTATTTCCAGATGGTACATTGAATAAACAATGAGTTGCTTTTTTCCCATTAAGCTATCTATCCAGGAACAAAATTCATTTCATCTATGATATTTAACTACAACATGATTAAGGCAACCTTTAAAATTAATACATACCTATAAGAAACAACAAACAAAAAAGAATGCACTCAAAAGTCACCCCCCCCCCCCACACACACATATACACACAACCTATTTATCAATACAATGAAATGCAATGAGAGAACCAGAGCATTTTTTTTTATCAAGATAATTCAAACATGGGAACTTAAAATGTGTGTATGTATGTATGTATGTATGTATTAGTATGTATGTATGTATGTATGTATGTATGTATGTATGTATGTATGTATGTATGTATGTATGTATGTATGTATGTATGTATGTATGTATGTATGTATGTATGTATGTATGTATGTATGTATGTATGTATGTATGTATGTATGTGTTGTGCGTGCGTGTGTGCGTGCATGTGCTTGTACGTGCGTGCGTTTGTGTGGCGTGTGCGCGCGTATTGTGTATGTTTATTGCTTTGTTTTTCTTATATTATTAGCTGGATTCCACTTAAGTCATCCAGGCGTCTATCGATCGCCACAACAACAGGGCACAGCACACCCCATAATAGCAAAGCAGAGAGGGGAAGCAGAAAAGCTTCGGTGGCTTTCAATAGAACTTTTTGTTAGTGTTATTTTATAGCCCGCAGAATGTGCAATTACCTTTCCCCGATTTGATATCTGTTTTATTCCCTTCTTCTGTGTGTGTGTGTGTGTGTGTGTGTGTGTGTGTGTGTGTGTGTGTGTGTGTGTGTGTGTGTGTGTGTGTGTGTGTGTGTGTGTGTGTGTGTGTGTGTGTGTGTGTGTGTGTGTTGTGGTTTTAGTGGCCAATTTTGGCTGGATCGCGTGCGTGTTTGTGGTTTTGAGTGGACGGGTCAGATTGGCTTATGTGATGAACTTGAGGGGATGGGATGGATTGAGTATTGTGGATGGAGAGGATTGGATAGACTGAATGTGGGGGGGTGATGGGATTGGATAGCTAAATGGTGGATTGATGGGATTGATTAGACTGGTGTGGGGGGATTGATGGGATTGGATAGTTTATGGGATTGGATGGACTAAAGATGGGGGAATGATGGGATTGGATAGCTAAATTGTGTTGGATTGATGGGATTGATAGTGACTGGGTTGTGGGGGGATTGATGGGATTGGATAGTTTATGGGATTGGATGGACTAAAGAGGGGGAATGATGGGATTGGATAGGCTAAATGTGTTGGATTGATGGGATTGGATAGACTAAAAGGGGGATTGATGGGATTGGATAGTTGATGGGATTTAGATAGACTGAATGTGGTGGATGAAGGCCAGGGGGTGAATGGATAAATGGACTGAATTTGGTGGGTGAGGAGATTTAACTTACTGAATATGCTAGATTGAGAGGATTGAATAGCTTGAATAGGGTGGATTTGAGAGGATTGAATAGCTGAATAGGGTGGATTGAGAGGATTGAATGTCTTGAATAGGGTGGATTTAGAGGATTGGATAGATTGAATAGGGTGGATTGAGGGGTTGGGTGGATTGAATAGGGTGGATTGAGGGGATTGGATAGATTGAATAGGGTGGATTGAGGGGATTGGGTGGATTGAATAGGGGGATTGAGGGGATTGGATAGATTGAATAGGGTGGATTGAGGGGATTGGATAGATTGAATAGGGTGGATTGAGGGGATTGGATGGACTTCGTGTAATATATTAATGCAAAGTCAATCGTCTTATTTCCATATGGTATGTCTTGATATGATATGATATATGATATGATATTGTATGATATGATATGCTTCATACGATATGATACGATAGGATAGGATAGGGTAGGATATGATACGACATGATACGATATGATACAATACGATTCGATGCGATATGATATGATGTGATATGATACGATGCGATATAATACAATACGATCATGATACGATACGATACGATAAATATGATGTGATATGATATGATATCATATAATATGATATGAAATGAGATTATCCATATTGGTTGCAATAAATATCATGTGTTTTTTCTTATGAACATTTATACAAGATCAGCCAAGGCAACTGTCATACAACAAAATCACGACGACAGTGTAACCAATATACATGCATTCAGTGGCTTACTTTATATGTCAATGAACAAGGCCTTGCATGGAATGTAATCAAGAACGAAAATATTATGAGCAGCATCTGTACATGCTCCTCTTTCAAAAGCCAATCTCT
>CM060322.1:20310172-20312672 GCA_030674155.1 Stramonita haemastoma | reverse complement strand
TTTGCGTGTCATTTCTGTAGAAATGATATTGTCGTGTTGCATGGGGAGCATCTTTGTGTGTGTGTGTGTGTGTGTGTGTGTGTGTGTGTGTGTGTGTGTGTGTGTGTGTGTGTGTGTGTGTGTGTGTGTGTGTGTGTGTGTGTGTGTGTTTGTCTGTCTGTGTGTATGTGTGTTGTGTGTTTGTGTGTGTGTGTCCGTCTGTGTGTGTCTGTGTCTGTATTATGTCTGTGTGTCTGTGTCTGCTTCTGTGTGTTTGTTTCTGTGCCTGTCTGTAGGTAGGTTATACTGAAAGAAAAAATTCATTGATTTCAGAGTGGAGTGTTCTTAATTGAAAATCTTCAGAATTGATTTGTTTTAATAGAGACTTGAGACCAAACAAGTCTTTACAGTTTGTAGTTTGTTTCAAAGGGATGGAATATAGCTCAGTGGTCACAGCACTCACTCTCTCCAAGCTTAGGTTAAGCAGTGTTAAGCGTGGTTACCAAGTAGATGTTGGCCGTTCTCGCACCTTGGCTTCAGTACAGTCCCCCACTTCACCCATGTAAATGGGTACCTGCCCTCTTTAGGGTCAGGGAAGGTAAAGCAGCTGGAAGGGAAAAATGGGTGCTGTCCTTAATATGCTGGCCCCAGAGAAGCTGAGGTCTCTGACACATCACTCCCTAAAGATCGCATAAGTTATGGGAACAGCTTGACCGTTTTTTAAAAATTTGTTTTAAAGCTAGGAGTTTCCAACAAAGTTGGGAAAGTTTTTACATATTCAGTGAATTAATTCAGTTCATCACTAAAGCTGCGCTGCACTTGTCAGTTATCTATCAAAGTCGATCTTAGCACCATGTACATATTTTTTGACTAACTTTTACATTTCGTATGCCACACAAATGATTAGGAGATTAAATGTTTTGGTGTTATTTTTTGAGTGCACATGTGTGAATTTTGTGAAAACTCATATGTGGTGAAATGTGTGCATTTATACTTGTGTGGTTGACCTGCGTGCGCGCGCGCGCGCGCGCGGCGGTGTGTGTGTGTGTGTGTGTGTGTGTGTGTGTGTGTGTGTGTGTGTGTTGGTGTGTGTTGCTTGCGTGCTTGCGTGTGTTTGTGTTCTTGTGGGTGCACAAGCTAGCATAATCATTGTTAAGCAGCGAATTTGCCTCTTTTGCAAAGTAATTCCAAGAGCATATAATTATGCTCGTAAATTGTCCAAGTGAAGAAAGTAGCCCCAAGCTAAAGCATTCAGTCACGATGTTTATCGCCCTGCCGACCGCAGAGACCATTATTATCGGGGCTGTCACCTCGTTGATAAATAAGGTTCATAGACAAAAACTGTGCTGCTATTTAGAAACTGAAACCCCCAAGATTAAAACCAACTCTTCAGTTGATTTGCTCCTCTCCCAACGCCCTAGCCAACCCGTAAGGCGAACGCAGGCAGAAATCTTGTGCACACGTTAAATCCTGTTCTGCTTTTCGTAAGAGCAGGCCATCGCGTGCCGGTGGAAACAGATGACATTTACAAAACTGCATACACACGGGGACTGGATGTAAAAAAAAAGCACAAGAGTGCTTATCCCATTATCCTCGATAATAAAGAATAAAATATGAAAGAATAAAAAATAAATACATAAAGTAAGACTAGGGACTGAGACCTGATAGCTGTTCGTCAAATTGAGGGTATTATTTGTTAAAAATAAAAGGTAAAGGTGTCCATAACCTATGTGGTCGTAGGGAGCGAAGGCATCAGAGACCTCAGCTTCTCTAGGGGCCAGCATATTAAGGGCGGCACCCATCTCCTCTCCCTCGCTGGTTTACCTTCCCTGACCCTAAAGAGGGCAGGTGAATAATGAGATCATAAAAAGGGTGATGGCGATGATGATGATGATGATGATGATGGTTGTCTTTTGTTGTTAATGTAATAAAGTAATGATGCTGCTGCTGCTGATGGTGGTGTGGTGATATGATGATGATGATGATGATGATGATATGATGATGATGATGATGATGATGAATGATGATGATGATGATGATGATAAAAAGACTAATGTGATGATAATTATGGTGGTGGTAATGACGACTATGATGATGGTTGTTTTGGTGGTTGTTCTGTAATAGTGATAACAAACGATGATGACATAGATAAAGATGGTGACGATGAGTAGATGATGATCGTGTTACGACAGTGATGAGGATGGTGGTGGTGATGATAAAAATGATGTCACAGCAAGGCTGGTGGTTGTGTTGTAATATTGATAACAACGATGATGACATAGATAAAGATGGTGACGATGAGGAAGATGATGAACGTGTTAGAATGACATGATGATAAAATGATGATGATGATGATGATGATAGAACGACGACGACGAGGAGACGACGATGACGACGACGACGACGATGATGACGACGATGATGATGAAAATAATGTCACAGCAAGGCTGGTGGTAGTGGTGATGTTGATGTTGAAGAGGAAAAAGTAAAAAGATAATTGAGGACACGTTTATGAAACAGG
>CM060322.1:20297672-20305172 GCA_030674155.1 Stramonita haemastoma | reverse complement strand
ACGTATACCTTTACCTTATTCTTTTATTTTTCGTGATTCTTTCATTTCGAGTGTTATGGAATAAGCACTTATGTCCTTTTATTTTAACATCCCGTCGCTTTGTGCATGTGGTTTTGTAAATTTTGTCATTCGTTCCCACCAGCACAAAATGGCCTACTCCTCTGAGAGGCGGAACAGGTTTTAACATGTGCGCAAAATGTTCTCCGTGCGTTTGCACACGGAACCACGATTTGCATTTTCATTTGAAGGATACTTGCGTGTGTGTGTGTGTGTGTGTGTGTGTGTGTGTGTGTGTGTGTGTGTGTGTGGTGTGTGTGTGTGTGTGTGTGTGTGTGTGTGTGTGTGTGTGTGTGTGTGTGTGTGTGTGGTGTGTGTGTGTGTGTGTGTGTGTCTGTCTGTCTGTCTGTCTGTCTGTCTGTGTCTGTGTCTGTATGTCTGTGTCTGTGTCTGTGTCTGTGTGTCTGTGTATGACTGACATTGTGAGGTTTCTATCTTATTAGCACAACCAGGTATACTTAATATTTCAAGAATTTAAACGATTATCTTAGAAATTTATTTCTTTGAAATAACGAAAATTATTCATTTTTATCTTGTTTTATGATTTGTCCTTTTTTGCCTGTTTGGTTTATTTGCGAGTTTGCTTTGTTCTTAGTAAGTTTCGAGGGAGGGGGAGGTAACATTTTCTTAAAAGAATCGAGTGATATACTGCTTAAGTCATCTTTGTTGTCCACCCTCTTTGCCTGTCTCTGCCTGTCTCTGTACTGTCTGTCTTTCCTGTCTGTCTGTCTGCCTCTCTCCCTCTCTCTCTCTCTCTCCCTTTCTCCACCTTTCTCTCCCTCCCTCCGTCCCCCCCCTCTCTCTCTGTCCTTACAAATTGTCTTCTGTGTATTACTGTCTTGTTGTTTGGGCCTTGTTGTTTGGTTTATTATTGTTGTTAGTTGGAGGTGTTTCTTAAACTGATATAATCCCTGAATAGGGCGGGGACTGGATGTAAAGAAAACACATGAGTACTTATTCATTATCCTCGAAATAAAAGAATTTGATTGGTTTTGATTTGATTTGATCTCTCCCTCCCCCCTATCTCTCTCTCCGTTCACTCGCTTACTCTTTCCACACCTTCTCTCTCTCCACCCCTCTCTCTCTTTCCATTCATCCCACCACCACTCTCTCCTCCCTCCGTCTCCCTTCCCCTCCCACCCCTTACCCATCTAAGACACACAGGTGTGTACACATAATGAAATACTCCCCAAGGCCACGCTCCCAGGGCAGAAAATGACTCGCAAAACATATAAGAGAGAGAGAGAGAGAGAGAGAGAGAGAGAGAGAGAGAGAGAGAGAGAGAGAGAGAGAGAGAGAGGAGACAGAGACAGAGACAGAGACAGAGACAGAGACAGAGACAGAGAGACAGAGAGAGAGACAGAGAGAGAGAGACAGAGAGACAGAGAGACAGAGAGAGAGAGACAGAGAGACAGAGAGACAGAGAGACAGAGAGACAGAGAGACAGAGACAGAGACAGAGAGAGAGACAGAGGACATTATGAATCGATCATCCCAAACCTGGGGTTGTCTTTGGCCTATTGGCTTGAGGGGGAAATAATATCTCAATCATGTAGCCTCACCTATCGATCTTGGGTCGGCGACACACAGATAGCTCTGTGTTCAGTCACACAGGACCTGTACACACACAACAAGCCTCTCTGTGTGGCCTGCTGCACTTTCATGTATTATATAGATATAGTAGCTGGGTTTTGGTAGTGCCTGCAGTAAGTCATTATTAACTTTCCTTTTTCCTTTTCCTAACATGATTGTGATTGTGTTGGGGTTCACTACTCCCTGTTCTCGGGTGGATGTGGGTGGACTGGGTGGATGTGGGTGGATGTGGGTGGGTGTGGGTGGATGTGGGTGGATGTAGCTGACATGGTAGATGGGATGGATATGGTTTAGACTGGGTGGGTGGGGTGTATGTGATGACTGGGTGGATGGGGTGTATGTGCTGACTGGGTGGATGGGGTGTATGTGATGACTGGGTGGATGGGGTGTATGTGCTGACTGGGTGGATGGGGTGTATGTGTCGACTGGGTGGATGGGGTGATGTGTCGACTGGGTGGATGGGGTGTATGTGTGGACTGGGTGGATGGGGTGTATGTGTTGACTGGGTGTATGGGGTGTATGTGCTGACTGGGTGTATGGGGTGTATGTGCTGACTGGGTGGATGGGGTGTATGTGTGGACTGGGTGGGTGGGGTGTCTGTGATGACTGGGTGGATGGGGTGTATGTGTTGACTGGGTGGATGGGGTGTATGTGTGGACTGGGTGGGTGGGGTGTATGTGTGGACTGGGTGGATGGGGTGTATGTGTGGACTGGGTGGATGGGGTGTCTGTGATGACTGGGTGGGTGGGGTGTATGTGTTGACTGGGTGGGTGGGGTGTATGTGTGGACTGGGTGGATGGGGTGTCTGTGATGACTGGGTGGGTGGGGTGTATGTGTTGACTGGGTGGGTGGGGTGTATGTGTGGACTGGGTGGATGGGGTGTCTGTGATGACTGGGTGGATGGGGTGTCTGTGATGACTGGGTGGGTGGGGTGTATGTGTGGACTGGGTGGATGGGGTGTATGTGTTGACTGGGTGGGTGGGGTGTATGTGTTGACTGGGTGGATGGGGTGTATGTGTGGACTGGGTGGATGGGGTGTAAGTGTTGACTGGGTGGGTGGGGTGTATGTGTGGACTGGGTGGATGGGGTGTCTGTGGTGACTGGGTGGGTGGGGTGTCTGTGGTGACTGGGTGGGTGGGGTGTATGTGGTGACTGGGTGGATGGGGTGTCTGTGGTGACTGGGTGGGTGGGGTGTCTGTGTGGACTGGGTGGATGGGGTGTATGTGGTGACTGGGTGGATGGGGTGTCTGTGGTGACTGGGTGGATGGGGTGTCTGTGGTGACTGGGTGGATGGGGTGTCTGTGGTGACTGGGTGGATGGGGTGTCTGTGGTGACTGGGTGGATGGGGTGTATGTGGTGACTGGGTGGGTGGGGTGTATGTGTGGACTGGGTGGATGGGGTGTCTGTGGTGACTGGGTGGGTGGGGTGTCTGTGGTGACTGGGTGGATGGGGTGTATGTGGTGACTGGGTGGATGGGGTGTATGTGGTGACTGGGTGGGTGGGGTGTCTGTGTGGACTGGGTGGATGGGTGTATGTGGTGACTGGGTGGATGGGGTGTATGTGGTGACTGGGTGGATGGGGTGTATGTGTCGACTGGGTGGATGGGGTGTATGTGGTGACTGGGTGGATGGGGTGTATGTGTGGACTGGGTGGATGGGGTGTATGTGTTGACTGGGTGGATGGGGTGTATGTGTGGACTGGGGGGATGGGGTGTATGTGTGGACTGGGTGGATGGGGTGTATGTGTGGACTGGGTGGATGGGGTGTATGTGTGGACTGGGTGGATGGGGTGTATGTGTGGACTGGGTAGACATGGCCGATATGGTAAACTAGGTAGAAGCAGTGGGCTGGGTGGATATAACGGGTATTTATTTATTTATTTATTTATTTATTCTTTTATATCGAGGATAACAGAATAAGCAATCATGTGCTTTTTTTCATCCGGTCCCCGTGTGTATGCATTTTTGTAAATCTTGTCATCTGTTCCCACCGGCACACGATGGCCTACTCTTACGAAAAGCGGAACAGGATTTAACGTGTGCGCAAGATATTCTGCGTGCGCTCGCACACGGGGCCTCGGTTTAAAGTCTCATCCGAAGGACTTTTGGGGAGAGTGGAGTCAGCACTGATGTTAACTCCAGGAAGAAAATTTCCTCGACCGGACTCGAACCCGGGTCGTCAAATTGCCAGCGCAATGTTCTGACCACTAGGCTATCCGTCCCCCAATAGATCAAGGTAGTGAGCTGGAGGGGTGGGGGGTGGAATGGGTAGCTTTAGCGAACTGAGAAGATGCTGTGGGTTGATATGATGCGATGGACTAATTGTGTGTGTTAGACTGGGTGGAGGTGGAGGTGGAGGTGGTCAACAGGGTGGGTAGGTTTGGCTGTAGTAGCCTGGGTGGATCATCAGAAGTGGCCGATGTGAATGTGGTAGAGTGGATAGATGTAGCGGACTGGGTGGATGGTGTAGATGAGGTGGATTGATCTGCTGGACTGCATATCGTGTGGCAAAATGTCATGAAAACACTTAATGTTAGCTACACTACAACTCCTATTTTTTTTCTCATTCTTTTACTTCGAGGATAATGGAAAAAGCACTCTTGTGGTTTTTTTTTTTTTTTTTTTTTACATCCAGTTCTCACCTGGCACACAATGGCCTACTCTTGCGAAAAGCTCAACGGGTTTTAGCGTGTGTGCAATATGTACTGCGAGTGTTCGCGCATGGGACCTTGGTTTATAGTCTCATCCTATTGGCTCTTTAGATTGTCATATTGATGTGATGGTTTTAGGTTGTCTTTTGTACTAGTAACGTCAAATATTATTCAGAGATAAGAAACTGACTCCCAAACTAAAAACAATCACTGAATTTCTCTGTATAGCTATTTATACTACTACTACTACTACTACTACTACTACTACTACTACTACTACTACTACTACTACTACTACTACTACTACTACTACTACTACTACTACTACTACTACTACTACTACTACTACACACTACTACTACTATATGGAATTTATATCTATTGCTGAATCTTGTAGAACACACAAATCGAAGCGCTTACACAGAGTATACACTTAAAAAAATAGAAGAGTGGGGTGGGGACAATGTGAACCTTCTCAAAATAAATCTGTCTGATCTGAAAACTACTTCAATGTAAAGTAACTTAAACATTGTAAAGTAGTTTCAGCTAAACACTTCGTGTTCTAGTCGTTCCGAACTGTTGTGGACCAGAACAGTTGACGTTTTTCATAGTTTCCCGGGACTTGACATGTCTTCTTCTTCTTTCTCATGACCGGGATGGTCGTGGAGGAGACATGAGAGACGATTCTGCAGCCAGCCGTCGCCATCCAGCCCTGTCCTCCGCCTTCCGAATGAGTGTTGGACTGTCCAGGTGGGTCCACTCCTTGATGTTATCCATCCAGCTTTTGGTTTGTCTGCCTCGGCGTCTGCCACCTTCTAGCGTACCTTGTAGGACTGTCTTGGGGAGGGTGTTGTGGCGTGTGACATGGCCGAACCATGCCGGCTTCCTTTTCTTGACAGTGGCTAGTAGGGGTTCCTGAGGGCCAGCCATCAGCCATCAGGTTAACTTGACATGATTCTTTATTTAATTAGCAGCCGATTCCTTATTCGGAGAATTGTCTGGATTATTTTTGTCGACACGTGATTTCTGAAAATATGGCGAATTCAGTTCAGAACCCCCTCCCTGACCACTTCTTCGTAAGATTAGGCCATCGTGTGTTGGTGGAAACAAATGACAGAATTTACAAAACTGCATACATACGGGACTGGATGTAAAAAAGTACATGGGTGCTTATTCCATTATCCTCGATATAAAAGAACAAACGAAATAAAATAAAAAATAAACAACCGCTCTCTCAGAGAGAGAGTTCACCGGTTTATTTCAGACACGATTTTACACTCTCTATGCTGTTGGAAATCGTTACGAAATCGTCACGTTCATGCATATTACGAATAGGCAGGAAGAGATCAGTGACGGAAATGCAGAAAAGAAGGCGAATTACAAGTGAGAAAAAAATGAGAAAGTTGTAATGAGTAGATGAAGAAGAGCAAAGAAAAGTACAGAGAAGAGAGAGAAGGAAGGAGATGAGCAAGACAGAGGAGCAAAGAAATGACAAAGAAGAAGAGACGAGAGAAGAGGAGAAAAGTGATAGTGTGTGGTATGTGCACGCTATACATACCAATACGCGGTAGATTTGAAGGAATGAAAACAGTGCAGAAGCATAGTAATAGACATATCAATGTAGTAATGTTAACCATACAACATTAGCTGGAAAATCAATCATTACAACGATAATCAAAGTACACACGTACATACCATAAGGAGCATACCCAAGCATACGGAACACAGTATCGCATACACGGTTTACACACGTGAAACCAAACAGATACCCAAGCATACGGATGTTGATAATACTGCATGCGCACACACCACCTGTTAAACTAAACGGTTGGAAAAATCATTGCTTATTGATTTATTGGTTTATCGACTCTTTTGTATCGAGGATAATGGAATAAGCACTCATGTGCTTTTTTTTTTTTACATCCAATCCCCGCGTGTATGCAGTTTTTCAATTTTGTCATCCGTTCCCACCACCACACAATGGCCTACTCTTCCAGACAGCGGAAAGGGTTTTAACGTGTGTGCCAGATATTCAGCGTGCATTTGCAGTCCGGACCTTGGTTTATAGTCTCATCCGAAAGACTTTTAGGGGAGAGTGAAGTCGGCACTGAAGTTAACTCCAGAGGAAAAATCCTCTTGAACGAGATTCGAACCCAGGTCAGCAGATCACGTTTTTTGGCGACGATCCGACTGGGTGACAGGAGGCTGGCTAATTGGCTGTGAGCACAATCTATTTCATAGTCACGATTTTCCACGGGCTCTCCATCAAGAGGTAACAGAAAATTGGTTCAGTTTGCTGTAGCAAATGATGATGATGATGATGATGATGATGATGATGATGATGATGATGATGATGATGACGATGACGATGATATTATTATTATTATTATTATTATTATTATTATTATTATTATTATTATTATTATTATTATTATTATTATTATTATTATTATTATTATTATTATCATCATCATTGTCGTCGTCATTGTCGTCGTCGTTGTCGTCCTCATTATTATTATTATTATTATTATTATTATTATTATTATTATTATTATTATTATTATTATTATTATTGCTTTTTGATACAGGAAGTGGTTTGGTCTACTTCCGGTAGCTGACGTTTTACTTCATGTTGCCCTCTGTCTCTATCTGTGTGTGTGTGTGTGTGTGTGTGTGTGTGTGTGTGTGTGTGTGTGTGTGCGTGCGTGCGTGCGTGCGTGCGCGCGCGCGCGCGCGCGCATTTTCTCCAGAGACAAAACGAGGGTTCAGTTTATAGTTTAGTGTTACCCAGGGCCACACGAACCTGTCAGACTGCATCAGGACATCCATCACGTTAACTCAAAACAAACAACATCAGTTTTATCAGTCCTCTCCAATTATTGGCCTTGTCAATGGGAGAAGGAACGGGTAATGACATGGGATCTTCATCACTGGTTTTCGTGACGGGGAATAACCACAGGTGGTGCCGAGGACCTCAGTCAGCTCATGTGTTTTATAGCCCCCTGTACTACGGGGCTGGATAGCTAAGTGGTCAGAGCGCTCGCTTTCCCCAAGGCAAGTTAAGCAGCATCGAGTGTGGTTACCAGTTGGATGAGTGACCGTTTGCGCGGCTTGGCTTCAGTACAGTTCCCTCCAGTTCGCCCAGCTGAAAATGGGTACCTGCCCTCTTTAGGGTCAGGGAAGGTAAAGCAGCGAGGGAGAG
>CM060322.1:20282672-20287672 GCA_030674155.1 Stramonita haemastoma | reverse complement strand
GTAGAGGAAGTAACTGGCTCCATGTGTATGCAGCTTGATGGAATAATGATGGCTGCATTGTTTTCGGTCAGTTATGGTGTGTGATGGTGGTGAAAGCAGATGGAAAATTAGTCTGTATTCATGATAAGTAACCTGCCCCCATTTTGTTTTTGTTGGGATGACGTTTTTGATGGTCAAAGGAAGATGGCGGAGGAAGGAGAGATTGTGTACAATAAAATTCTGGGCAGATGTATATTAAAGAAAATCCAGTGACTCATCCTTAGCCACCTAGATGCCTTTAACCATATATACTATTTTTGTAGTCCTTCGGATGAAACCATAAACTGAAGCCCCGGGTGCGAACACACGCAGAACATCTTGCGCACACGTTAAATCCTGTTCCGCTTTTCGCAAGAGTAGGCCACTGTGCCGGTGGGAACAGATGTCAAGATTTACAAAACTGCATACTGGATGTAAAAGCACATGAGTGCTTATTCCATTATCCGAGTCCGGTCGAGGAAATTTCTTCCTGGAGTTAACATCGGTGCTGACTCCACTCTCCCCAAAAGTCCTTCGGATGAGACTTTAAACCGAGGCCCCGTGTGCGAACGCACGCAGAACATCTTGTGCACACGTTAAATCCTGTTCCGCTTTTCGTAAGAGTAGGCCATCGTGTGCCGGTGGGAACAGATGACATGATTTACAAAACTGCATACACACGGGGACCGGATAAAAAAGCATATGATTGCTTATTCTGTTATCCTCGATATAAAAGAATAAATAAAATAAATAAATAAATAAATAATAATAAAATCCTCGATATAAAAGAATGAATAAAATAAAAATAAAAGTAAAAAATAATGGATGGGAAAAAAGCTTTAGGGCCCAAACGGGATTTAAACCACCGTACACTTCGACCCGGACTTTTCACTTTCTAGTCAGGCGCGTTACCTCTAGACCACCAAATCCACAGACAGCAGGTGTCTTTCTCTGCCGACTCCTGCAGTAAAATTCCAGTCCATCTGCTGTACGTGACACTGACTGCTTGTATCACCTGCATGCATTGCTGCTTTGCAACAAAGATCAGAGCAGTTTTTGTCTCCTTGGTCAGTGGCTGGCCACTCTGATGTAGGCTAGAAGACACATTGTGTGTGGCTTACGTATGTATGTTTGGACAGTTGTGGACATGGTTCTGAAATTATTCGCTTATCGGTTCTGGTTTTCGGTTCTTGTAGGTTTTGAGATATTGAACCCAGTTCTGGGTTTTTACAGCATTCGTTGAGGTAAGAACAGTACTCTTAGAGAGGTGAGGGAGATTGTAGGTATCATTATCAGGAGTGCATTTGTGGCACCAAATATAACCTATGTGTAATTCTTGCATATAAAAAAACACTTTTATAATAAATTTTCATTTATGATCTTGTTCACGGTGATGATGGTGATACAACCAGCCCTGGATGATATTACCAAATTGTAAAATAATACTTAAAATTATAACAAGAAAAATGAAAAAAGTCAAATCTTACAATTTTTATGATGAAAATATTTATGAATTTATAGAGGGGAGGGGAAGGGAAGAGGGGTAACGACAAGCATCCCCGAACGAATGCGTTACCATAATCAAGCTTTCATCATCAGTCACCTTAGTACCCAGACGCCGTGTCCCCTGTAATTTGACAGCATGATAGGTAACGCACAATCATATCACACAGCCCAGAGACACCCCCCCCTCCCCGCCTCCCCCCCCCCCTCTTGGTGGTCAGTCATCCAGGCTGAATTAGTGCTATGTCAGAAGATGGCAGGGGTAGCGGGCGGTAGTCTGCAAGGGTGACCATTTCAGCCAGACTTAATTCCACAGAAGATACTCATGTACAGGCGATAGGAGACTGATAGAATTATCATTACAGTACTGTAGGTCCATGATAGTGTCGGCGGTAGTCGGTATCAGAATGAAAGCATTCATCTTTACTAATCATAGGGGACGGGATAGCCTAGTGGTCAGAACATTGCTCTCGCAATTTGACGACCCCGGGGTTCGATTCCCGTTTGAGGGATTTTTCCTTAGAGTTAACATCAGTGCTGACTCCACTCCCCCCAAAAGTCCTGATAAGACTAAACCGAAGCCCCGTTGCGAACGCTCGCAGAACATCTTGCCACACGTTAAATCCTGTTTCGCTTTTCGTAAGAGTAGGCCATCGTGTGGCCGGTGGGAACAGATGACAGGTACACACACTTGCACTTCGCCAAAAAAAGTTAATGATGGTCAAGCTACTGTCCTGCTGAACATTAATGAAAAGAGGAAGAAAGGAGGAGAGTGCTTCTATTTTTTGTTTGACTACAGGGATGACGTTTTGGAATTTTGGGGTGGTAGGCCTAACCAGAACTGTTAGGAGATGGGAAATTCAGAAACCAAATGCTGGGTGGGGGGAAGAAAATGCATTCTTTTGTCCATAGCTGTTCAGATGTGCGCGGAATGTAGAGATGTTAGTGTTTTTACCTGTTTTTCTTCTTCTTCTGTCCTTAACTTCCTTGCTTTCCTTTTGTAATTTGGCCATCTTTTTTCCACTTAACTTGTTGTTGTATGCGGTAAGAACCTTTTCTTTTTTGTGTTTGACCCGTGACTCGAAAAAAAAGATCTGTTTGAGTACTTTCGCGAGTTTTGACAAATGTAATAAGTTGAGTTATTTTGCACGACGGTTCTGTTATCAGTTGAGTTATTTTACCTTTTTCCAGTCAATATCTATTGAACTATTTACGTTTTTTCATCATGTTATTCATTGAGTTATTTTACCTTTGTTCAGCTTGTTGTCAATTCAGCATATGAAATTTTTTAAAAGTCAAACTTTTATCAATTCAGCTATGTAACTTGTCAGTCAGTTATATGATTAAGCTGTATGAACTTTTTTCTGTCAGTTATCAATATTTATTTTTCCTTTTTTTGTCAGTTACCAATTGAATTAACTTACCAATTTTTGGGTCAGTTATCAATCCAACAAAATATTTCACAATTTCAGTCAATTTTTCGTTATTTGATCAATTCATGCCAATATTTTAATATACTTGTGGTGACTATAGCAGACGTTCAGTTCCAAGTGGCATTTTATTCACAACCTACTCTAACCTTCACAGGACCTCACAAAGCAAATCCAACTGAGCCCACGACAAAATTGCACAAAGTGTAGCAGCTGAAGAGGAAACAACAGGACAGGCACAAAAAGCCTATGGCTGTGTCTGGTGGTGTTAGGGGGTAAATGAAATCCGATTCTGCAAGCTGGAAAATGGCACTGGAGAGAGAGAGAGAGAGAGAGGAGAGAGAGAGAGAGAGAGAGGGAGAGAGAGAGAGGAGAGAGAGAGGGAGAGAGAGAGAGGGGGGGGAGAGAGAGAGAGAGAGAGAGAGAGAGAGAGAGAGAGAGAGAGAGAGAGAGAGAGAGAGAGAGAGAGAGAGAGAGAGAGAGAGAGGGAGAGAGAGGAGGAGAGAGAGGAGAGAGAGGAGAGAGAGGGGGAAGAAGAGAGAAGAGAGGAGGGGAGAGAGAGAGGGAGGGAGAGAGAGAGAGAGAGAGAGGGAGAGAGAGAGAGAGAGAGAGAGAGAGGAGAGAAGCAGACAGAAGGCAGACAGAAGAGAGAGAGAGAGAGAGAGAGAGAGAGAGGAGAGAGAGAGAGAGAGAGAGAGAGAGAGAGAGGCAGACAGACAGACAGACAGACAGACAAGCAGGACAGCAGACAGACAGACAGGCAGCAGACAGAGACAGACAGACACGCAACACAGAGAGACAGAGAGACAGAAAGAAACACTTGGAACCTTGTGAAGCGATGCATAATGTATGATATATGATAGATGACTGGGTTTTCCCCCCCCCCCCCTGGACTATAACTGTGTAAAGCCAAGCCACATGACTGTATGCATGACCCTGCTGTACTGTACTGTGGGAGGCCAGGCGTGGTCACTGCACATGATACCATCACTTCCACGAGGCTAAAGCTGCAGAAACAGACAGCCACAGTGATTCCATGCCATTACCACGGACCCAGGACGGACAAAAAAACGAAACATGAAAACATCATCACACGCACACCCCCTTTAAGCCCCCCCTCCCCTCTCGCCCTTTCCATCTCCTCCTCTCTTCTCTCCCCGTCTTCTTCCCCCTCCTCCCTACCCTCTCTTTCCCTCTTCTCTCCCGGTCTCCCCTCCCCTCTCCCCTACCTCACTCAACCTCCCCTCTCCCCTGCCTCACTCAACTCCCCTCTCCCCTACCTCACTCAACCTCCCCTCTCCCCTACCTCACTCAACCTCCCCCACCCCCCTCTCTGTTCCCCACCCCCTCCCAACTTTAAAGGGTTGCATCTGGCTAATTTGGGCATCTGGCAATCCAGTCCACTTTAATTCAAACCAGTCACATATTTTTATTTATTCATTTTTTTATTCTTTTATATCGAAGATAATAGAATAAGCATTCGTGTGCTTTTTTTTTTAACATCCAGTCTTCGGGTGAATGCAGTTTTTACAAATCCTGTCATCTGTTCCCACTGGCACACAATGGCCTGCTCTTCCAAAAAGCGGAACAGGTTTTAACGTACGTGTGCGCAATATGCTCAGCGAGCGTTTCGTACAGGGAGCCTTAGTTTACAGTCTCATCCAAAAGACTTTTTTGGAGAGTGGAGTCAGTACTGATGTTAACTCCAGGGGATCCCGGGTCATCAGATTGCGAGCACACTGTTCTGACCACTAGGCTATCACAGACCCAGGACTGACAAAAACGCCATGAAAACATCATCACACCCACTTTCAGCCTTCCTCCTCCCCCCTTCCTTCTCTTCCCTCCCGGTCCCCCCCCATCCCCTACCTCACTCACCCCCCTCCGCCCCCCCCATCCCCTACCTCACTCACCACCCTCCGCCCCCCCCCTCCTCCACAGCTTAAAGGGTTTCATCGGGGTAATTTGGGCATTTGGCAATCCAATCCACTTTAATTCAAGCCAATTAAAAATGGTTTATAGCTAGTAGCCCCGCCGACCACTGTAGAG
>CM060322.1:20247672-20270172 GCA_030674155.1 Stramonita haemastoma | reverse complement strand
TCAGCTGGACTAGTGATGACTGTCGGTTATTGTCCAAACGTGATTGACTAACGGTTACCCCAAACTCAGACTACATGCAACTGATATAGTGGTGTTACTTTCCATCACCATCATCATTGTGTCGTCGTCATCGTCATCATCATCGTCGTCGTCGTCGTCGTCCACGTCGTCATCATCATCATCATCAGTCTCGTCGTCTCATCATCAATCATCATATCATCGTCGTCGTCGTCGTCTCTCGTCGTTATCATCAGTCATCATCATCATCATCATCATTTCGATTAGCATCAGATTAGTAGTAGTAGTAGTAGTAGTAGTAGTATAGTAGTAGTAGTAGTAGTAGTAGTAGTAGTAGTAGTAGTCAGTAGTAGTAGTAGGTAGTAGTAGATGTAGTATAGTAGTAGTAGTAGTTAGTAGTAGTAGTAGTAGTAGTAGTAGTAGTAGAGTAGTACAGCAACAGCAACAGCAACAGACAACACAA
The DNA here is from genome assembly GCA_030674155.1 of Stramonita haemastoma. Classification (NCBI taxonomy): domain Eukaryota; kingdom Metazoa; phylum Mollusca; class Gastropoda; order Neogastropoda; family Muricidae; genus Stramonita; species Stramonita haemastoma. The sequence continues at coordinate 20,269,691 of CM060322.1, read as the reverse complement.
CAACAACAACAACAGCAACAATAATAGCAGCAGAAATAATAACAGTAATAATAGCAGTAGAAATTCTAAGAAAAAAAAGTGTTTTTTTTTTTTTTTTTTGACTGGTTGGTTTACCCTTGCAAGGGCCCCGCCCCACAAAGGCCCCGGCTGTACTGTAGGCATGATGTATGTGGCTGCAGAAGACAGGAAATGGAACAGATTCAATTCTGCCGCCTTCAGATGAGATCCCCACATCCTCCTCTCCCTGCATCTCCCGCTGTATGCCACAAGGGGCACAGGCAGGGAGGATAAATGTATGGCAGAGGTGCAGGAAGGGGGTGAGGGGGAGGGGATGGGGGTGGAACAAGGAGGAATGGAGAGGGGGTAGGGGGTAGGGGCTAGGCGCAGGGAAGAAGAGGGGGACGCCATGAGAGATGTTGAATGTATTAGTATTGTAAAAAGAAAAAGAAAAGGAGAAAATGAAAAAAAAGAAAAGAAATTTTTTTTTTAGTAGTAGATAACTTTCATTCTTTGATTATTCTTTTAAGGAAAACAAATGCCATACTGTTTCTGTGAATGGATTTTTTCTTTATATGATTTTTTAAAAATCTTGTCTATCACTCATGTATAGTATGATAAATAAGAAAACACCATCACACAACACCCACACACACACACCACCAACCACACTACTACTACATACTACTACTATAACTACTACACTACTACTACTACTACTACTACTCTACAATAATAATTATGATGATGATGACGATGATGATCGACGATGATGATGACGATGATGATGACGTGATGATGGATGATGATGATGTGTGGATGATGATGATGATGATGATGATGATGATGATGATGATGATGATGGTGGTGATGGTGGTGTGGTGTGGTGGTGGTGGTGATGATGATGATGATGATGATGATGATGATGATGATGATGATGATGATGATGATGATGGTAATAACAATAATAAAAGCATCCATATAATATATGCTTCGATTTACATAGAACAATGTTTTCAATTCAAACAGTCGCTTTGTTGGCAGAGAGGCTTAATTCGCTTGTCTAAGATGGGGGAAGTCTGTGGTTTGAATCTAGTCACAAGCCATATTTCACATCTCCATTCTATAAGATTTGAGTGGTGACATGGGTGCTAGTCTTTTGGATAACGCAATGCATTGTTGAGCGGGATAGTTAAGTGGTCAGAGCACTCGCTTTCCCCAAGTCAAGTTAAGAAGCGTCGAGCGTGGTTACCAGTTGGATGGGTGACCGTTTGCGCGCCTTGGCTTCAGTACAGTCCCCCAGGACACCCAGCTGTAAATGGGCACCTGCCCTCTTTAGGGTCAGGGAAGGTAAAGCAGAGAGGGAGGGGAGATTGGCGCCGCCCTCAACAGCTGGCCCTAGAGAAGCTGAGGTCTCTGGCTTCTCGCTCCCCTACGACTGCCTAGGTTATGGAACACTTTACCTTACCTTTCATACAGTGAGGTTCACATGTAAGAACCCTGTCAATGTCCTGTATTAGAAGACAACGGAAGCTGTGGGGGGAACAGTAGACAGCCTGCTTCCAGAGAAAGAAATTCCCCTTACTTGCAAATGGCTTGATCTTTTTTACTTTCCACTTTCCATGGGGAACGGGAGAGCACAGCTGTCAGTTTTCCCCCTACTTTCAGCTACTCTTAGCCGCTACCCATTTTATATCCTATCCCAGCCCAGCTGGGACCAGCTGGAGCTCAGTATAATTTATAGCAGGAACTGACCACTCTTGGTCTTGGTAAAAGAAAGGGCGCACTAAATTGTCAGCACTGGGTCCTGGACCCTTGACTGAGTTGTGCTGGATTGCATGCTGTGAGGTGACATCTACATCGTAACTTCATCTTTCATTTTCTTTCCCTTTTCCCTTCATGGAAACTTTGGATTCAAACACAGTTTGCGTATGGGACGGGTTTTAACTCACTACATAGGTAGCCACATTCCGACTTCGGGGCTAGACAGTCAAATCAAAATGAAAAGCTTGATTACATCACATCAAGCACAAGGCTTGTTGTAACATAACACGCGCGGAAGAGAGTGTTATTATGGCGGTTAACAAGAGTTATAAATAGCACCGCGGGTGACGTCAGAAGACGCCGTGCTGTCGTCATTGGTCTGATGGAGATAATTGCTCCAATCCCAGAGCCCTAACAGAGTTTCCTCCCTTCAGACTAATTGACGCAGAGAAGCAATCATCACACCTTTTTTTTTTCTCTTCTTCTTTCTTTTTCTTCTTCATTTGCTGCATTCACTGAATACAGAATACCTCATTATTTCCAGGAGATTTGGATGTTTTGTGTGACATGCTCACCCGCAGGCACACATGTACACAAACACACACACGCATACGCACGCGTGAACACACACAAATACACACACACACACACACACACACACACACACACACACACACACACACACACACACACACACACAGAGTCCTACACGCGCGTGTGCACAAACATGTGCACGCATCCACATACATGCACTCGTACAGACACACAGACACGGACGGACACAGACAGACGGACAGACACACATACACACAGACATATATATATAGATAGATAGATAGATAGATAGATAGATAGATAGATAGATAGATAGATAGATAGATAGATAGATAGATAGAATAATAAGTAGAGAGAGAGAGAGAGAGAGAGAGAGAGAGGGGGGGGGGGGAGGGGGCAAGGCAAGGCAAGGCAAGGCAAAGGCAAGGCAAATTCTTTTATTTCAAGGATAATGAATAAGCACTCGTGTGCTTTTTTACATCCAGTCCCCGCCCTTATCAGGGATAAGATCAATATAAAGAAACCTCATCTAACAAAACAACAACAATAATAATGATCCAAATACTAAGAGCAAGAAACCATATCAAGTAGCAAGCAACATACAAGAAATAAAGACAGAATTACAATAATAACGTAATAAAAAAAAATCCACTCAGTCAGAAACGAAAATACGAAATAAGAATCAAATGATGATTTTGATTTTTGTTTAAAAAGCGTCAATAATTAAAGAACAAACAAGAGAATATAATGAGGTAGACAACTGAAAACATCCACCCACCTCCATCTATCAGTAAAATAAGTCACAGAGAGAGAGAGAGAGAGACAGAGACAGAGACAGAGACAGAGAGTCATTTTATATCACACGCGTCAATAAATAAAAAAAATAATAAGAAAGGGAACTAAGTATCACTTTATTCATTTATTTATCTATTCTTTTATATCGAGGATAATGGAATAAACACTCATGTGCGCTCTTTTTTTACATCATGAAGTATCTTAGGTTATAAAAAAAACCAAATGTACTGTAACGGCCACTATAGTCAGGCAAACTTGTAAACAGTACATATGATAACTAGAACACATAATACTATTGTCAGCTAGACTCAATAACAATATACTTGGCTAGCTGACTACTCCAAACCTGACTGAATAGGCCTCAACTAAGACAAGAAAACTGCAATCGATATAAACAATCACTATACTACTGTTTTGTTCCTGACACTGATCGCAGACTATACACATGGTCAACAGTAAAGGTAATTTTTTCTGGACTTTGTGGTTTATCCCTTGCAGAACCTCTCTACAAAACAACGCCTTACACTCATGATGTATAGATCTGCATGCTAGAAGACAGGACACACTGAGCAAAATTGAATTCTGCCGCAGATGGGATGTAGGATATATCTCTGAATCCATGTCCAGATCTTTCGTCAACACAAGGGGATGAAGGGAAGGGAGAGATCCTAATCATGCAGAGATGGGAGAAGGAGAGGGGTGGGGGTTAGGGGGCAGGGGGTGGGGGGAGGGGGAGATGCTGAAGATGGAGAAAGTAATGGATGGGGAGGGGAGGTGTGGGGGGAGGAAGAAGATGCAGCAGTAGGGAAAAGGGGACATAATCAGAAATGAGATACAGTAGTATCGGCAGACGCATGAAAATGATTAAGGTATCATTTCTGTTCAGAGCATCCACTCCACTTTTTTTTGTGTGTGCTCACGACTAGACTATAGCAAAGTTTGATGCCAACTTGCTTTCCACATTTTCCCTAGGTTTGTTGAACCCTAATGCGAGTCCACACAGTAGGTAACTGGCGGTAGAGAGGTTAGTTAATGCACACACGTCTAGGGGAGCAGAGGTCATAGTATGGTTTGAATCTGGACAACAGCCATATTCTCCATCTCCAGAGACCTATAGAGAAGGTGTTGTTAGTTAGACTGAAGTCCAGGTGCCAGACACAGCACACATCTGTTGACTGAAGAAGGAAACGTGGGCAGGGCTGAACAGCGGGTCATCAGAGATGCAGCCACCTTTCTAGGCCCTAACCTCTACAAACATCCCTTCATTTCTTTACACGGGTTCGATTCCCGATCCCGTTCGAGGGGATTTTTCCTCTAGGGTTAACGTCAGTGCTGACTCCATTCTCCCCAAAAGTCCTTCGGCTGAGACTATAAACCGAGCGAGGCCCCCGTGTGCGAACGCACGCAGAACATCTTCTGCACACGTTAAATCCGGTTCCGCTTTTTGTAAGAGTAGGCCATCGTGTGCCGGTGGGAACAGATGTCAAGATTTACAAATCTGCATACACACGGGGTCTAGATGTAAAAAAAAAAATCCACGAGTTCTTATTCCATTATCCTCGATGTAAAAGAATAAATAAATAATTATATAAATAAATAAATAAATAAATAAATAAATGAATAAATAAATAAATAAATAAATAAATAAACATTCCTGAGACAGGGCAGGGAAAGAAAGGAGTAGGCATCCGCATCGTGACTTCAGAGGACTGCTCGCCCCGTCCTCTGTTGTCTTTGTTCTCTGCTAAGAGTTGGCGGAACTGAACCCCGCACCTTCTAGGATGATGCCTGCCTCAAGGCTGTGTCTCTCTTTCTTTTTTCTTGTCTGATGCCTTAACCTGTACGGCATAGAGACTAGTTACAGAGACACGAGCTGTTTGTAAGTAGATAATAATTATCTTAGGTTGCAGAATCTTCAGTGGTGCCCCCACGGTCTGCGGGACTACGGTACAGTGAGAGATAGATAGATAGATAGATAGATAGATAGATAGATAGATAGATAGATAGATAGATAGATAGATAGATAGATAGATAGATAGATAGATAGAGAGAGAGACAGATAGAGAGAGAGAGACAGAGACAGAGAGAGAGACAGAGAGAGAGAGATTTAATTGATTAATTAATTAAATTGATTGATTGATTCTTTTTTATTCTTTTATATCGAGGATAATGGGATAAGCACTCTTGTGCTTTTTTACATCCAGTCCCCGTGTGTATGCAGTTTTGTAAATGTCATCTGTTCTCACCGGCGCACGATGGCCTACTCTTACGAAAAGCGGAACAGGATTTAACGTGTGCGCAAGATGTTCTGCGTGCGTTCGCACACGGGCCTCGGTTTAAAGTCTCATCCGAAGGACTTTTGGGGAGAGTGGAGTCAGCACTGATGTTAACTCCAGAGAAAAATATCCTCGACCAGATTCGAACCCGGGTCTTCAAATTGCCAGCGCAATGTTCTGACCACTAGGCTATCCGTCCCCCGAGAGGAGAGAGAGAGAGAGAGAGAGAGAGAGAGAGAGAGAGAGAGAGAGAGAGAGAGAGAGAGAGAGAGAGAGAGAGAGAGAGAGAGAGAGAGAGAGAGAGAGACAGACAGACAGACAGACAGACAGACAGACAGACAGACAGACAGACAGACAGACAGACAGACAGACAGACAGACAGACAGACAGACAGACAGAGATAGGAATATTTTAGGATTTCTAGCTCTCTTTATCCTCCCTGACCAGATTTAACTAGATCACTTTTCAGCTGCGTCTGCTATTACTTTTAGGGCTGTGGTTTTCTTTCCCCCCAAAAAAAAATCGAAAGCTGTTTTGAAAGACCGTAGGCATACATACCTTACAGTCATCATATCCTTTTGGCTTCATATAATTATCTGCAGAGAGGACTTTCACTTTAGCATTCCCCAACAAAGGTTTGCAATAAACAGAGAACCATCAAGCCAAGATCATATTCAAATGCTCCTCCTATCTGGATAGAATTTCATAGGACATTCACTTCATGTTCATTTTTACTTTTGTTAGTCGAATATACAAGTCATATGATTAGCAGGCATCTTAATAGTATCATGGAGATTCTGATAATGATGATGATGAATTCAAAACTCCTCAGATGAAGATTGCGGTTAACAAAGAACTATAGATATCAAGACAGATGACGTCAGAACATACAGTACTGACGTCAACGATGTCATTGAGACTAACGGGTTATTTTGGGGGGTTGTTTGTTTGCGGTTGTTTGGGTGTTTTTCCGTTTCTCGGCTAGAGCTCCGAGGTTGTTCATCAATGGTGAGATTCTAGGTGTATGTGACCAATTTTTTTCTGTCCACCACTAATGTAGCCACCTTCCGACTTCGGGGATAGACGAATGTTTTGATCTATTTTTTTTCATTTATTTTATTTTATTTTATTTTATTTTATACCACTTTATATCACAGCAGATTTCTCTGCATGAAATTCGGGCTGCTCTTCCCGAGGAGAGCGCGTCGCCACAAGTGCAGCGCCAACCCATTATTTTTTTCCCCCTCAGGGATGGTGTCTAAACACGACACCTGTGTGCATGCTTGTTTTTTGTTGTAATTTTGTCATCCGCTCCTACCGGCACACGATGGCCTGCTATGCCGAAAGGCGGAACGGGGTTTTAACGTGTGCGCAAGATGTTCTGCGTGCGTTCGCACACAGGGCCTCGTTTATAGTCTCATAAACTGGAGAATGTCTTACTGGGGGAATCCCTTCAGATTCATTGCCAGAGAAAAGGAGCGAGCGCCTATACTTACTGCCTGTCCCAGGAAGCTAGGCTTGACAACAGGTACAAAGGTAACGGTAAAGCTGTTTCCATAACCTATACGGTCGTTGGGGAGCGAGATGCCACAGACCTCAGCTTCTCTAGGGCACAGACCTCAGCTTCTCTAGGGGCCAGCATATTGAGGCGGCGCCTATCTCCTCTCCTTCACTGCTTTACCTTCCCTGACCCTAAAGAGAGCAGGTACTCATTTTACAGCTGGGTAAAGTGGGTGGACTGTACTGAAGCCAAGGCGCGCGCAAACTGTCACCCATCCAACTGGTAACCACGCTCGATGCTGCTTAACCTTGGGTTGGGGGAAAGCGAGCGCTCTGACTGACCACTGAGCTATCCCGTTCCCTCGTACAATATAGATAGGAAAGTCATTTTCGGATGTTTTCAACTACAATGCGAAGAACGCTGGACCAGTTGAAGAAGAAAACTGCTGGAGTTTTAGGATGACAAGCTGATTAATTAATTGGTGGAACGTGAAGAGCCTGAGTGTCAGTGTGGAATTTAAAGTAACGCAGATTGAAGATTATTGAGTAATGAGTGCAATGGTTGTTCAAGTCTACTTTGAAAGCTTAAAAAAAAGATATCAGCTTAATATTGTTGTTATGGTGTTTATACATCATTATTATCACTTTCGTAGTCTTTTCTTATTGTCATTATTGTTGCTATTGTTGTTATTATATTGTTGTTGTTATCGTTTTTGTTTCACCGTTGCTGTTGTTGTTTGTTGATAAATAAATAATCTCCAGCACTGTTAGCATTGATGTTATTATCATCATCGTCGTCCTCGACATCACCACCACCATCCAGCACCACCACCATCACCACACACCACCACCCACCACCACCACCACACCACCACCACCACCACCACCACCACCACCACCACCACCGGTCTCCCATTCCATCATTCAATAAAACGACTCCAACCCAGCCCCCCCCCCAAAAAAAAAAAAACCAAAAAAAAAAAAAAAACCCACCACAACAAAACAACAACAAAAACAAAACAAAATACATAATCAAACCACCTCACTCATCATACTCAGTCCATGTCAAGGACGTAGGGGTGACATGAGAGAGACGCAACAGAGATCTTTTTCATGCTCACGATCGTGTGGCTGTAGGAGTGTTGTAGGGGTGGCGTCCAGTCTTTGATGTTGTAACATGATTTTTGCGACTTTCTTCTTGCCTGCACTTCTAAATTCTAAAAGTCCCAAAACCAATACCAAACACAACCAACCAAACCAAACACAAAACAAAAACCACAAAAAAGAAAGAAAGAAATAATAATATATTTAAAAAAAAGGAAATAAAGAAACAACAAAAAAAACACCCTGAGAAAGACTACCCCCCCAAAAAAAAAAAAATCTGGGTGGAGTAATCTTGACATAAGATCAGACTTGTATAGTTCGACGTGCCAAACTTTCTCCCCCCTCTCCCTCTCTCTCTCCCGTCACCTCTCCCCTCTTCTCTCTCTCTCTCTCCTCTCTCTTCTCTCTCTCTCTCTCTCTCTCTCTCTCTCTCTCTCTCTCTCTCTCTCTCTCTCTCTCTCTCTCTCTCTCTCTCTCCCTCTCCTCTTCTCTCGCCCCCCCTCCCCTTCGGTGTGATGCAGAGACAACACAGATAAGAGAACAGACAGGACGTGCAAACATGCATGTCATTGTTTCCTGTCAGTGAGCAGCTAGCTAGCTCGCTACTGTCTTCTTCTGTCAGGTATGATTTCGTGATGCAATATCTGCTGGCTTTTTTTTCGTTGTGTTGATTTTTCGGAGAGAGAGAAGATAGAGAAAGGGGGGGGGGAAGGGTGGAGGTGGAAGAGAATGAGGGAGATGATGAAGTGAGGTGAGAGAGGAGAGTGAGGATGGAGAGAGGAGAGTAGGAGGGAGGGGAATGAGAGAGAGGTTGGTGAGAGAGGGGAGGAGAGAAGAGAAGAGAGAGAGAGGAGGGGAGGGGGAGAGGGGGAGAGGGGGGGGGGAGGAGGGAGAGAGGAGAGAGAGAGAGAGGGAGAGAGAGGGGAGAGAGAGGAGAGAGAGAGAGGAGAGAGAGAGAGAGGAGAGAGAGAGAGAGGGGGAGGAGAGAAGAGGGAGAGAGAGAGAGAGAGAGAGAGAGAGAGAGAGAGAGAGAGAGAGAGAGAGAGAGAGAGAGAGAGAGAGAGAGAGAAGAGAGAGAGAGAGAGAGAGAGAGAGGAGAGAGAGAGAGAGAGGAGAGAGAGAGAGAGAAGAGAGGAGAGATCAAAGTGACAAGTGACAGACGGTGGGAGAGAAACACACACTAGACAACGGCAGCAACTGAGAAAGAAAAAAGACACAGACACAGAACAGACACAGACACACACACACACACACACACACACACACACACACACACACACACACACACACCACACACACACACACACACACAAACACACACACACCACGACAAACACATCACCCCCCAACCCTCCACACCAACACCCACCCCCCCAAAACCCCACTCAACCCACACCCACTCATCCACCACACCCGTCACCCACCCAACCAAACAACCAACCAACCAACCACAAACTCACCCACCCACCTGCCCAACAAAACCAACCACTTACCCCCAACCAACCAACCAACCACCACCCAACCACCAACCAACCAACCAACAACCACCACCCACCTATCCAACCAACCAAACAACCAACAAACCTGAAAACACAAAAACTACAACAATAGATCAATATTTCAATTCATTCATTCTTCTTTCAACAGGTTTGATCCCAGCATGGAACCTAAGACTCCACGGTGAAGGGGACTGAAATCTAACCACGAGACCCACCTGCATGCATCTTCCGAAGCATCATAGTCATCATCATCAGCATCAGCAGCACCACACACCACAACCACCATCACCACTACTACCACCACCACCACTACAGCCTCAGTCATAGAGCCACAATTCCCACTTTGACAAACGATGAAGAGAAGAAAGATGATCTTGTCACGCTCATTTTCAGCTTCCTCTGCACCATCGGAAAACCTACTATGTGAATTCTGACAACCAGGCTCCGTAGCCGACCGTACCTATCTACTTACCTTAGGCCTACTAGCTGCTTCTGTCTGTGGAAAGTCGGGGGGAGGAAGTTTCAGTGAGGTTTCTCTGGTTTGTGAAGGTAAGGGTGGCGTGAATGAACGTGCGCGTGTCTGTACTATTTTTTATTTTATTTATCTTATTTTATACCCCTTTATGTCACAGCAGATTCCTCTGCGCGAAATTTTGGGCTGATCTCCCCTTTGGAGAGCGCGTCACGTCGCCACAAGTGCAGCGCTTACCCATTATTTTTTTTCCCTGTCTGCAACTGTGTATGTTTCCCTATCAGAGTGGCTTTTTTTCTACAGAATTTTGCCAGGGACAACCCCTTTGTTGCCGTGGGTTCTTTTACGTGTGCTAAATAATGATGTGTAACATACGGGACCTCGCTTTATCGTCTCATCCGAAAGACTAGCGCCCAGACACCACTCATAGTCTAATTGATGGGGGAAAAGTTTTGGACCCAAACGGGATTCGAACCCAAACGGGATTCGACACCGCACACTCCCTGCGGAATTTTGGTCTAGGCAGCCGTTTAAGAGACACCGATCATGGTACGCACGCAATGCATCAATGCATTACCCGTATTTTTTTTTGACTCCCACTAGTCGATGTGTAGTTTCACTAGTCAATTCTATTATTGCAATATAAATTTTGCAGGAAACAAAACTTTTGAATACAAACAGATGAATGGTCATTTCGTGCAAGTTATTACAAATGAATGTGTAACTGCATGTGTGACCAAATAACGGGCAGTTTTTATCGTACATTGTCGAAAGAGGCTTGGTATTTCAAACCACTCATTTTAAAAGCAATAGGAAAAAATTATGTTGATATTTCATCAAAGGTAGAATACGAAACTTTAATCGATCATCAATCTCAAAATTTGTCACTTTACCGCACCTGCTTTATCCAACTAGACACAATTACATGTGTAGCACTCATTCTCAATGGTCGAGCGTCACATATTTATTTATTTATTCTTTTATATCGAGGATAATGGAATAAGCACTCATGTGTTGTTTTTTTACATCCAGTCCCTGTGTGTATGCAATTTTGTAAATCTTGTCATCTGTTTCCACTGGCACATAATGGCCTACTCTAATGTATTCAGACAGGCAGGCTGGCGGTGATGCATTTATATATGCACGTACCAGTGGAATTTATATTAAAAAATGTAAATGAATAAATTGAATGATGAAAAATTATAATATGATACAAAAAACCCAAAATATGCGAGTTGCATACACGTCTTTTCTGGTCTTCGGATGAGACTTAGGTCCTTGTGCGAACGCATGCAGAACATATTGCGCACACATTTAAACCCGTTCCGCTTTTCTAGAAGATAGGCATTGTGTACCGGTTGGGAACGGATGACAAAAATTTAAAACTGCATACACTTGGGGATTGGATATGAAAAAATCATCTGAGTGCTTATTCTAATTATCCTCGGTAAGAAAAAGAAAATATAAAAAATAAATAACACACATCCCTCTCACGCACGACGCATACCAGCATGCACGACACACAGAGGGGAGTGCAGGGGGAGGGGAACGTGTAGCCTGGTGGTTACAGTGATGCACTCGTGATCAGCTGACCCGGGTTCGAATCTCGTTCGAGAGGATTTTTCCCCTAGTAGTTAACATCAGTGCCGACTCCCCCCCCCAAAAAAAAGTTTTCGAATGAGGACTATATAACCGAGGTCCCGTGTGGAACCCCCGCATATCAGAACATCTTGCACACACGTTAAAATTCGATACCACTTTTCGGAAGAGTAGGCCATTGTGTGCCGTGGGAAAAGATGACAAAATTGACAAAACTGCATACACACAAGGACTGGATGTAAAAAAGCACAGAGAGCTTATTCCATTATCCTAAAATAAAAGATTTTATATTATATATTATATATATATGTATATATATATATATATATATATATATATATATATATATATATATATATATATATATATATATATATTATATATATATATATATAATATAATAATTATAATGTAATGGCACCCATCAGTCTCGGAAGACTATGGAGTTGCGCTCTAGTCTTTAGAGCGCAAATCCTGGGTAAGTAAGTATTGAGGGCAAATTAAATATATATATATATATATATATATATATATATATATATATATATATATATATATATATATATAATATAAAATATATATATATATATATTTAAACTCTTGAAAACACCCACACACCCTTTTCTTTTAAAATAAACCTCTTGTTTCTGACTTTGTTCAACGAGAGCATATCTCATTAAACACACTGGTCATCAAAATTAGACAACAGCGATCGATCGATCGTAAGAACCTAGTTTTACCATCAAGCTTGTTTTTTTTGTTTTTTTTTTCTGTTTTTTTTTTTTCCAAAACAGTTTCTGATTGTAATGGTGCGACCACTGCATGCAAAACAAACAACAACAACAACAACAACAACAACAACAACAAGCACCCCCCCTTAACCAAACCAAACAAAACAACCAAAGCTGCACCGCAACATAAACGTGACAGATAGCAGCTGACTGATAGCTTTATTTATTATATTATGTATTTATTCATTTATTATTTATTTATTTTTTATGATTTTTATTTATTTATTTATGACCACTTTATGTCACAGTAGATTTCTCTGCGTGAAATTCGGGCTGCTTCCCCAGGAGAGCGTGTCGCCACAAAGGCAGCGCCACCCATTTTGTTTTCTTTTTCTTGTCTGCAACTGTATTTGTTTCTCTATCAGAGTGGCTTTTTTTAAAAAATTTTTTGCCAGGGAACACCTCTTGTTGCCGTGGGGTTCTTTTACGTGCGCTAAATAATGATGGTAACACACGGGACCTCGATTTATCGTCTCATCCGAAAGACTAGCGCCAGACCTACATATGATAACAATAGTTCCTATAAGGAATCGAACACTGAAACTCACAGTCAACCATTTTTTATCGCTAACCACTACGACCAGCAGAACAACTTATGAAGCAGACACAAGGGCTGTCTGGCAAGGGGGGGGGGGGGGGGGGGGGGGAGGGGGGTAGGGAGAACAGAAAAAAAACAAAACAAAACAGTATTGTCTAGAGGCAAACGGAAATGAGTTTTGGAAGATTTCGCCAGTTTCCCTCTCAAAAAACCCCACCACCCTACCCTACCCTATAACATTTATCACCCTACACCCCCCCTCCCACCACCACCACACCTTCCTCCTTCATAACCATCCAGCTCCTCCTCCTCACCTAGTACCCCCTCCCCCTTCCTTTCCCCTCTTCTCTCCTTTTAGCAGTATAATCGATAGCTTTCGTCTGCTACATGCTACGGACAGAGACAGAAGGTTTCGAAACCGAATTCGTTTTGCACACACAGAGGCTTACAACACTTGTTCTTAATGGTGGCTGGATAAAGACTTTTTTTTTTCTCCAGGAGATGGGGAGGGGGGGGGGGGGTAGGGGGGTGAGGTGTGAGTGTGAGTGTGAGTGAGAGGAGTGGTGAAGGTTGTTGTGGAGGAAGGGGGTGGGGGGGGGGGTGGGAGGGGAGAGGGAGGGGATGAGGGGCAGAAAGGTGGTAGAGGAAATGACGCGACTTAGGTATGGAGGAGGTTTTTTTTTTTTGGGGGGACGTTTGATTAAATGCTGATTGAGATGGTTTTTAAGGATTGAGGAATTGATGGATTGATAGATAAATCTCAAAGAATAAGATGGGTGGGTGGGTGGATGGAAAGACGGAATGATGGACGAATGCATATTGAGCATGAATTTTTTAAAACTTTTTTTTTCTTCTTCTTTTATTTCGAGGATAATTGAATAAGCACTCATGTGCTTTTTTACAATCCAGCTCCCGTGTGTATGCAGTTTGTGAATTTTGTCATCCGTTCTCACTGGCACACAATGGCCTACTCTTTCGAAAAGTGGAACGGTTTTTAACGTTGCGCAAGAAGTTCTGCGTGCATTTGCACAGGGGACCTTAGTTTATAGTCTCATCCGAAGGACTTTTGGGCGGAGTGGAGTCCGCACTGATGTTAACTTGAGTGTGAGAGTCAAGTAGACAGTGATTCTAAAGCCCATTCTGTTCAGTCAGTCAGTCAGTCAGCCAGCCAGCCAGCCAGCCAGCCAGTCAGTCAGTCAGTCAGTCAGTCAGTCAGTCAGTCAGTCAGTCCGTCAGTCAGTCAGACTGACTGACTGACTGGCTGACTGACAGACTGACAGACTGACTGACATAAACGATCACCACGACCACAGGAGCAATGATGATGATGATGATGACAATAATAACGACAATAATAATGACAATAGTTAGTAGTAGTAGTAGTAGTGGTAGTAGTAGTTGTAGTAGTAGTAGTAGTAGTAGTAGTAGTAGTAGTAGTAGTAGTAGTTAGTAGTAGTGAGTATAGTATAGTAATAATGATAATAATTAATAATAATAATAATAATATAAAATAATAATAATAATAATAATAATAATAATAATAATAATAATAATAATAATAATAATATATAATGATATATATAACAACGATAATGATGATGATGATGATGATGAATAAAAAATAATAATAATAAATAATAAAATAATAATAATGATATAATATAATAAACAACAACAACAACAACAAAACAACAACAATAATAACAATAACAATAACGATGACGACGACGATGACGATACCTAATCAATGATTGTGGATTGCTGATGTTGCTGTGTTGTGTTGTTGTTGTTGTTGTTGTTGTTGTTTGTGTTGATGTGATGATGATGATGATGATGATGATGATGGAGACGAGACGACGAGCGACGACGATGACGACGACAACGACGACGACGACGATAATCATAATGATGGATGATGAGAAAGACGACGACGACGACGACAACGATAATAATGACGATAACGATAATGACGATGACGATAATGAGACGATGATAATGACAATTGTGATGACGACGACAATGAACGTATTTCAGGAGGACCGGTGAAGCAGGGTGGTGAGGGGAGCCAGCCTCAGGAGATGGATTTCCTGAAGACCTTTGACCTGGAGCTGGACAAGGAGATGTACTACGCGGGGGAGAGTGTGGAGGGGCAAGGTGGTGGTGGTCAACACGAAAACGTCAGGTTCAACGGTCAGTCAGCTCCTGTCTGTGTCTGTCTGTCTGTCTGTCTGTCTGTCTGTCTGTCTGTCTGTCTGTCTGTCTGTCTGTGTCTGTCTGTCTGTCTGTCTGTCTGTCTGTTTCTGTCTGTCTGTCCTCTGTCGCAAACAACTTCTCTCTTTTGTTGGGCTTCTTTGTGTTTTGACTGGTTGGTTGTTGGTTGACTGGCTGGTTAGTCTGAAACGGATAGTATGAAGAACAGCAGGATAATTAAAAAACAGCGGTAGATGTGAAGAAACAGCAGGATAAATTTAAAGAAAGCAGGATAGATGTGAGAACGCAGGATAAATTTAAGAAACAGCAGGATAGATGTGAAGAAACAGCAGGATAGATGTGAAGAACGCAGGATAGCTGTAAAGAACGCGGGGGAAGATGTAAAGAAACAGCGGGGAAAGATGTTAAGAAACAGCGTGGGAAGATGTAAAGAAACAGCAGGATAGCTGTGAAGAAACAGCAGGATAGCTGATGAAGAAACAGCAGGATAGCTGTAAAGAAACAGCAGGATAGCTTGAAGAAACAGCAGGATAGATGTGAAGAAACAGCAGGATAGATGAAATAGATGTAAAGAAACAGCGGGGAAAGATGTAAAGAAACAGCAGGATAGCTGTGAAGAAACAGCAGGATAGATGTAAATAGATGTAAAGAAACAGCGGGGGAAAGATGTAAAGAAACAGCGGGGGAAAGATGTAAAGAAACAGCAGGAAAGATTGGAAAGAAACAGCAGGATAGATGGAAAGAAACAGTAGGATAGATGTAAAGAAACAGCAGGATAGATTGAAGAAACAGCAGGATAGAATTGAAGAAACAGCAGGATAGAATTGAAGAAACAGCAGGATAGAATTG
Organism: Stramonita haemastoma; assembly: GCA_030674155.1. Lineage (NCBI taxonomy): Eukaryota > Metazoa > Mollusca > Gastropoda > Neogastropoda > Muricidae > Stramonita > Stramonita haemastoma. Next base: position 20,253,741 of record CM060322.1, on the reverse strand, counting down.
AAGAAACAGCAGAATCATTACAGTTTGGTATCAGTGGTGGTTCACCAGAGTTGCCTCAATAAGATGGAACACGATGAAATGTGCAAGGATTTCCTATGTCTTAGGAATTGTGTTTTGTATTATTGAAGATAACGATCAGATACCTTAGGGGTTTTGTTTTTGTATTATTAAGTACAGAGACGAACTCATTAGGGATATTGTATCGCATTGTTGAATAAATTGACGAGATTTCTTTGTGGTTTTGATTTAGGATTATTGAATACAACGACGAATATGCCTTAGGGATCTTGTCTTTGCATTATTGAAAGCAACGACGAATGAAGATTTTGTCTTTGCATTTTTGAATACAACGGTGATATGACTCAGAGATTTTGTTTTTGCATTATTGAACACAGCCACAAATGTCATTGGAATTTGTATTTGCATGATTGAATACAAAGACGAAGATGGTTCAGAATTCTTGCAACAGATTTGTCTTCGGGCATTAGATGTAACCAAAAAAGCAGCAAACATTAATTTTCAAACATGAAGTTTTCTTTTCTAAATGAGTCATCTTTCAAGGTTAGCAAGCCAGTTGCCTGTACCTAAGGTGGCGGTTACATATCATTTTTCTGTCAAGATGGCAGTTGATCAAGCTTTGCTTCGTTGGCTGTCAATAAAAGCTGCTTCCCGGGCTTATAGACTAAGCCACTGGAGAAGGTATAAAGCTGTTCTTGGCTGTCAGAAACTGGATTTAGACGCAAACCCTCGGGAGTTTTTTTTTTATATATAGGTTGTTGAAGCGTATCAAAGTTACCAACAACGGTGATGACAACCTTAGAAAATGGCTTCTAATTTTTTTAATATTATTATTATTATTATTATTATTATTATTATTATTATTATTATTATATTATTATTATTATTATTATTATTATTATTATTATTATCATCACCATCATCATCATCATCATCTCATCATCTATCTCATCATCATCATCATATCATCATCATCATCTCATTATGATTTTATTGTTATTATTATTATTTATTATTATTATTATTATTATTATTATTATTTTATTATTATTATTATTATTATATTATTTATTTTTATTATTATTATTATTTATTTTTATTTTTTATTTTTATTTTTTATTTTTTTTATTTTTTTTTTTTTTATAGATGTAGCATTATAGATCATGGGGGCGGGATAGCTAAGTGGTCAGAGCACTCGCTTTCCCCTAGTCGAGTTAAGCAGTGTTTAGCGTGGTTACCAACTGGATGGGTGACCATTAATTTTGTGCACCTTGGCTTCAGCACAGTCCCCCCCCCCCAGCTCACCCAGCTGTAAATGGCTACCTGCCCTCTTTAGGGTCAAGGGAGGGTAAAGCAGCGAGAGAGAGATGGGCTCCGCCCTCAATATGCTGGCCCCTGGAGAAGCTGAGGTCTCTGACGCCTCGCTCCCCTACCACCGCCTAGGTTATGGGACACCTTTGCCTTTACCTATCATTATAGATTTGCCAAGAGTAGAATTACCTTTGTAAAACTGTTGCATAACTTAACCAGTTCAGTAATGAATTGTTTAAAGATTTTTCAAAAAAGTGCCAAACATCTCACGTTTTGAATAATAATATACAATAAAAAAAAAAAAGTTAATGCAGAACATAGCTTTGATAGATTTAGTATACTGTACTCGTGTGTAATAAACTGAAGGAAGATAAGACAATATTTTATTGAATAGGCCTACTTGCTTTAAACAGCTTTGCAATTATAAACACGATGATTTTTTATTTCATCAGCCTACATTTGCAATGTATTTTCAAGATTGGTAGAACATGCATGAAAGTCATTCTGTCCTTACAAATATAATTATGCCAGCAAACCTGACGAAATAATCCAACAAACCGTTACAAAAATATCTAAAGTAAATAAAAGCTCCTGACTTCAGTGAAAAAACACAAGTTAAAGTGGTTCGGGCACGTCACACAAACATCTGTACTGGCCAAGACAGTCTTACAGGGAACAGTAAGGGGAGGGAGACGAAGAGGCAGACAGAGGAAACGATGGGAAGACAACATCAGAGTGTGGACGGGCCTTGGGTGGAACAATCTACTACGGAAGACGGAGGACTGTAGGGAGTGGAGGAAGCTGGTTGCAAAATTTTCAGTGGTGCCCCACACGGTCCGCAGGAATACGGGACAGGTGAAGATGAAAGAAAGTGAAATAAAATAAATATAAACAAAACATGAAACTAAGCACTGAGGGCATTGATTTTTGCCCCGACTTTGAGCCGAACATCTTCAATGAAGCATCAAGGCTAAGCTCCTTTTGTTTTGCAGGCATCCGCTTACATCTGCGGGGCAAAGCGCACGCGGAGTGGAAAATCTCCCGAGCAGGGGAGAGACGCACAGTGAAGCAGGACGAACACTACATAGATGACAGGCAGCAGCTGTGGGGGAAGCTGGGGCCCCGAGAAGGTGAGACAGAAAAGATGGAGAGAGAAGAAAAAAACAACAACAACGAGTGTGCATTATAAACTCATGTGGAAGAGAGTAAAAAAAAAAAAAAAAAGTAAGTGAAGGATGGCCAGTCTCTGCCATTGCAAAATCAGAAGAACGTTCTTCTAGAAGTCTCTGTCTGTCTGTCTGTCTGTCTGTCTGTCTGTCTGTCTTGTCTGTCTGTCTGTCTGTCTGTCTGTCTCTGTCTCTGTCTCTGTCTCTCTGTCTCTGTCTCTGTCTTCTGTCTCTTCTCTTCTCTCTCTCTCTCTCTCTCTTCTCTCTCTCTCTCTCTCTCTCTCTCTCTCTCTCTCTCTCTCTCTCTCTCTCTCTTCCCCCACCCCCACTCCCTTGCTTTTGTCTCTCCCTCTCTCCCTTTTCCCCCTTTCTCTTTCTCCATACCCAATACAATTTGTGTACGTTATATCAAATATATATTATTTTTCTCCTTCAATTTTCCTCTCTGTTTTTTTTCCTATGTGCTCATTAATTCCTTCAATTTTTTAAAAAAATTACAATATCTCCAATTTGATATGCATTTCTATGATGTTATAACGATTCTTTATGTTAATTTTTCTGGGTTTTTCCCCAAAATTTGCTTGTAAATTTGTTTTGATTGTTATGATTTTCTTTGACTGAGGGCTGGATGTAAAAAAAAAGCTATTATGTGTGCTTATTCTTTTCCCTCTATAAAAGTTTCAAGTTTCAAAGTTTCAAGTTTCTCTCTCTCTCTTAACTTGCTTGCTGCTCCATCTCTGTCTTTTTAAATTTTTAGCGACATAGAATTCAGGAGTAAGCGTGTTTGTTTTTTGTTTTGTTTTGTTTTTTGTTAATCTTGGAGGAGGGTGAAGGTTTTTGAACCAATCCTTCATATGATCTATAATTCATATATTCAGACACCCTACCCCACATCCCTCAAACATTTTTTTTTTTAAACCCTCATAAAACTCATTTTTCTCTCATAAACACTCAAGATTATTATTGTGTCATCTTAAAAGAGACATTCAGGATGGTAAAAAAAAAAAAGCCAAACACCATACGCTCAACTACAAGTCAACAGTCATTGTTTTCTTATGAAAAAAATGGGAAAGTTTGGGGCTTTTCTTTGGTATCCAAATCATGTTTAAGATAATACCAGACAAAACACCACTAATATGCCTCATCCCCTCATCCATCCTCCGGATAGCTTAGTGGTCAGAACATTGCGCTGGCAATTTGACGACCCAGGTTCGAGTCCGGTCGAGGAGATTTTTCTCCTGGAGTTAACATCAGTGCTGACTCCACTCTCCCCAAAAGTCCTTCGGATGAGACTTAAAACCGAGGCCCCGTACCGTGTGCGAACGCACGCAGAACATCTTGCGCACACGTTAAATCCTGTTCCGCTTTTCGTAAGAGTAGGCCATCGTGTGCCGGTGGAACAGATGACATTTACAAAACTGCATACACATGGGGACTGGACGTAAAAAAAAAAAGCACAAGAGTGCTTATTCCATTATCCTCGATATAAAAGAATAAATCAAATAAATGAAATCCCCCTTTCTTTCTCCTTCCAGAAGGCAGCTCCAGCTATCCCATCCTGCCCCGCGGCTATCACACGTTTCCGTTCGAGTTCAAGCTTCCGGAATCTGCTCTGCCGTGTTCCTTCGAGAGCCGTTACGGCACCATCCGTTATTACATCCGAGTGACACTGGACATCCCCTATGCCTCCAGTCCCCAGGGAGTGAAGTACTTCACCCTGATAGGGCCCCACATCGACTGCATGGATGAGAGACTGCTGGTAAGGTTCCTGTTTGTGTCTTGAGTGAAAGTTAATTTAAAGGGGTGGTGGTGGTAATTATGGTGGTTGGTGGTGGTTGTGGTTTGTGATGGTAGTGGTGGTGGTAATGGTGGTAATGGTGGTGGTTGTGGTAATGGTGGTGGTGGTGATGGTTGTGGTGGTGGTAATGGTGGTGGTGGTGGTGGCTGTAGTTGGTGGTGGTAATGGTGGTGGTGGTGGTAATGGTGGTGGTGGTGGTAATGGTGGTGGTGGTGGTAATAGTGGTGGTGGTGGTTGTGGTGGTGGTGGTTGTGGTGATGGTGGTGGTGGTGGTAATGGTGGTGGTGGTGGTGGTGGTAATGGTGGTGGTGGTGGTGGTGGTTGGTGGTGATGGTTTGTGGTGGTGGTGGTAATGGTTGTGGTGGTGGTAATGGTGGTGGTGGTGGTAATGGTTGTGGTGGTGGTAATGGTGGTGGTGGTGGTAATGGTTGTGGTGGTGGTAATGGTTGTGGTGGTGGTAATGGTTGTGGTGGTGGTAATGGTGGTGGTGGTGGTAATGGTTTGTGGTGGTGTAATGGTTGTGGTGGTGGTAATGGTGGTGGTGGTGGTAATGGTTGTTGGTGGTGGTAATGGTGGTGGTGGTGGTAATGGTTGTGGTGGTGGTAATGGTTGTGGTGGTGGTAATGGTGGTTGTGGTGGTAATGGTTGTGGTGGTGGTGGTTTGTTTATACCACATTATGTCATAGCAGATTTCTCTGCGTGAAATTCGGACTGTTCTCCCCAGGAGAGCACGTCACCACAAGTGCAGCGCCACCCAATATTTTTTTTCCTGTCTGGAAGTGTCGGCTGTGGTAGTTATTGTGCTGGTGGAACTGGTGGTGGAAACAGTGGTGGCAGGAGTTATAGTAGTGGTGGTGGTGGGGATGATGATGGTGGTTGTGTTGATGGTATTGGTGGTGACATCCTTAATGTTGCTACTGTCATGATTGTCCCTGGATCACTGATGATAATGATAACGATGATGATCACCATCATTATCACCATCATCACCATTATTACGATCAAAAGGACGACGATGCTACTTTTGCTGTTATTGATGTTGTTGTTGTTGGTGCTGTTTCTGATGACAAAGATGGGGGTAGTAGTTGTGATGCTGATGGTGTTTATTATAACTTAGCAAATTTATGATGATGTAAAGTGGCATGACATTGTTGAAAAAGTTGACTACATTTTTAAACATAAATTCTGTCACATGCAGTGCTGTCTGTCTGTCTGTCTGTCTGTCTGTCTGTCTGTCTGTCTGTCTGTCTATCTGTCTGTCTGTCTGTCTGTCTGTCTGTCTGTCTGTCTGTCTGTCTCTCTCTCTCTCTCTCTCTCTCTCTCTCTCTCTCTCTCTCTCTCTCTCTCTCTCTCTCTCTCTCTCTCCTTCTCTCTCTCTCTCTCTCCCTCTCTCCCCCCCCAACCCCTCTCCCTCCCCCACCCTCTCCCACCCCCTTCCCCCCCACCCTCTCCCCCCACCCCCACCCCTTCCCTACCCCTCACTCTCCCTAATTCTCACTCCCTCACACACACACTCTCTCTCTCTCTTTCTCTGTCACCTTGCCACAACAGCACCCGAGTCAGGCCGTGGCCAAGCGGAACCAGTGCAGTCTGTGTTGCGGCAAGGGGCCTCTGCTGATGAAAGCCATGCTGGAGAGGAGCGGCTACTGCTGCGGGGAAAACGTCCGGCTGAAAGTGGAGGTGCAGAACGGGGGGGACCAGGAGTCCTGGGTTCGATGCCAGATGGTGCAGGTGAGTCAGTGAGTGAGTGAGGGAAGAAGGAGTAGTAAAGGTAAA
>CM060322.1:20242672-20245172 GCA_030674155.1 Stramonita haemastoma | reverse complement strand
GGATTAAAAAGAAAAGAGAGAAAGAAAATCTCACTGGCCTGAACAGATCTGGAATCCCCAATATCTCGATTCTGTGATAGGAGCTTCTGAACCAGTATCTGTGTTCAGGTTTTCTGAGATGTCACCTCGGTCTTCCTACCACTCAAAGTAGAGTGGATGAAGGGGAAAAGCCCTGGCATAAATGTGGATCAAACCTATACTCCTCACCATCTAGGCAGGTGCGTTACCTGTAGAACACTGATCATTAACGACAGAGAAAAAATCTCCCCCCCCCTTCAAACAAACAGCCGCCACTGTAGTCTAGTGGTTAGGGCGTTGGACTCGTAATCTAAAGGTTGCGGGTTCGATCCCAGCTTTCGGCTATGGCGTTGTGCCCTTGGAAAAGGCACTTTACGGCTATTTTCTCACCCCACCCGGGTTAAAAGGGGTACCAACCTTGTGTTGGGGGTTAACCCTGCGATAGACTGGCGTCCTATCCAGGGGGGAGTCTATGACTCTCAGTCGCTTAACGCCACAGAAACCGGGATAAGCACCGGCCTGATGAGCCTTAGGCTCGGGACAGACTTTAACTTTTTAAACTTCAAACAAACACTTCCAGCGGAGACTCAAACCGTCAAGTCGCTACTTTGATGTTCAAACCACTGGGCTACTCCAACTCTACCCTCCCCCCTATCAAAAACAAAAACACGAAAAACGAAAAAGAAGACAACTTCACATTTCACAAAATACAACAACAACAAAAATACAAAATAAAAAAAAAAAAAAAAAACATTTGAGCCAGGCGCTCGGACAAATACCACTGACACGGTGGAAGGGAAATAAGTCGTATTTGACACTCGTTTGGCCGCCTTACTTCCCTTGTTTTATCATTCTGATAAAATTAAGATACAGATTCATGAAGTTGGTTTGTTATCTTGCTTACCCACACTGTTGACAGTTTCCCATAATTATCAGGCGTGCAACCTTAATCAGCCATTGATGTTTTACGTGCAGAGGAAGCATCTGAGGATGTGGAGGGAGGCAACTACATCAGCTCCGAGTTCCAGCTTGGACAGGTGTGTGAAAGAGACAGACAGAGATAGAGACAGACAGACAGACAGACAGACAGACAGACAGACATGCAGGCAGGCAGACAGACAGACGGACAGACAGACAGAGACAAAGCAGACAGGCAGGCAGATGAGTAGATAGGCAGACAATTGGGCAAGTACGCGTCCACACACACGCGCACACGCACACGCACACGCACACGCATACGCGCACACGCACACGCACAAGAGAGAGAGAGAGAGAGAGAGAGAGAGAGAGAGAGAGAGAGAGAGAGAGAGAGAGAGAGAGAGAGAGAGTCATAGAACCCCCCAAAATACACACAACAAAAAAAAAAAACAACCCCCAAAACAAAAAAGCACCCCCCCCCCCCCAAATGCATACAACAACAACAAACAAAACCCCAACCCCAACCCCCCCCCCCCAAAACAAACAAAAACAAAAAACAACAACAAAAAGCCCCAAATACACACAACAACAAAAAACCGCAACCCCCAACACAAAACAACATCAACAAACAAACCAAAAAAACACAAACCGAAACCAAAAAGGAAACCCCCCACCAAGCTCACATCATTCTATTTCTTTACCCAACCCACACACACACACACACACACACACACACACACACACACACACACACACACCACACCACACCACACCACCACCACAACACAACACACACACACATACACACACATACACACACAACACACACACACACACACACACACACACACACACACACACACACACACCACACACACACACACACACACACACACATTCAAACACACACATACACACACACACACACACACACACATTCACACACACACACAGAGTCATATTCATACGCATTATAAATGACAAAACACAAACTTATAGTCACACATAAGTATCTGCTTTTCTTCTTTTCTCCCTGTCTCCCTTCGTCTAATATCACTAATAGTGAAAAGACGTAAAATCTAAAGAACGAACGAACAACACACACACACACACACACACACACACACAACACACACACACACACACACACACACACACACACACACACACACACACAACACACACACACACACACACACACACACACACACACACACACACACACACACACACACACACACACACACACACACACACACACACCACACCACAACACCAACAACACACACAACACAACAACACACGCTCACACATACACAACACAACACAACACAACACAACACACCACACCACACCACACCACACACACACACACACACACACACACACACACACACACACACACACACACACACACACACACACACACACACACACACACACACACCACTTGAATTGAGCATTAATTTGTTATGGTTTTTTGTCCTGGGTCAGGTTTACATGGGGAGGATCAGGACCTGGAGATGGACCAGACGGTGCTGTACAAGCCCCTGTATGTGACGGT
>CM060322.1:20197672-20240172 GCA_030674155.1 Stramonita haemastoma | reverse complement strand
AACATCCCGCGCGCGGGAATCGCCAACGTCACTACCGCAAAGAAGAAGACGTCATCAGCCGGGTGACACGAATCCGCCTGGATAGCTCCGAGGAATACAAAGACTACATGAGCTACAGTGACGAGGACGACCGAACACCGGAACCGGAAAGGATGCCGTTGATGACGTATGGGTCCCCGCCAGGGGTCTCTGCGTGTGCGGCGGCCATTACTGCCACTGCCACGGCCATTGTGACCTCTCAGCCTCTGCGAGGCGTGTGGGTGGGCAGCAGTGAGCGCAAGGAGCGGGATTGTTCGGCTACTCCTGTGGAGGTCATCGACTGCCGTTTGAGTTCGGTCTAGCAGCCAGCGGGATGGTGTGAAGACTCTTCTGTGTGTGTGTGTGTGTGTGTGTGTGTGTGTGTGTGTGTGTGTGTGTGTGTGTGTGTGTGTGTGTGTGTGTGTGTTCTGGTTGGGATTGTGTCTAGGGAGAGGAATTGCTACTGAGGTTGTATGCTATGTGTTTGTGTGTGTATGTGTGTGTGTGTGTCCTGGTGTGTGTGTATGTGTGTGTGTGTGTGTGTGTGTGCACGCGCGCGCGCGCGCGCGCGCGCGCGCGCGTGTGTGTGTGTGTGTGTGTGTGTGTGTGTGTGTGTGTGTGTGTGTGTGTGTGTGTGTGTGTGTGTGTGTGTGTGTGACAGCTATCTTTTGAAGAGGTATTGGTCCGAAAACAGAGAATTGTTTGTGTGAGTCAAGTTGTGGAGAGCTTCAGGTATGGATGAAGAAGACAGTCCCAATGAGTGTTGTGTAAGAGACCAGACCAGGTCACAATGCCACACAGTTCCCTGGTGAGTCACGCTCTGTTTGTCGCAGCTTGAACATTCCATATGGATGACTGACAATGTCGAGATGTTACTGACAGTTTTGTTGGAGAACATAACTGCAACTTGTTTACCACACACCACTCAGACGAACTTGTCTTCGTGTCTTGCCTTAATTCAAAAAATAATTAAAAAAAAAAAACTTACAGAAATTATTGCAAAGAAAATGTACAAAAAAACTTGAATGTAGCTTTGTATAATTATAAAAAATAAAACCTGATTGTAATTACATTGTCCTCAAGCCATGACTAGCTTCATGAAAAGTATGACTATTTAAAACAATGCTCTTAAAATATCACAATCATACACTAAGTAGCAAATTAAGAAGTGAAACTTTGAAAGAAAAAAAATCGAATCTTGTTATAACAACAGCGTACACTTTAAAAAAAACAACTTTTGTTGGTGTACTTGTTTGCTTGTTTGTTGATTTTGTTTGCTACCAAAGCATTGGTTGCTTATTTTGCTACCTAATCATCGGAGATATGGCAAAGCTGCTGCTTCTACCATTCTATGACCCATTCTAATGCACCCTCTAAGCCAGCCAGCAGTCTCTAGAAAGCTAGAACCATTAAGCTGTAAGAAGTATTGACACAAAGGCGTGCGTTTCTTATAATCACTATAGTGCTTGTTTTGACTCAACATTCATAGAACACGTCCACTAAAACCTCCCACTGTCGACGATAACAAAGTAGGATTTCGCAGTGTCAGACAAAGTGAGATACCTTTTCAGGAGTGGCAATCCACTTTAGTCATATGAAGCCATTCCCCCTTCTCTCCCCTGCACCTGTTTTTCCCTGAGCTCAAGACATGAACATCAGTTTCCCACAGGAAGAGAAGTGACAGATTTCCATGTCATAATTTTAAAGTGAATGCTGATCCCCAGTCAAGTCAAGCAGTCTCGAGCATGGTTACCAGTTGGATGGGTGACCCTTTGCGCACCTTGGCTTCAGTACAGTCCCCCCAGTTCACCCAGATGCAAATGGGTACCTGCCCTCTTCAGGGTCAGGGAAGGTAAAGCAGCGAGGGAGAGGAGATGGGCGCCGCCCTCAACATGCTGGCTCCTAGAGAAGCTGAGGTCTCTGATGCTTGGCTCGCCTACGACCGCCTAGGTTATGGGATAACTTTACCTTTAAATGAATTAGGGCATGGTTACTGAATAATATAACGTGTCCTACTTTCCTTATGTAACCATCAATGAAGATGATGATGACATTGTTGAAATTCAATCCAGTGATATTGCAGTACTTATATGCTATTTTCCAAAATATCTCCTGGCATTAAAAAAGTGAGAAACAGGACTCTTCTGACAAGGTCAGAAGATTTGAGCTACACTACTAACTTACATCCGTTGGTGGATATATTCCTCATTGCAGATCCGTCTTCTTATCAACTTTTTGTAAGTGAACATCTTGGCAGAGATCAGCATTCACTTAAAAAAATGTTATTCACGGTTAAAGTTTCTCTGATAGAGTTGAACCTTGTACCCTAATTCATAGTATACTATGCTATCCACAGCATGAAGACAGTAGACTGAATATTAACATTCAGAAACCTGGATTCTTTGAATGACAGAATAAGAGAGCTTCTATAAACACATGACTAGATGATATTATCATGAACTACTGCCAAAAAATAGTTTGTAATATTGTGAAAGAGAGACACCTCGTAAAACCAGAAATAACGTGCATGTGTTTGGACCAATAATTGCCTCAGTGTGGTTATATCAGCAGCAGACGAATTATTCTACAAAAAGTGTGTGCCTCAGCAAAATAGCACAGCAGTCTAGTATAATGTAGGAATATTTTCATTTTCACTATAAGCATTTTTGTGTGTTGCAGACATGTTTAGTTTAGTTTTTTAAATATGTATTCTGTGATTTCATATAGGAAAATACGCAGTACAAAATAAAAAAGACGCTGTTTATGTGGTAATAACGGTCACTTTTTATAAAACTTTTTCTTTTTAAACTGTGGTCAACCCAGATGTAATAGATATCTGCACTGTTGTAACCAATATTGTACTACTGTGATAGCACCCTATTTCGTAATATTGTACTACGTAGTCCATGTAAAGCCTTGTACTAGAACAATTTTCTTTTGTTTGTTTCTTTGTTGTTAAACAGTGACTATTGAAGGCACGAACTTTTTACACTTGAGTGCCAGCCAATTTTTTCTGTTCAGGAGGCTAGTACCTAGCTGACTATTCTGGCATGGAACATGTGGAAGAAAAGTATGCACAATGTATATTTTCTCCGAGACAATTCAATACACCCAAAGAGCATTTAGCTATATTCATCCTAGAATACAGCAAATTTGCAGCTGCCAAGACAACACCCACTTTATAATTATATCAGACATAATTTCCTTATTCACATATTCTGCAGTGAACAAAGCTGGCCTCCCCTAATGGTGTCTGCTGTGGAAAACCCCAGAATGTCACTTCACGTTTGCTAGTTAGCAACATAGACATGAGGAGTGTGTGCACGTTAAGTACAAATTTGTAGCTTTGTGTGTGTGTGTGTGTGTGTGTGTGTGTGTGTGTGCGGTGTGTGTGTGTGTGGTGTGTGTGTGTGTGTGTGCGGTGGCGTGCGTACGTGTGTGTTGATGTGTGTGTGCACGCACGGCGCGGGTGTTGTGTGTGTTTAACAGGCAAAGAAGAGCTCACTTGTGGAACTCCTTTGTGTTGGCTTTTAATGTCCATCATTTCACACACAGACCTCATCACTACCTCATAACCAAGTCCGGTTACAGTCTCCAGCTGTTTCCCTGTGCCAACAGGGATCTTGTTTAACTGACCAAAAGAAATAATGGATAGCACTGCTCTTGTGATGACGTGCTCTCCCCATGGAGAGCAGCCCGAATTTCATGCAGAGAACTCTGTCGTGACTTATAAAGGTAAAAACTGAATTTAAATGAAATGAAACCACATATGCATGAATGAAAATCTAATCAGATAATGAGAGTTTGAGTATAACTGAAGGTTTTGTCTTCTTCTTGTTTTTTTTTCATCGAACGCTCAAAAAACAGCTATTTGTCTGTCATAATTATGAGCGAAAGTGCGTTGTGCTGCCGTTAAGCGCCTGAAAAGTCAGACCCAATGCAAACGACTTCGGCATGGGACAGATAATTGTTTTCTAAGATAACAGTCAGCAGGTTGGGAGATCGATCCCCCAAACCATAATGAGGGTGAAGTTTGCTCCTTCGTGACGAGGGTCATTGCCACGTCCACCAATCCAGTGCTTCCCCTTTACATACCCGTATGACTGTTGGGATTAAACAGACTTGTCTGTTGAATTATCGGTCTGCATACACATGTGCGGAAAATTTCAAGGTCCTTTGAGCATTACTTTTTTTTTTCAATCGCTTGTGCAGTTCTGAGTTTTGCTTCCAATTAGGACAGTTGGATGCTGAAGTCTGCTTTACTTTGAGTGTGTAGGCATCTTGGTGAATATAAATGTAAGTGGAGCACTGTGTCAAACGACTTGTACCCAGAACAGAAAAAGAAAACAATATTTATCCTTTCATGAACTAAATCAAGCACAACATAAAATGGCTTCAGTAGTTTTCTCGATTATAGTCCCATGAAATTTCAAATGCACTGGCAGTTTATGCTATCAACAAGATGTAACTCTGAAGAAAAGCAAAAAAAACAGTTTTTGCATAATACCTGAGTAGAAAGTCATAGAATATGTAGAAATTTCACAGCATAAACAATGTTATCATACTGGTTTCCAAACTGGTAATAATCTTAATATATCAGTGAGCGCTATGGAATCGTGCTGTTGATTTCCTAACTGGCATCTGTGCAACACCAGGTTAAGCAAATTTTAGTCCCAGAAAAGTTTTTATCAGGAATGACTTGACATAATTATGACATCAATATATATATATATATATATATATATATATATATATATATATATATATATATATATATATATATATTATGTATTATGTATATTTTAATCGATGCAAAAATAACTGCTCTTGTGTTTTTTTATGAGTATGCTGTAGAATTACCGATTACGATCTTTTGTTTTGACCCAAAACTTATGTTTAGAACGCTTAAAGCTTGTCCAAACCTCATAAATAATAACAAAATATAAGGTATCTCCAGAAAACTACCGTACTGAAAACTATGGAGAGTGTGTGAAAAGTGACGCCTCATCTTTTGGCATTACCAGGTATAGTGTTGACTACTGTATTCAATGGCATCAACAGGATCATTCTCTTCCTCTTGTTCCAGTCTTCTCTGGCCTGCCCATTGACTTCATAACTTCTCGTTATGAAAGTGCCAGGATTCAACCCAAATTCAGCTTGTTCTCCTAAATCTACCGTTACCTTTTTTTCTTGCTCTATGCAGTAGTGTTCATCAACAACCTCTGTGGGGAAATGACAGACAATGGTTATTTGTCCAAGTTGAACGGATTGAGATTAATAAACAATTGCCTCAACTAAAACGTTCAAATCTCTTTGTTGTATACCAAGACACTGCAATACAAAATATGACCTCTTCATTATACCCAGTGACACGTCATGTTTTTGACAGCGGTGTGGATGATTCAAGACTGAACAGACCTACGAAGGCACGTGCACAGCACACAAATCCAAAACTCATTCAGTCAAGAGTGTGCCCTTCCTTTTACCTAGTCCATGTGTGGTCAGTTCCCGCTACAATCAGCACCAACTGGCTCAATCTGGGCTGGGATGGGATGGATTGATTAGCAGCTGAGAGGAGCTGAAAGTGGGGAAAACTGACAACTGTGTGTGTGGCTTTCAGTGAGAGTACGTGCTGGAAGAATTGCTACGTGTTGTGACTGTCGGCCATTGATTTGGCAGCATTTGCTTCTAGTTCATGTCTAAGAGATCAGTGGTGATCTTTCCTAGCAGCTGACTGCTACAGGGGTTTTACTGCTGGATGCCACCTGCCTGCCCAGCAGCATGGAAATCCCGAACTCAAAAGCAGCATACTGTTCTCCATGTGTTCTACACTGTGACTATCATATCTTTTCTTCGAGGACGAGTGTGTGTTGATGGTCGCGGTGTGCTTCATAAAGTGCAGCACTTCTCATCTCGCATTCCATAAGCACGTGTTGGATCTGCCACCAAGCCAAAAATTGTTCAGGGTTAACTTTGTGATGTACAGATTTTTGTATTTGGTTAAATGTGATGTGAAGATGTAAACTTTCCAATTCTGTTTGATTTGCAAAGAAATATACCCACCTCTTTGCGCACATTGGGTAGGCCTGTTTGAACGTATTATAAATCTAGAGGCCTGTCTTCAATTGTTGTTTTTTTTTCTCGTTTTTCTTCTTCCTCTTTTTCTGCCTTGTTTGTCCTGCTGTTATCCCACTGCTCATTTCAATCTCTCCACACCAGCCCTACCCAGATTTGTTTATTGAATCTTCAAGATTGGAAATCCACAGGGAGCCTTAACAATGTCAGGCTGCTATGGTGCCACCAGCCAGATTGGCCCTGCACTGCTGCTGGGTCACTTTGGTGTTCAGGGGTGCCTGTTCTGCCAGATCCTGCAGTACATTGACATGAACCTACTACTAGATCCTACACTGTGGCTGGTTCGCTTCAGTAATTAACAGTCGTGCCTTTCTCTGGTTAAACGCATGCAGACCACCATTCCTTGTGGTACCCGCTGTCAGCTTTAGCGGAATTGTCGAGTTACACGATGAGGTGACCGCTCAGAAGAAGTGGTGACCATTACCATGTCTGTCTCTAAGATCACAAATAAATCACAAATTAAAAAAAAAAAAAAAAAAAAAGGCACACCACAGGGTGGCCCTAACCAAAGTATGAAAGACGCCTGGGTCTGGAACAATTTCATTTTATTTTATGATGCTAAATTTTTTTTTAATACAGTTTAAGGTGATAGTAATGAGGCTTTGGAGTTCCAGTGTAGTTTGACACTACAATGCTGTACTCTACCTTTTTTTGATGATGTATCTCGATGTCAATCACGCTTGACAGACACAGGAAACCTGCAAAATCTGTCGTGGAATGTAAGCCTCATGCTCCAGTATGCGTCTATAAAGGGGATGATGTCTAAATGTGTGATCCTTGTCCTCCAGTTGATTTTTTTTATAGCACACTCATTTCTTATTTTTTTTATATCGAGGATAATGGAATAAGAACTCATGTGCTTTTCTTTTTTTTTTTACATCCAATCCCCGTGTGCATGTACTTTTGTAAACCTTGTCATCTGTTCTCACCGGCACACATATGGTCTACTCTTACGAAAAGCGGAACAGGATTTAACGTGTGCGCAAGATGTTCTGCGTGCGTTCGCACCGAGACCTTGGTTTATACTCTCATCCGAATAGTTAACAGTCGTGCCTTTCTCTGGTTAAACGCATGCAGACCACCATTCACTGTGGTACCTGCTGTCAGCTTTAGCGGAATTGTGAAGTCAGACGGTGAGGTGTCCGCTCAGAAGAAGTGGTGACCATTACCTGTCCTCTGACCTCCCAGATAAATCACAAATTAAAAAAAAACAAGAGCACAGCACAGGGTGACAATAAGCCAGAGTATGGGAGACGCCTGGGTCGGGAACAATTTAATTTTTATTTCATGATGCTAAAATTTGTGATACAGTTCAGGGTGATAGTAATGAGGATTTGGGGTTCCAACGTAGTTTGAAACAACAAAGCTGTACTCTACCCTTTAGGAAAATGTATCTCGATGTCAATCACGCTTGACAGACAGAGAAAACCTGCAAAATCTGTCATGGAATGTAAGCATCATGCTCCAGTATGCGTCTATAAAGGGGGTGATTTTATTTTATTTTATTTATTTATCTATTTATTTATTCTTTTAAATCGAGGATAATGGAATAAGCACTCATGTGCTTTTTTACGTCCAGTCCCAGTGTGTATGCAGCTTTGTAAATCTTATCTGTTCCCACTGGCACACGATGGCCTACTCTTACAAAAAGCAGAACAGGATTTAACGTGTGCGCAAGATGTTATCTATCAAGACGATATCTAAATGTGTAATCTTCGTCCTCCATATGAGCTCAAAGCACAATCAGGTTTGGTTAGAAACTTGTGGGAAACCGTACCACTCATGAGATATTATTATTGTCTTTGAGGAGGATCAAACCCAAGACTCCAAGACATCAGACCACTGCGCTAACCATCGTATGATCACAACTTATGTCTGTATGTTGTTTGTGCTGGATGTGTCTGGACTAATAATAATAAAAAAAAGCTGTATGAGAATTGGAAGATCGATACATACCATTGTTGTTTAATTAATGCATGTGATCTTTTTTTTGTTGTGGGCAAAAATGGAATTGTGGTGTTGAAATCATTTGATATCTTTTATTGAACAGAAAGATAAAGGAATTGTGTACAATGTATTTACCATTGTTTTGAACCTTCCAAATAAAAATTAATATAAGACCTACGACGCTAAGTCTTGGATTCCCGTGCTATATTAAACGATGGTAAAAATTGTGCTACAGTTAAAGATAACTCTAAAAAAAAAAAAAATTAAATAAAGAAAATTAGACGCTCCACCACATGAGTCACATTGCACCTGAGGTCAATTTTTAGATATTGGCATGATATTAATATGCAATGAAAGAGCTATTCAATACAAATTCCAAATTGAAATTCGGACAATTCCATGAAAAGGTATTACAAATTGAAATGGGAGATCGTGGGAATTGACAAAATGAGAAATTGACAAGTTTAGCATCGTAATAGGTGGTCAGAATGAGGGCTTGGGAATTTTAACACACATTTTAAAGCAAAAGGAGACAAACTTAGGCCTTGATATTTCAGAACCAGGTAGAAGAATGGCTATAGTTTTATAATCCGTCAAAAATCGACAACATGACCCCACTATGCCTAAAATATCTCCTAGCGGAAAAGTGGGTTAGGTGCAAAGTGACTCATTTCGTGGTGGAGCGTCACAGATGCTTTTCTTCAAACATGTCTTTCTTTCCTTCTCACCAAAAAAACAGATTGCCAGACTCAATACTTTTTTGTCCTGTTTTATTTCCTCTGAGGGCCCAGTGCTGCTACTACTCCTACTTCACACGTTTATAATCACAAAAAAATACCACAACACAATATCCCAACATCAGCAATACAGGCACCCATCACAATATAAAAAGCACCCACAAATCTTCAATACCTCAGCCAGTCATAAACTCCCTCAAATAAAATCTCGAACACTCCTGTGCGCACCAGTATGCTCACGCATCCACACACAGCTCACGAGCGCGCGCGTGCACACACATACACACACACTCACGCACGCACACACACGCAAGCACACAAACACAAACACATACACACACGCACGCACACGTACGCACACACACATACATACAATCTCGTTAAAGAGGATTTTTCTTCTGGAGTTAAAATCAGTGCAGACTCCACTCCCCCCAAAAGTCCTTTGGATGAGACTTTAAACCGACGTCTCGTTTGCGAACGCACACAGAACATCATGCGCACACGTTAAAACTCTTTCCGCTTTTCGGAAGAGTGGGCCATTGTGAGTAGGTGGAATGGATGACAAAATTGACAAAACTGCATACACACGGGAACTGGGTGTAAAAACACATGAGTGCTTATTCCATTATCCTTGAAATAGAAGAATAAAATATAAAAAAGAAACACACACACACACACACACACACACACACACACACACACGCGCGCGCGCGCGCGCGCGCGCGCGCGCGCTGGAAACACTGCGCACATGCGCACGCATTTTTATGACAAACCATATTTTTTATTTAACCATGTTGTTATAACATGTATGATAAGACAAATAATGAGATCAATACTCTTCTATTAAGATATGAAAACAGAGGCTAAAATAACAACACGCGCACACACATTCTCATGCATGACATAAAATACACACACACACGCACGCACGCACGCACACACACACACACACACACACACACACACACACACACACACACACACACACAAGAGAGAGAGAGAGAGAGAGAGAGAGAGAGAGGAGAGAGAGAGAGAGAGAGAGAGAGAGAGAGAGAGAGAGAGAGAGAGAGGCAAGGCAAGGCAAAGTCTTTTATTCGAGGATAATAGATAGATAGATAGATAGATAGATAGAGAGAGAGAGAGAGAGAGAGAGAGAGAGAGAGAGAGAGAGAGAGAGAGAGAGAGAGAACACTGAAGTTCTTTAATGTACATCGGCCTTAGGCCACAATACACTTTGGGGCAAAAATGGAAAGATGCAAAAAAGTCGAATAATAATACAACTTCACGTACACTTTGGTAAAACTTATCAAAATACCTTGGCGTGTACTCAGCACTGTACACTCTTGAATACGTATATTCCAAAATCATGACTAAATAAAGGCTGGCACTTTCTAACATACACAATACAAACATCAGGCACATCACACATTATGACAACTGAAATCATTGTCCTCACGGACTTCCATTTTCAAAATAGTTACAATACTCGAAAACTATTGCATTCTCAAAACATTTTCATCAGAAAAGTGTGCCCATCAAATAATTATAACCATGTTATTCCTAGGCTCATGCAATGTGGACACAATGTTGTGTCGGAAATATTGTATTACACTGTACTCATTCATATTATGTAGCATTTCATGTCATAAAAAAGAAAACTTAATGGCAATCAAAACGCTACACGACATCACTTCAGAAACAATAGTCACTCATTCCCTGTCCTCTCAATCATAATAAAAAAAAAACCTCAAAATTTCATCCGACGGTTGTACACAAAGCACTGCCTCAACTGCCATCACACACACACACACACACACACACACACACACACACACACACACACACACACACACACATACACACACACACACACACACACACACACACACACAGAGGGAGAGAGAGAGAGAGAGAGAGAGAGAGAGAGAGAGAGAGAGAGAGAGAGAGAGAGAGAGAGAGAGAGAGAGAGAGAGAGAGAGAGAGAGATTTGATTTATTCTTTTATATCGAGGATAATGGAATAAACACTTTTGTGCTTTTTTACATCCAGTCCCCGTGTGTATGCAGTTTTGTAAGTATCTGTTTCAAACCGGCACACGATGGCCTACTCTTACGAAAAGCAGAACAGGATTTAACGTGTGCGGAAGATGTTCTGCGTGCGTTCGCACACGGGGGCCTCGGTTTAAAGTCTCATCCGAAGGACTAGTGGGGAGAGTGGAGTCAGCACTGATGTTAACTCCAGGAGAAAAATCTCCTCGACCGGACTCGAACCCGGGTCGTCAAAAGTAATTGCCAGCTCAATGTTTTGACCACTAGGCTATCCTAGAGAGAGATATATTTATATTTTATTATTTTATATTTATTCTTTTATATCGAGGATAACAGAATAAGCAATCATGTGCTTTTTTTCATCCGGTCCCCGTGTGTATGCAGTTTTGTAAATATTGTCATCTGTTCCCACCGGCACACGATGGCCTACTCTTACGAAAAGCAGAACAGGATTTAACGTGTGCGCAAGATGTTCTGCGTGCGTTCGTACTCGGGGCCTCGGTTTAAAGTCTCATCCGAAGGACTTTTGGGGAGAGTGGAGTCAGCACTGTTGTTAACTCCAGAGAGAGAGAGAGAGAGAGAGAGAGAGAGAGAGAGAGAGAGAGAGAGAGAGACACACACACAGAGACAAAGACAGAGAGACAGAGACAGAGAGAGACAGAGACACAGAGACAGACAGACAGACAGACAGACAGACAGACAGACAGACAGACAGACAGACAGACAGACAGACAGACAGAAGAGAGAGAGAGAGAGAGAGAGAGAAAAGAGAGACAGACAGACAGACAGACAGATTCACATGTACATGCATCCGAAATCTTGCACATATACTCTACACTTGCAAACACCCAGTCATTCATGAATAAAACTTTGAACAATCTTTGTTCTTGCTCAAGTTTTTTTTTTAATTTTTGGTCACGTTTCTTATTTGTAGTACTCATCAAGTATTGACAACATTTTCCAATCATTCCGAGTTTTAAAAATGGGGTTTCTGAAAAATGGGGTTTCTAATTCATTTCATTGGAGTAAAATCAATGTCTGTCCTCCTTAGGTGAAAAAAAAGTTTCTTCTACCAGGATTGGTAAATCAAACGTGAAAGGTTGTTAAAATGTACAGCATAATTTAAACAAATCAAAACATTACAATTTTAAAACTGGCATTTCAAATACTTCCTCTTCCTTCATCATTTAAAAAAAAACATGGCATTTTTAAAAAGTTGAATTTTGATTACAGCTGCAAATCCAGCGGTTTTACAGATATTTCTTTAAAACCACTCACAGAACATTTTTCATAACAAAAAGGCCATTTCTTCCACATATACTTTACACACCACTATATAAACAAATAAAACTTGCAAATATCAAAGGCTATAGCAGGACTATATTTTTTCAACTGACATTTCATTAAACTAAACTTTAGCCAACACTTAAAAAATAAACAGATTGTATTTCTTGCATTCAAACTAATAAAAAATATATTGCATTCGATCTCTTAAAAATGGAAAAATTCGCCATCGTATTGCTTACATTCAATGTAATAAAAAAAAACACGAAAAAATGCACTGCTGCTTTTCTTGCATTCGATCTCATAAAAATCGAAAAATGCGCTATCGTATATCTTATATTCAATTAAAAAAAATAAAAAAAATATATATATATATTTGCATTTCTTGCATTTAATTTCATTAAAAAACACTTGAAAATATACTATTGTATTTCTGGCATTTTACCACATAAAAAATTAAATATACTATGTAAAAAAAAAACTCACACTATCTCTCAATTTAAATATACTATGTAAAAAAAAAAAAAACTATCTCTCTCAATTCAAATACACTTTGTAAAAAAATAATCCCAACACAATCTGTCTCAATTTAAATATACCATTAAAAAAATAACCAGCACAACCTGCCTATCTCTCTATCTCAATTTAAGTATACTATATAAAAAAAACACCAACACAATCTGTCTCTCCCTCTCAATCTAAATATACTATGTAAAAAAAACAAAAACAACACCAACACAATCTGTATCTCTCTCTCAATTTAAATATACTATTAAAAAAAACAAACCACCAACACAATCTGTCTGTCTCCATTCAAATATACTATGTCAAAAAAAAAAAACCAACAAAAAAAACCTGTCTCTCTCAATTTAAATATACTATGTAAAAAAACAACCACCACCAACACTGTCTCATTCTCTCTCAATTTAAATATACTAAGTAAAAAAACAAACAAACAACACAATATGTCTCTCTCTCTCTCCATTTAAATATACTATGTAAAAGAAAACCCAACCAACACAATATGTCTCTCTCTCTCAATTTAATTATTCTATATAAAAACAAAAACAATCTCTCTCTCTCAATTGAAATATACTATGTAAATTCTCTCTCTCTCAATTTAAATACACTATGTAAAAAAAAAAAAAAAAACCCAACTAACACGACCTGTCTCTCTCTCTCTCAATTTAAATATACTATGTAAAAAAAAAAAAACCCCAACTAACACGACCTGTCTCTCTCTCTCAATTTAAATATACTATGTAAAAAAAACCCCAACTAACACGACCTGTCTCTCTCTCTCAATTTAAATATACTATGTAAAAAAAAACCCAACTAACACGACCTGTCTCTCTCTCTCTCTCAATTTAAATATACTATGTAAAAAAAAAAACCCAACACACACAACCTGTCTCTCTCTCTCTCTCTCTCTCTCTCTCTCAATTTAACTATGTAAAAAAAAAAAAAAACCAACTAACACGACCTGTCTCTTTCTCTCTCAATTTAAATATACTATGTAAAAAAAAAAAAAACACCAACACACACAACCTGTCTCTCTCTCTCTCTCAATTTAAATATACTATTTAAAAAAACCCCAACTAACACAACCTGTCTCTTTCTCTCTCAATTTAAATATACTATTTAAAAAAAACCCAACTAACACAACCTGTCTCTTTCTCTCTCAATTTAAATATACTATGTAAAAAAAAAACACCCAACACAATGTCCCTCTCTCTCAATTTAAATATACTATGTAAAACAACAACAACTAACCAACACAATCTGTCTCTCTCTCTAAATTTAAATATACTATGTAAAAAAAAAAAAAACCCAACCCCACTCAATCTCTCTCTCTGAATTTAAATATACTATGTAAAAGAAAAACCCAATCTGTCTCTCTAAATCTAAATATACTATGTAAAAAAACAACAACTAATCCAACACAATATGTCTCTCTCTCAATTCAAATATACTATGTTAAAAAAAAAAGCCAAACAATCTGTCTCTCTCTCTCTCTCAATTTAAATATACTATGTAAAAAACAAAACTAACCAACCCAATCCGTCTTCTCTCTCTCCAATTTAAATATACTATGTAAAAAAAACTACTAACCAACACAATCTGTCTCTCTCTCAATTCAAATATACTATGTAAAAAAATAAACAAACACAAAATGTCTCTCTCTCTCAATTTAAATATACTATGTAAAAACAAAAAACAACCTACACAATCTGTCCATCTCTCTCTCAATATAAATATACTATTAAAACAAAAAACAACAACACAATCTCTCTCTCTCTCTCTCTCTCTCTCTCTCTCTCTCTCTCTCTCTCTCTCTCTCTCTCTCTCTCTCTCTCTCTACTTTAAATATACTATGTAAAAAAAAAAAACCTAACAATCTCTCTCTTTAGATTTAAATATGCTATGTAAAAAAAAACAACAACCCAATCTGTCTCTCTCTCAATTTAAATATACTATGTAAAAAACTACAAAAACAACACAATCTCTCTCCTCTCGCACACACACACACACACACACCGTCTTCTTTTTTCATTCCTACTGACCTAAACATACTTTCTACTCCTACTTTTAAACACTCCTGTCATATAATGCATCCCCCCTCCTCTCCCCTCTACTCCCATTCTCTCCCCCCTCCCCCACCCTCAATATCATCACTCCGCCATTCCCGATTATAAAATTGTGCATTTTTTAAAATCTGCACCCTATATTTTTGTTTTTAAATATTAAAGAAAATTCCCTAGACTTCCCCCCTCCCCAACTTACGATGACTAGCTATCCCCTATTGACTACAATCCCCTATCGATGAAACTATCCCTATCGATGAGAACTATCCCCTATCGATGAGAACTATCCCCTATCGATGAGAACTATCCCCTATCGATGAGAACTATCCCCTATCGATGAGAACTATCCCCTATCGATGAGAACTATCCCCTATCGATGAGAACTATCCCCTATCGATGAGAACTATCCCCTATCGATGAGAACTATCCCCTATCGATGACTCCTATCCCCTATCGATGACTCCCTATCCCCTATCGATGACTCCCTATCCCCTATCGATGACTCCCTATCCCCTATCGATGACTCCCTATCCCCTATCGATGACTCCCTATCCCCTATCGATGACTCCCTATCCCCTATCGATGACTACCTATCCCCTATCGATGACTACCTATCCCCTATCGATTACTATCCCCTATCGATGACTACCTATCCCCTATAGGGATTCACACATTCAGTCCTCGTACATATTCCCACAGACTTAATCCTAACCATCCCCCCTTTCCTAGCATCTCTTTCCTTAAAATTCTAACCCCTAATCTTTCCTTCCCCCTGGGAATTATTGGGGGGGGGGGGAGGGGGTGGCTGTCAGTATCCCCACCTTTTATAAATTT
Source organism: Stramonita haemastoma (assembly GCA_030674155.1). Classification (NCBI taxonomy): domain Eukaryota; kingdom Metazoa; phylum Mollusca; class Gastropoda; order Neogastropoda; family Muricidae; genus Stramonita; species Stramonita haemastoma. The sequence goes on along the minus strand of CM060322.1, from coordinate 20,224,584 downwards.
CTCTTCTTATGTTCCTGCCTCGTTCCCGTTCTTCCTGTCGGCTTCTTGTCTATTTTCTACCTTTGGATCCATTTCCCTGCCACTTTTCAAAAAAGAAGACTACTAGCGATAGCGATTATCTCCTACGCCGAAATCATATGCGCTGGGCCTGCCATGTCAGGCGCTTAAAGGCAGCGCAACGCATTTTCGCTCATATGACAGACAACAGTAGTTGCTGTCAGAGTACGACGACGATGAACAAGAAAAAGTTCTACAACCACCCCCAACCATACGAGACAAAAATGTTTTGCCATAGTGTCAGCATGTACCAAGGAATCTACCTGCCATTTGTGTCCACATGACGGGCCAGGGTTAGAGTAACTGTAAAGGTTAGTTGTAAAGGGTTCGGGTTAAAGGTTAATATTTGGGTAAGGGTTGTCAGTCCGTTGTCTGGTCTGTCTGCATGCATGCATGTGGACACAAGAACAGGTAGACACTATGGTTTGTAGCTTCAGACACAACGGTGTAGATCGTTTTTATCACCAGATTGAAATTTTTTTAGAGTCAGGGAATACAGATTAAGCGTTATTAAACTATTCTAATAACAATTCCCCTCAAGATTTACCCTTTTGTTGGATTTTGGTATTTAGATTTTTTATAATGAATTTTCCAGTTTTCAACCAAGTCATTGAAGATGTTTTATTTTTGAACAATTTTTCCCGATTTTTAAAAAGAAAAAATTTCGCCCAAATACCCACGCAAGAATTTTTTTAAAAAAAGGAATACGCCAGAATTGAACCGCGTGAAAACGATCTATCCGCCAACCCCCCTCCCCTTTTTTCCTATCCCCACTGATCCAAACATGTGTATTCTACCCCCTCATCCTGACACCCCTTTCCCTTAAAATACATCTACCAAAAGTTATGTCCCCTCTTTACTACCACTCCTTTCCCCCTACACACACACACACCAAAAGTTATGTCCCCTCTTTACTACCACTCCTTCCCCCCCCACACCACACACACACACAACGCACGCAGAACAGCTTGCTCACACGTTAAAAACCTGCTCCCCTTTTGGGAAGAATATGCCACTATAAACCAGTGCAAACGGATGACTAAATTGAATAAAACGCATACACAGGGGACTGGACGTATAAAAGCACACGAGCGCTTACTCCGTTATCCAAATGATAGAAAATTAGAAAATATTATACAACACTCGTGTCTTGAAATATACGGAAAAAAAATTCTTTCACTTAAAAGTATTTTAAACAGTCATTTAATTGAACTTGCATATTTTCTTTATACTACGTGCATTTCGGAATGATATATCAATGGTAGATCATCCCATACCCTTGTTCATAATATCGTGGAACTTGATTCTATTATCTTCACACACACACACACACACACACACACACACACACACACACACACACACACTCTCTCTCTCTCTCTCTCTCTCTCTCAAAATCAAACCAAATCAAATCACACTCTCTCTCTCTATCTCTCTCACGCACACTACTACTACTACTACTACTACTACTACTACTACTACTACTACTACTACTACGACGACGACGACGACGACGATTTCGACGGCGACGACTTCGACGACGACGACTACTACTTCTACCATTGCCACAGCTACAAACTATTATTGAATCTGCACCCATCCATCTATGTTTGAAAAACAAAACGAACAAAAAACAACTTCAAAACATCACAAATATGAGTCCTACAAGGATTGACGTGGCATCAAAGGTACAGACCGACAAGTATTTTCCAAAAATAAATTGATCCCAGTAATAAATTAAAAAAAAAAGACATCACAGATAATCCCAAGTTCTACAAGGAATGTTGAAGACTGGCGTATTTTTCTTAACATATGTAATCTGATGCGTTTAAAGGATTTTTTTTTTAAGTGTAAAAAAAAAAATTATTTCCGGTCTTACACGCAATGATATGACGTGTGGACAATATGTTTTTTTAAAAACCAATATAATGAAAGAAAATACTACTAATAAAGTTTACCGCAAAGGATGCCACTCTCACTTACAAAGCATTATAAACTATTTTCGTCTTGGTTGATGAAAAAAACTCGTATCAAAGAATCAGTAATCTCGAGCAGAAACACGGAGATAAGAGTAATGGTTTCTACTATCCATTACTTTAATTAAATCAAAAAGATCTCAAAATGCACGGTAGAGCATTTACATGAACAAAGAGCATTAATTCTGGTGTATATTACTTTTAAGTGGACAGCTGTAAAATGTTGACGACTACTACAAAGACTATTATCTTTCATTTTTTTCATAAAATCGCATCATGATTTACCGTGTTGTCTTCGATGTTGTCTTCGATGATTTGCCGTGCTGTCTTCGATGTCCTCGATGATTTGTCGTGTTGCCTTCTAAGTTGTCATTGATGTTGTAGTGTTTTCGCTGTTGTCCTCGATGTTGTCATTGATAGTTTACCGTAATGCCTCTGATGTAATAGATGATTTTGCCGTGTTGTTCTCTGTGTTGCCCTAAATGATTTACCACGTTGTCCTCAATGTTGTTCTCAATGATTTGCAGTGTTTTCTTCGATGTTATCCTCGATGTTGTCCTGATGATTTGCCTGTTGTCTTTGATTTGCGCATGGTGTGTGTATGGTGTGTGTGTGGTGTGTGCGTGTGCATGTGTGCGTGTGTGTGAACATCCCTGTGTTGTTGTCTTCGATGATTTGCGATGTTGTCCTTGATTTGCCGTGTTGTCTTCGATGTTGTTCTTGATGATTTACCGTGTTGTCTTCGATGTCCTCAATAATTTGCCGTGTTGTCTTCGATGATGTCCTTCATGATTTGTTGTGTGGCGTCCCTCATGTCCACCCTGATGACCACCTTGGTTATGGGCCTTGCCGATACTGATGCTCTCCCCTTGTAGAAAAGGCAGGTCAATATGGCTGCCCTCACACAGGTCAGGTCAGGTCAGGTCAGGTCACTGGCCCTTGATTCCAGACCCACAGCCCATGAAAGCAGAAAGTCATCATTAGTAAGACTGTGTGCTGGTGTGTGTGTGTGTGTGTGTGTGTGTGTGTGTGTGTGTGTGTGTGTGTGTGTGCGTGCGTGCGTATGGTGTGTGTGTATGGTGTGTGTGTATGGTGTGTGTGTATGGTGTTGTGTGTGTGTGTGTGTGTGTGTGTGTGTGTGTGTGTGTGTGTGTGTGTGTGTGGTGTGTGTGCGTGTGCGCACAACCAAATTTATCAAGTCGCGATTTTGGAACATTTCTTTGTGAATAAATTCCTAAACAAAGTTGCCAAGTAAGTTACTTCTGCACATGTTTTTTCTGGAATAAATTTCAAGGATGGAAGCATTCTTTCAACACAATAAGCAGGGAACAAACCAAAACACACACACGCACATACGCACACAGAGAGAGAGAGAGAGAGAGAGAAAAGAGAGAGAGAGAGAGAGAGAGAGAGAGAGAGAGAGAGAAGAGAGAGAGAGAGACAGATACAGACAGACAGACAGAGAGAGAGAGAGAGAGAGAGAGAGAGAGAGAGGAGAGGAGAGAGAGAGAGAGAGGGAGAGAGAGAGAGGGAGAGAGAGAGAGAGAGAGAGAGAGAGAGAGAGAAGAGAGAGAGAGAGAGAGAGAGAGAGAGAGAGAAGAGAGAGAGATAGAGAGAGACAGAGAGAGACAGAGAGACAGAGAGAGAGGAGAGACTTTACAAATTACTTTTAAAAAAAAACAACCTTATTAACTCATCGTGCTTAACCAGAAACGAACTGTATTTTACTCCAAGACTTAGCTTAACACCCCATACCTGAATCCTGTATGATAAAGTCGCTTCACTATAAGTGCACACTTCTTATAAATATACTTACATGTCCCAAGCATTTGATGAAGTTAATTTTCCACTACAGCTGTACACTTCTTACATACTTACATGTTCTGAGAATATTTTGGTGTTAGCTTTCCAGACGATGGCCTCATTTTTGAGGAGACGGCTCCAAGGTGATCCACATGATGGCTTTCAGGAGAAGACTCTCAGATGATCCAACACGCTGACTCACCACAGAGGAGGACTCTTGAGATGACCCACATGACCACTCACCAGATTAGGACCCGCGTGGAATAAAGTATGGGAAGGAAGAAGCTTTAAAGAAATGCTGTGAACATGTGAGAGGGGACAAAGTCCCAATCCCTCGTGACCACTGTCTCAAAGCGCACAACCAAATTTATCAAGGTGGTGGTGGTGTTTACAGACACCAAGATCGCTGTAGGTGGTGGTGTTTACAACAAGATCATTGTAGGTCAAAGGATCATTGTAGGTGGTGTTGACACCATGATCATTGTAGGTGGTGGTGTTTACGGACACCAGGATCACTGTAGGTAGCGGTGTTTACGGAAGATCACTGCAGATGGTGGTGTTTACACCAAGATCACTGTAGGTGGTGTTTACGGACACCAAGATCACTGTACGTTGTTGGTGTTTACGGACCAGTTTCACAGTAGGTGGTGGTGTTTACGGACACCGGTTGAGTTGTGTTTCTGGTTTTCCGGCCTAAGACAGCCGGTTGTGTTGTTTCTGGTTGTGCCTGTGAAATCGGTAGGTGGTGTTTACAGACACCAGAATCACAGTAGGTGGTGGTGTTTATGGACACCAGGATCACTGTAGGTGGTGTTTACGGACACCAGGACCACGGTAGGTGGTGGTGTTTACGGACACCAGGATCACAGCAGGTGGTGGTGTTTAAGGACACCAGGATCACTGTCACCCAGATTGCGCTCCTGTCATCTCTTGCATTTAGTTCCCTACTTTTTAATTTTATAGTTTATTTTTTTAATTTCTATATCTGTACATTATTTCCTATTCTGTGGTCTCGTTTAATGAAAAAGATTTAAGTTTTTTCATTTATTTTATTCCTTATTCTAGGTTTTATTTTCTATTTCGTATATCTACTTTTATCATTTAGCAAGGACTGAGGATGCAATCAGAAGTGTGGTGCCCAGTGATCCTTTGACGGCAGGTTACTGACCGGGCAGTCAGTCAAAAGTCCAACAAAACGAACGCGACCGAGTGAACTGGACTGGCCTCGACTTGCGACGGGAAAAAATTAAAAAATTTTCGCGTGCGCGAGGACGGGAGAAAAGGAGGAAGCTGGTTGCAAAATCTTCAGGGGTGAGTGCCCCAAGACTACGGGATAGGCGAGGGTTAAAGGCGGAAAATGTGCAGTGAGACAGGTGTCCCTTTTTGCGAGGTGACCATTGACCAGACGTCTCACAACCGGTTGTGTTGCGTTTCTGGTTGTGCCTGTGAAATCGGTTGTTGCAAGGCGGCAGAAGTGTGGTCGTGGCTGTGTGCATACTGACTGACCTCTGCAGACTTTCCGCTTTGGAAGAATGCACGCAGTAGGCCTACGGAGACTGCTCACTGCGCGCGCTGCGCTTTCAGAAGCGAACGGTTACGTAGATTCACACCAGTGCATTGAAATACTTTAGCCAGATCTCGGTGGCTCAATTCTGATCGGGAAGCATTCTGGAACCTCCATGAAAAGTCTCTGGGACAGAATGATGTCCCCAGTCACAAGACCTCAAGCAGTCAGATGTGCTGGGCCTGACTTGTCAGGCGCTTAACGGCAGCGCAACGCGTTTTCGATCATATGACAAGACAACCGTAGTTGCTGTCTGAGCGTTCGACACAGAAAAAGAAGATTCGATAGTTTTCTGTAGTCCCAGATGCAGGAAAATCCTTAGGGCTTTGTTGCATACCGAAGTCGAATGCGCTGGGCCGGACTTGTCAGGCGCTTAACGGCAGCGCAATGCGTTTTCTCTCTTATGACAGAAAACCGTAGTTGCTGTCTGGTCATTTGATGAAAATCAAGAAGATCCGATATTTTTCTGAAGTTGCAGATCTCAAAAAAACCTTCAGGGCTTCGTTGTATGCCAAAATCGGATGCGCGGGGCCTGACTTGTCAGGCACTTAACAGCAGCGTCAGGAACTTTTCGCTCCTATGACAAGACAGCACTAGTAGATTGTCTAAGAGAGAGTTCGACCAAGCAGAAGCAGAAGCTTCTTTTGCATCTCCTGTGTCTTCATTCCCTCCCCTTTTATTGACCAACACGGGCCTAACCAGTGAGAGTCATGCGGGTCATGGATTGTGTGGCGAGGAGGTCAAAGGTTGCTGTAAAGTGTCTGAAAGTAAAGACGTACATGAATTCCCACAGTCGGAATGCGGCTACCTTCATGGTGGGCCAAAACGGTCGTATATGCAAAAATCTCACCATTGGTGAACCTCAGTGCTCTAGGTGAGTAACAAAATCAACAACCACATTTGTGATAAATAGGGTTCATTTTTGTCTATAATCAAGAGGGATTGGGCCTGTGTGTGTGTGTGCATGCGTGTGCGTGTGCGTGCGTGCATGTGCGTGCGTGCGTGCGTGCGTGCGTGCGTGTGTGTGTGTGTGTGTCTCTGTGTGTGTGTGTGTGTGTGTGAAAGTAAGGAAGGGATGGCAAAAGGAAGATTCTTTTATTCGAAAACAATGAATAAGCACTCGTGTTTTTTTGCATCCAGTCCCCACCCTTTTCAGGAATAACATCAAGATATGAGAGAGAGAGAGTTGTCAGTAAAACACAGAGAGAGACAGACAGAAACAGAGAGACAGAGACAACGAGAGTTGTCAGTAAAACAGAGAGAGAGAGAGAGAGGCAGAGAGAGACAGAGACAGAGACAGAGACAGAGAGAGAGAGTGAGAGAGAGGGAGAGAGAGAGTGAGAGAGAGAGAGAGAGAGACAGAGACAGAGAGACAGAGAGACAGAGAGAGAGACAGAGAGACAGAGACAGAGAGACACAGAGAGAGAGACAGAGAGAGAGACAGAGAGGAGAGAGAGAGAGAGAGAGAGAGAGAGAGAGAGAGAGAGAGAGAGAGAGAGAGAGAGATAGAGAGAGAGAGAGAGACAGATAGACGAGAGACAGACAGACCGACCGACAGAGACAGACAGACCGACAGAGACAGACAGACCGACAGAGACAGACAGACCGACAGAGACAGACAGACCGACAGAGACAGAAAGACGGACCGAGAGACAGACACATGATGCTAAGTCTATCAAGGGCCTACAAAATACAATAAACTTCATCGTACTCACGTTCAGTTGATTGATGGTTGAAGTCCTGCTTTTCGTTGCAGTCTCCCAGTGAACACACACACACACAGTATCTGCAGTGAAGCCAGTACTACGCTGCAGGTCCTCCATGTTGCCCTATAGCTTCTTGGCCACTGGGGGAGGGGGGGGAAAGGGGGTTGGGACCAGGCCAGGTGCTTCTTTCTGAGTGTCTTGCGTAGTGGAGCAGAGCTGTTGCACATTGGCAGGGTAATAATTATTCTGTGTGGCCTATGTGGAGTTTCATGTTGTTCTCTTAAGTTTTTGTTGTTGATTACAAAGTCTTTCTCTCATGAGACAGAATTAAAGCTTGTACCCCCAGACTTAAGTTTTTTTTTTCAATTTTGAAATAAAAAATTCTTGAATCTTGAATCTCGATGGCCTGGGATGAAAAAAAAATCTAGATCTTGAACAGAATTGGCTGTTAAGTCCTGTGCTGGTTTCAAGCTAATAGTATCGGCGTGGACTTCATGATTCCCGGAGAAGATGCAGGTGGCCCGATTCTGCAGCTTTCTCACTAATGACCCGGTCAGTGCTGGACATGGCCGTAGTGCCCCCCATGCTGTCATGTCATGTCATACCTGAGCACTGACATCTGCATCTGCACCTCAGGTCGTCACTGCATGCTGTCCTTTCAGGAGGGCAAAGTTGTTCCTTGGCTGTGGTTTCTTGGGGTGGTGGTGATGGTGGTGGTGGTAGTGGTGGTGGTGGTTTGCTGTTTCTGTCAGCCGTCGTGATGACTCTGAAGAAAAAACAATGTGTAAATATTCTAGCAAGACTAGGAGCATGCTGCCCCCAGAAATTAAAAAAAAGAAAAATTGCTATGCTATTTTACAATAAAGCAACATGAAAACATTTATTCTCTTTTTACTGCTATTGCTATGAAAATTCTTGAAAGCAAAATTGTCATTCTTAACGATATTTGTGTGTGTATGAATGTCTTTCATTTCTATACTTTTCAAACTTTGTGTGATAAACCAAAATATCACGCTATTCTGTTTATTACAACTGTGTGAATTATTCTTATGTTCTCTAAATCACAAAGTCACTCCCCTCCACATACCGTAGTTATATGAAACAGATGGGGGGCATGGGATGGATTACCTTAGTGGTTAGAACGTTGAGCTCGTGATCTGATGGCCAGAGATCATACCACCACCCAGGCACCTGTCCAGATTTTTTCGTCAGGACATATCAGTACCCACTCCATCCCCCCCAAAAAAATATTTACCCCCCCCCCCCTCGTGTGGATGCCAAAGGCCTGTCAGCACAAACAGCATCCTCACCTTCTGGAAATCCTGTTCTAGGAATTCCCTCTTTTCTATCCCTCTCTGTTTCTACCTTGTTACTTTTCCTGTCACCTTTATTGTCTGCCTTCCTTGTCCATTCTCCCACCTTTTAAACAAAGACTTAAAAGAAAACTTTTTTTTCCAATGCCATAATCAGATGTGCTGGGCCTAACTTGTCAGGCGCTTAAAAGCAGAGCAACGCTTTTTTGCTCATATGAAAGACGATAGTCTAAATAGTTCGACGGGGAGGAAGAAGAAGTATTCCGTTATTATGAGACTGACACACTGTCTAGTTGTACTACACCTCGATCCACACCCCCCCAAAAAAAACAAAAAACAAAAAAAACCAAAATAAAAATTAATAACAAGACAAAACACACACCATAATACAGCACAAAAACAAGACAAAACACACACCATAATACTGCACAAAAACAAGACAAAACACACACCATAATACAGCACAAAAAACAAGACAAAACACACACCATAATACCGCACAAAAACAAGACAAAACACACACCATAATACCGCACAAAAACAAGACAAAACACACACCATAATACCGCACAAAAACAAGACAAAACACACACCATAATACAGCACAAAAACAAGACAACACACACACACCATAATACCGCACAAAAACAAGACAAAACACACACCATAATACCGCACAAAAACAAGACAACACACACACACCATAATACAGCACAAAAACAAGACAAAACACACACCATAATACCGCACAAAAAAACAAGACAAAACACACACCATAATACAGCACAAAAACAAGACAAAACACACACACCATAATACCGCACAAAAACAAGACAAACACACACACACCATAATACAGCACAAAAACAAGACAAAACACACACACCATAATACAGCACAAAAAACAAGACAAAACACACACCATAATACCGCACAAAAAAACAAGACAAAACACTCACCATAATACCGCACAAAAACAAGACAAAACACACCATAATACCGCACAAAAACAAGACAAAACACTCACCATAATACCGCACAAAAACAAGACAAAACACACACCATAATACCGCACAAAACCAAGACAAAACACACACACACCATAATACCGCACAAAAAACAACCATCAGTTTTACCTGTAGCCTCAGGTCAAAACTTGCCCAAAATGGGCACACCGCGGCAAAAAGATGGTACTTTATTACTTTATATGTTATTGTGCCTGCAGAGACACGAAGTGGCGTGGGCCCCGGTCTGATGTAGAATGAAGAGAAGTGAGGTGAGGTGCTGGCAACACGTTCACTGCTACTCACTTAACCTGACCCCTCTGTGTGAGTGAAGACAGTGTAGTTCAGGTTTCACGTGCATCATGGAACGGAAGCGTGTTGCACATGCAGTGATAGGGTAACTTTGTTGAGCACTACGCTTAAAGAGTTCACTACTGTTTCTTCCTTTCTTGCCTGTGTTTTTTTTTTTAAATACATCGTTCTTTGATTTCGAGGATAATGGAATAAGCCACCGGGTTGAGTCCTAGTCTGTCTACCCGCTTTTGCACAGGAACAGAGCCACGGCACTGTGATAATATTGCACTGCTGCATGATAAGCTTTTCTAGCATCTGTGATTACCACGCCAAAGAGTTGTGTCCTACCCTGACTTTGCACAGGAACAGACACGCACTGTGATATTATTGCACTGCCGCATGCATACAGACTTTAGCATCTGTGATATGCCACAGCCCAAAGAGTTTGTGCCTACCGACTTTGCACAGAACAAGCCCACGGCACTGTGATAATTATTGCACTGCTGCATGCATACACACTTTTCTAGCATCTGTGATATACCACAGCCCCAAAGAGTTGTGTCCTACCCTGACTTTTTTGCACAGTAACAGTACCCATGGCAACAAAGAGTGCTCTACTCTGTATACATACATACATACTTTACTAGCGTCTTTGAGTATGGGTAGCGCCGTTTCTTATGGCGACACCACAGTCCTGATGAGTGCAGCCTGATTTTAACATAGCAAGACTGTAGGAAAGAAAGCTGTTGCTGTGTACGCAACAATATCAAGGTATTACACATAATAATAATAATAATAAAATAATAAAATAATAATAATAATAATAATAATAATAATAATAATAATAATAATAATAATAGTATGCATAGTGGTAATAGTAGCAGCATGTGTAGTGAGTATATAGTAGTATATATATAAGTAGTAGTATAGTAGTAGTAGTAGTAGTAGTAGTAGTAGTAGTAGTAGTAGTAGTAGTAGTAGTAGTATCATTATTACTATGTGTACTACAATTTTCGTTGTGTAGACTGTTTATGTGAAAACGTCGGAGTAGGACGGGACTCAAACCGGCCTTTTGACACATCTTCTCAATATGTTCCTTATTCTTGGGGGGGGGGGGGGGTGGGGGTGGGGGGGTATACCCGCGCGCGTAGGTGCGCTCGTTTGTGGTTGTGAGTGCGTTTTTTGTGTGTATGTGCATGTGGCGGCGGCCATGCACTTTTAAGTAGTGCACATATTGCATATTTTCAATATTATTATGTGTACTACTAAGTATTGTTGTGTACAGTGTACTAGCTTTCGTTCTGACAAAGTTGCTATATATTCAAGCCACCTTGCCCTCATCTGGGCTGTGGTGTTGCCACAAGACTGGTGCTAAGCATATTAAAGATGCTAGTAAAGTTGTGTGTGTGTGCATAAAGTAAAGATCACTCTTTTGGTGTCGTGGGCTCTTTTACTGTGCAAAAGTTGGGTAAGATGGGACTCAAACCGGCACTTTGTCATATTTTCTCGAAATGCGACTAATTCTTGGGGGGATGTGTTTGTGTGCACGCATGCGTTCGCGCGCTCGTGTTTGTGTGTGCGGTTTTTTTTTGTGTTTGTACATTCAGCGATGGACCTGCACTTTGGTGGTGGGGTGCATCATATTGTGTTTGTTTATTATTATTGTTATTGTTATTTTATTGTTATTATTATTATCATCACCTCATCATCATCTCATTCATCTATCATCATCATCATCATCATCATCATCATATCATCATCATTATTATTATTATTATTATTATTATTATTATTATCATCATCATCATCATCATCATCATCATCATCATCATCATCATTCATTCATTCGTATTATTATTTATTATTATTATTATTATATTATTATTATCTCATTATCATTGTTATCATTTTACTTAGGTATTTTATGCGTAACTGTACCAGCTTTCGTTCAGAGAAACTTGCTATATTGAAGCCACGCTCCCTTTTCGGGGCTGTGGTGTCGCCACAAGACTGGCACCACGCATATCCAAGATGCTAGCAAAGTGTGTATGCATACAGTAGAGAAGACTCTCTTGGTGCAGTGGGCTCTGTCGCTGTTTAAACGTCGGGGTAGAACGGGAATTCAAACTGGCCCCATTTTTTGTCACATCTTCTGAAAACGCGCATTCTGGTTGTGAATAGGGCATGCATGCATGCATGCATGCGCACGTTCGTGCTTTTTGTGGTGTGTGTGTGTGTGTGTGTGGTGTGTGTGTGTATGTGTGTGTGTGGCGTTCTTTTTATCATCATTCATATGTAGATAGCAGCTTGGATAGGCCCAACAGAGGTAAGAGGCCAGGCTGGAAGCTTTCTGTGAAAACTTCCCCTGGAATGCTGTGTACTGTACTTGTAAGGGAGTACTGTGTTGTGCTCACAGTCTCGACTGGCACTTAATATCATTTTATTGCCAGTCTTTTTGCTGTTGTCGTATTGTCATCTGTGTTGATATAAAGTGATGCGTTTAAAAAGAATTTATGGCTACTTTTCCATAGGGTTTGCACAATTACACGTCTTAATCCAGTTAACGACAAGAAAGCTATTCAAGGACACAACACCTTGACCTGTTGTGTTTTTTCAGGCGGGGTCTCTCTGGTATGTTGAATCTGGCAGAGCCCATTCCTCTCGATCTCCTGAACTACACTGTGTTTAAGATTATGATTGTGATTCTATTTTCTGAGGAGTCTTGTATTATAAAAGTATATATGTGGGACAGGTATAGCTCAGTGGTCAAACGAACTCGCTTTCTCCAAGCTAAAGGTTAAGCAGCATCGAGCGTTGTTACCAAGTGGATGGGTGAGCGTTCTGCGCATCTTTGGTTCAGTACCGTTCTCCATTTCACCTAGCTGTAAATGAGTACCTGCCCTCTTTGGGGTCAGGGAAGGTAGAGCAGCGAGGGAGAGGAGGTGGGCGCCGCTTGAATATGCTGCCCCCCTAGAGAAGCTGAGGTCTCTGACACCTCGCTCCCCTTCGACTACATAGATTATGGGTCACCTTTACCTTTACCTACATGTTCTAACATGTTTATGGTTTATTCACAGCTCCTGTGTTCCATCACACTCCTACTCTGTCGTGTCTACTTTCCCTACCATCCTTGAAATTCACATACACCACCAGTGTACCATTATGCTTAAACGTGCTTATCTCCCAAAGACCGTTTTGCAATACTTCATTTTACAGGAAGTTTGTGATACTCCCCTGAGGAGAGCACGTCACGACAAGAGCAGCGCCACCATTTCAAAACAAAAAATCTTGTCTGCATAATTGTTTTCGTGTCAGAGTGAATTTTTTAAAGTTTGATTTTGCCAGGGATGACTTTACTCCTGCCGTGGGTTCTTTTCTACGCGCAAAATCTGTGTTGCAAACATTTCTCGCCTCATAGGAAAGACTGGCACTCGATGAAGAAAACTGTCTGATTCGGAGGCCTGTTGTGCCCTTGTCTCACCACGACCTCAGTTCTGCTTGACCTCCCCCCCCCCTCCTCCCAGCCACCTTTTCGCATTATGTGGTCAATTTGCGTCAATCAGGCCTCTGGGGTTGGAGAGTCACGAGAGACTGTCGTTGGAGGCACACTGTGGGTGTCTCACTCAGTCTGGCTTTGCCACTGAGCATCTTCTGTCGTCAGTAGGAGGCTTAGTAAGTGGTGTCCTGCGTATGTTAGCTCAGAACAGGCACCCTTGAAAATCACCGAAGTGACCCAGTAGCAGTGCAGGGCTCCTTAGGCTGGTGACCTCAAGGTGGGCCTGACATTAACGGGCTCCCTACTGACTTCCAACACTGATTATGCAATGTAACGAGACTGAATACGACTGGGGCGGGGAGATTAAAATGAGTGTGTTGGGCATTGGAGACAGCAGGACAACACCATCACAGAAGATGAGGCAGCAACAACAACAACAAAAAGAATCAATTATCAATATCGGAACCTGAAATTCGTCGGAAAGACAGAATGATGGTAAGTTTTACAACGGAGTCTGGTTCCTTCTTGTCACTGGATTATTCTGCTATTGCCGTCAGTGAGAGGCTCAAAGAAAGTGTTCTCCATAATTATTATGCAGGAGCAGAGTAGGCACACTACACAACACCACAAGAGGGGCTGGAGTGACCCAGCAGGGGTCAAAGTGTCTTCTGGCTGGCGTCATCAGGACAGAATGTGGATGTTGACTCATTTTTGTAATGAGCAGAGTGTGGGTAGCAGCGCTAGAACAGCGCACAAGGCACCAGCCTCCATAGTGCAGTGGTTAGCGCCTATGGTTACAGGATGGAAGGTTGCAGGTTCTAATCCCATAAGTACTGGGATAGACTATAAAAACAAGCGTAGAGTGCAGCCCTGTCAAGTTGTCTCAAAAACACATGCACTCCCAAAGCACCGTCATTACATCATCCTATCGTCGCTTATCATCATGCAATGATGAAAAAAAAAAGATTCTGATTTGGATACTCTGATCTCATGGAGACCACAGTTCCGGTTTTCCCTGGTCTCAAGAATGGTGACCTCAGTTTCGGTTTCCCCATATACGTTTGTGCCTGTGATGAGTTTGTTTTAAAACCTTCCAGGTTGGAGGTTCATGGGAGAAGGCCGTTGGTAGTACGTTGTAGTGATCGCCACCCCAAAGGGGTTTTACGTTGATTGTTTGATTGATTGATTTATTCTTTTATATCGAGGATAATGGAATAAGCACTCATGTGCTTTTTTACATCCAGTCTCCGTGTGTATGCAGTTTTGTAAATCTTGTCATGTTGCCACCGGCACACGATGGCCTACTGTTACGAAAAGCGGAACAGGATTTAACGTGTGCGCAAGATGTTCTACGTGTGTTCGCACACAGGGCCACGGTTTACAGTCTTATCCGAAGGACTTTTGGGGAGAGTGTATTCAGCACTGATGTTAACTCCAGGGGAAAAAATCCCCTCGAACGGGAATCGAACTCGGGTCGTCAAATTGCGAGCACAATGTTTTAACCACTAGGCTATATCCCTGGGTTGAGTGGGGGAATGTCTCACTCGGTCTGTCTCCACGATTAATCAAGCTATTACCGTTGTCAGTAGGGGACTTAGTAGGTGGTGTCCTGCGTTTGTTAGTTCAGAACAGGCACCACTGAACGCCACCAAAGTGACCCAGCAGCAGTACAGGGCCCCTCTGGCTGGTGGCCCCTAGGCGGCCTGACATTGATGGGCTCCTTGTGGAGTTCTGACCCTGAGGATGAGACATAACGAATCTGGGTATGGCTGGGGTGGAGAGAACAAGACAAGCCGCGTAGGAATAGTAGAACAGAAACGTAGCAGAAGATGAGGCGTTTCTCCCCCCCCCCCCCCAAAAAAAAAAAAAAAAAAAAAGAAGAAAAAAAACATAGAAAAATGACAACAACTACAACATCAAAGAAAATAAACAAAACAGCCAAATTACCCAAGCAAACAAAAACTCTAAAGAAAAAAAATCCCCACAAAAACAAAACTAGCAAAAACATGACAGAAGATGAGGCAATCAGGAAGTAATCCACCCCTACGGGAGAAAGAAAAAGAGAATAAAGAAGGACGATATGATGGCAATGATTATTGATGATGAGTGATGATGATGATGAGGGTGATGAGAAAGCACAGGAAGAGGGGGAAAGAGGAGAAAAGAAGAAGAAGAGATGAGAGAGGAGGAAGAAGATGACGACAATGACGATGAAGATGAGAAGAAGAGAATTTTGATGATAAACTGAAGAAGAAGAAGAGAAGAAGAGAAGAAGAAGAAGAAGAAGGAAGAAGAAGAAGAAGAACAAAAGAGAAGGAGGAAAGAAGAAGAAGAAGAAGAAGAAGAAGAAGAATGAGATGAAAAAACAAAGAAGAAGAAGAAGAAGAGAAGAAGAAGAAGAAGAAGAAGAAGAAGAAGAAGGAGGAGGAGGAGGAGGAGGAGGAGAGGAGGAGAGAGGAGAAGAAGAAGAAGAGAAGAAGAAGAAGAAGAAAGAAGAAGAAGAAGAAGAAGAGGAGGAGGAGGAGGAGGAGGAGGAGGAGGAGGAGGAGGAGGAGGAGGAGGAGGAGAAGAAGAAGAAGAAGAAGAAGAAGAAGAAGAAGAAGAAGAAGAAGAAGAAACGAAGAGGAGGAGGAGGAGGAGGAGGAGGAGGAGGAGGAGGAGGAGGAGGAGAAGAAGAAGAAGAAGAAGAAGAAGAAGAAGAAGAAGAAGAAGAAGAAGAAGAAGAAGAAGAAGATGATGATGATGATGATGATGATGATGATGATGATGAAAAGAACAAAGAAGAAGAAGAAGAAGAATAAGAAGAAGAAGAAGATGATGATGATGATGATGATGATGATGATGATGATGAAAAGAACACAGAAAAAGAAGAAGAAGAAGAAGAAGAAGAAGAAGAAGAAGAAGAAGAAGAAGAAGAAGAAGAAGAAGAAGAAGAAGAAGACGACGACGACGACGACGACGACGATGATGATGATGATGATGATGATGATGATGATGATGATGATGACGACGATGACGGCGAAAAGAAGAAAAAAAAAGAATATGCTGATGAAAAGAAGAAAAAAAAGAAGACAACGACAATGACGACGATGATGACAACAACAACGAAGAAAAAAAAAATCATCATTCCCCCCAAAAAATCCAAACATAACATTTCTACATGCACTCAATCCACCACTCCACCATGGGAAAAAAACACACACAAAATACAGCTTTTTTTTTTTTTGCAGCGATCTTTTAAATTCTTGTCCACATTAGAGTAAGTAAACGCGCTCATGCACAGTACACTTCCAACAGTGGTGACTGACAGTGAACACTACTGGATACAAAGAGAAGTCGGAACCACTGCACAGTCAGTCACAGAGGTGCTTCAGTTCACCTCTTAGGAATGAGTGTGCTCTCAACGCTGTATCAGTGGTGGTGGTGGTGGTGGTGGTGGGGGGGGGGGGTTGTGAACGGAGATGTTGAGGGAAGGGGGGGAGAGGGGGATGGGGAGGATGAGAAAAGGACAGGGGGGGGGGACATGGGGGGAAGGGATGGGGAGGGATTGTGTGTCTCTGTTGTGCTTAGGTCAAAAGTTGCTTGCCTTGTATACTTTCTCTCTCTCTCTCTGTCTCTCTCTCTGTCTCTCTCTGTCTCACACATCAACACACACACACACACACACACACACAACACACACACACACACACACACACACACACACACACACACATCTTCAGAATCAGAAGCACAACAACCATGAAAGCACGAAATGATTGGAACGTATAATCAAGAAAAACAAGTTGAGAGAGAAACAAACATACCTCTACACACACACACACACACACACACACACACACACACACACACACACACACACACACCACACACATACACACACACATATGCACGCATACGTTCACACCTGTATAAGCATACACATACACATATACTCCAACACATTTGTACACACTCGCACGCACACACACACGCACGCAAATACACACACGCACACACACTATATATATAACAACACATGCATGCACAAGAAGTATCACTGACTGACGTAGTCTACCCAAAAGTGGATATGAACCACAGCCCCTCCACTCCCCCCCCCAACCCCCCCACCCCAAACCCAACAAACCCCATCAATCATTAACAACACACAAACAGAAATGCAAGAGGTATAACTACACAACCGACCATTCCACACTCCACATTTACAACGCTGCATTTCCACAAATCTTAGGTTCAGGTTTCATACAACAGGCAGACAGTTCAATACTGGAAAGAGAACTCATGAGCTGGAAAGAGAGACAGAGAGAATTAAAAAAAACACAAAAAAAACAAACAAATAGTGATGTACAGAGGGGGGTACAGTGGCAGAGGACATGTCAAAACATATCTCAAGTTGTTGTTTTTTTTCTGCCAGATAACCGGTTAATGCCCCATTCCCGCAGAAGATGGACAGTTTTTAATCGACGTAAGTGGTTTAAGCCTTCCTCAATTGATGTATAAAAATGGAAAACAGGACTGTATTAAAAAAACAAAAAAACCAAAAAAAACCCACAAACAAGCCTGGCATGTATTTTATACAGCTGGGTTATCATCATCAATGTTATTACTATTATTATGATCACAAAATTTACAATAAACATAAAAGAACTAGCGAGTCAGAGGGAATCAGAAATTCATCTACTTTTTAATTATATCTTAATCAAAGGTGAGACGTTTTTGCTGACAATACCCTCGAGTAGTACTTTTTGAGATATTTCCAACAACTGTCTTACCAGTTAAACAGTTTAAAACTCCTTTAGGGAGAACTGACAACAATTGTTTCAGTATACTTGCAAAAACACGCAACCCAACCTTTGCGGCAGGCTCAGTTTATATGCCAGAGTAGACTTAACGCTCAAAAAAAGAGAAAAAAAACAACAACAACCAACGGTAAAGTATGGATAGCGGATACTGATGACGTAGTACACGTGCCCATGTGACGTCGTCAAAAGCTGACCATATTATGCGGGGATACCAGAGGCAAACCAGGGTAGGTTGTGTTGTGCTCAAGTCAGGGGTTGACAGAGAGAGAGAGGAAACAAAGAGTTGGCCATACAGTGTAACACAGTCATCATAAATCGGGAATGATACGTACTAGTTGACACATAACCTCAATCAAACGCTTTGGAAAAAAAAAGAAAGAAAACCATCAACACTCATCAAACGTAAGGAATGACACCATCAAGAGAAGGAACGTCCATCCACTAAAACAAGTGCCTGCACAAACAATCTCTACATCTGGTGTTGGAACAACCTAAAAAAAAATCGTACCACACTGTCACTGCACATTCTTGGGTAAAAAAAAAACCCACCCCAAAAAACAAAATACAACAAAATACATCAAAACGCAATGTGTTCCAAGTTTACACCTTTGTGGGATGGAAAGTGGGGGGGGGGGGGGGGGGGGTAGGAGGAAGGGTGGAGGGCAAGGGCGGAGAAGTATCAAGTGGCAATGCATGTTTGTCACTTTTGAGTTGATTATTGTGTGACTGATGTGCTGTGTTGAGCAAGTTGGTAAAACACTCGATGATAGAAAAGTTTTCGACAGAGCAGGACTGCGATACAGAGTATGTGGTCCTTTATTTCAGAAAAGACTGAAGCACAGGGGAATTACAGTTTCCTACAGAACGAAAGTTCAATTAATTAATGACAAATTTTCTAACATCTATCGTGTCCAAACAGCAGAACATACAGAGGCAACGAACACCAAAATTCCATTTTTTTACCTTTCAATTCCCCAAACTCCAAACATGTGTTTGACCATGTGCTCATCCTTTTTTTATAGTTGAAAAGGGTATCGAACCATTCTAAGCAACACCTAAGATAATTTTTCACTTAAAAATGCATCCAAAACTGAAGGAGTAAAAGAAGAAAGACGACGAAGAACAAGAAAACAACGAAAATATATAAAAGCAGCAGCAGCAGCAGCAGCACTAGTAGTAGGAGTAGAAGAAGAATAGTAGTATAGTAGTAGTAGTAGTAGTAGTATAGTAGTAGTAGTAGTAGTGGGGAGTGTAGTAGTAGTAGCAGTAGTATAGTAGTAGTAGTAGTAGTAGCAGTAGTAGTAGTAGTAGTAGTAGATAGTAGTAGTAGGAGTAGTAGTAGTAGTAGTAGTAGTAGTAGTAGTAGTAGTAGTAGTAGTTAGTAGTAGTAGTAGTAGTAGTAGTAGTAGTAGTAGTAGTGGTGAGTGGTGGTGGTGGTGGTGGTGGTGTGGTAGTGGTAGTAGTAGTAGTAGTAGTAGTAGTAGTAGTAGTAGTAGTAGTAGTAGTAAGTAGTCGTAGTCGTAGTCATAGAATAATAATAGTAGTAGTAGTCATAGAGTCATAGTAGTAGTAGTAGTAGTAGTAGTAGTAGTAGTAGTAGTAGTAGTAGTAGTAGTAGTAGTAGTAAAAACAGCAAAACGAAAGCAAAAGTAGCAACAACAGCAGCAGCAGAAAAAAGCAAGAAGAAGAATGAAGGTACAACTGAATCAGAAAATTTATTAAAGTGTGGACAGAAGTATATAGCTTTGTATATCTCAGGAAAGATCGACCACGATGGATTTCCACTCTGATAAAAAAAAAGATATAGAAATATATAGTGCCTGTGTGCACGTGTGCATGCGTGAGTGTGAGTATGTGTATGTGACTGGTTCTTATGCAACCTGTGTGTAACCGACACTGTGATACACGTGATTATACAAACAGCGTGGAAGTATGTAGCGTTCCCCATCCCACCCACCCCACCCTTGTCCCCCATTAGTTTGCCTTTAAGCTGTTTAAACAAAAAAAGTTGTTTTTTTTAAATCACAGAAAAATGTTGAATATCTGTAAATATAAACACACACGCACGCACGCACGCACACACACACACACACACACACACACACACACACACACACACACACACACACACACACACACACACACACACACACACACTCAGAGTCTGTTTTGATCTATTCATAACAAGCCTTACAACTTATGCTTGAGTTCGAGGTATTGATTTCTCTCAAAGAACGCTTCACACAGCAACAGTTTTCCATTGTAGCAAGCAGTTTTTTGTTTTTTTTTATAGGTGCAGTGACAACTTCTACGGTCAAGTCAAGTCGTGGTTCACATAGCAATCACGTGAAAAAAAACCCTCACCACTGAGACGTACACTACTAACCTGGCTATCTTCTGCATACAAACGCAATCTATTAAAATTAAAAGAAACAAGCGTATGTAATATGACCAATAGTGCTGGGCCTAACTTTCCAGGCGCTTAACGGCAGCACAACGCATTTTCTTTTATAGGATATGACAGACTACAAAAGTTGCTGTCTAAACGTTCAACGAAGAAGATAGCATCACAAATCTTTCACCACACAAAGTGCTCCAAAAGAGGACCTGGCTTTTTTTACCCTACCCTAGTTGACAACACACTTTTCAGAGGCTTGCTGGTTATGCGGTGTACGGCTGCCTTCATAGCAAAAGCTGAGCTGTCCATCTGACGAACGCAAAGGAAAAAAAAAATAGCGGTCTCACCCTGACAGCTTGATCCATCTCAAAGGCCGGATGAAAAAAAAAGTATACCAATACTTATCTGTAACCCTAGGGATTAAAGATTATCAATCCATCCATCAATCATTCCTTTATTCCTTTAACCATTTTTTTTCTCCATAACAGACATAAAATGTTCGCCGCCATTTTTTTCCTTCTGTCGTTGTGCCACGTGATTATAACGATGCTTCCTATTGGGTGTTAGGCTACAGCTTTTAACTAGGATGATACCAAAAGAGAGGTGTTCTAGTTCCTTTCAACTGTTTTCCTCTACAACTATTCGTTCAATAACTTGAATCTTTGGTTTTGGATATCTCTTAACAAACAAGTTTTCACTCACAAATCAACTATTTCTTTAGTCCAGCGTTGTGAAGCAGTTATAAAAGAAATTAAGGACAATAATTATTTTCAGAATTGCAAAACTGACCAGGAGAAAACGTGTATTAGCAATCACTTCGTCCATCAAACAGAGTGATGTACCTCCACCCCTCCCCTCTTTATAAAAAAAAGTAAGGACCTTTTGACAGTTGCTACATTGAGAAAGGAAGAATGTTAATTCTTGTTTCAGTGAAACTGTTTAGGTTTCACACCCCCTTACGTGATGGGTGGCCTAGAGGCTTGCTTACGTACCTGTCTTAAAGCAAGAGGTCTGAGGTTTAAATCTAGTCTGAAGCTAAATTATTTCTGTCTTTTATTCCATAACAATTGATGAGAACTGTTACAAGTCTTTCTAATGAACCAAAACCAAAACAATCCCCCCAAAAAAAAACACAAAAAAACAAGCCCCCCCCCTCCTCCCCCCCCCCAAAAAAAAAAAAAAGAAAAAAGAAAAAGAAAACTCAGCAAAAAAATGAGGCCATGTACGCAATGGTCTTGTAGCCCACTGCACACAGCAGTAAAATGAATGGTAGTTCCCGAATCCTGTCATAAAATCCAAACACAAAGAAAATCGATACTACAAGAGAGAACAGGGGGGGGGGGAGGAGAAAGAGGGAGAGGAGGAAGAGGGAGAGGAGGAGAAGATACAGCCCTCTGGCTAGGCAACAGCTCCCAGTGAGCACAGTTTGTAGTAGTTCACATTAAGAAATCAGTTGTGACATACAGGTACAATCCAATACAGTAAAACACAAAATCAAGACAATAAAACACATACAATACAATACAATCATGTGCAAAAAATGTTCATCTTTATCAGTTCTATCTTTGATTCCAGCTGAGTATTCACAGTCTTCTGTCTTGCCTTGTCATCAAAGTGGTGTGGTCAGAACGGATGAGCCAAGAGACTTGTCAACAAGAGACAAAATAAAAGTGACATGGAAAAAAGTAGTTCCGACTGTGAGTGATATTTGGATCTGAGTTTTTTCCCTTGAAGAATACTCTCTCTCTCTCTCTCTCTCTCTCTCTCTCTCTCTCTCTCTCTCTCTCTCTCTCTCTCTCTACCTCCACTCTCTCTCCTCACACACACACACACAGACTTGCAATTCCAAGTTTTCATAGCTTAACTTGATGTGGTTTGTACACAGACCAGTATTCTCTTTACAACCGTTCTATCTTTTCGCAGAATATGCTTTCTCTGTAGTTTTCCCTGTGCTTATGCAATCATTCATTGTGTTTACAATTCCTCAGACTAAAAATAAAACCGGCTTGACAAATGGACAACAGCAAAAACAACAACTAACAACAACAGCAACAACAACAAACTGAAAACAGAGCAAAAGAACTTGCTGAATAAGTGTGTTCACCCGCATTATAAGTGTTTGTGCCGTTCACATTTTGTGCATATATATAACACAAGGAATCGTCATCACATATTACATTCACTGCTGAATTGAAATAATCACACCACAAATCTGATCACATCATTTTTTTTTCTCCAAATGATCTGACTTTTTACAGCTGCAAAAACAAAAAAAAAGGTGACAGTTTCTTTCAATTAAAGAATCACTTCCCTTCATTTTCGTTTCAAAACCAAACACCACCAGTTTCTAAAAGCCGCTCAAACAGGGCACACTGCAATGCAATAATTATAGAAGAGGAGAAAGGACGAAAATAGTGTAGGAACTGCGCAGGACGTCACAGACTTATGCAATGGGGGCCCTTGGAAGGTGAATGGCTGCATGAAAGATGCAAGAAGTGCGTGCTAGTCCTGGTCACTGTTTTCCTGCTCTTTCCCTGACGGAGCCCATCCCATGAGACACTGTCAGTGAGGGTGTTCTGTCTTGAGAAAAAAGGCACTAAAAGAAAAAAACAGGAGAAGAAGATTCCTAGTAGGAGGCGTGGAGGGCTCTGAATTATTGAGCTAGAACTTGAGGCGGTGTTAGCGCGTCTCCCTTGTCCTGGAAGGGTGCTGTGTCTTCACCTGGTTTAGCCCAAACCCCCCTCCTTCATTTTTGTTTGTTTGTTTGTTTGTGTCCGTGTGCTCTGGCCCCTGTGTCAGTTATAGCTTTCCTAAGTCGGAATGTGGCTACCTAAATGGTGGTGGTGGTGGTTGTGTGGGTGTGTGTTGTGTTGTGTGTGGGGGGGGGGGGGTCGTATACGCAAAATCTCACCATTGGTGAACCTCAAAGTTGAAACAGAGATACTAGTGGTTTTTTTTTTAATCGGTATATACACGTTTCATCTACCGATAGATGTAAGAAGCAAACAATGGACTTCCCTACACTGTATGATGTAGTTAAACACTTCTCCAGCTGATCGTCCTTCTCTTTATAGGTTATTTTCAGCACACTCTTAAGAAAACAGTCAACAAGAAAAAAAAGGGAAGAAATGATTTGCTATCTCGTACTATACACTTCAGTAGAACAATGACAGCTTAATCTGGGTTTACTCTTCATTTTTTTTTTTTATAGTTTCAACACTTGAGTATACAAATCATACAATCTATAATATCAACAATCCACCCAATTCAACTATCCTTTGTGTACTATAAGTTTTTTTTTTTTTTTTTAATGTCTCTTAGAAAATACCCAACTTCACCGTCACAGTCTCTGCTCAGACAGAAAAGGCATAGATAGACACAGTCTTTAAAAAAAAAAAAAAAGGATCAAAATTTTTGTGTTTTTGCATCTGTTTCGGTATTGTGTTTTTTTTTTTTTAATGAATCAGGCATATTGTTCAGTGTGGTTCATAGGGTTTTAGTTCAAGTCATTATCTTGTACCTATTATAGGTCAAACTTGATAGCAGTGCAAGTCCTTTCAATGGTAAGGGGGGAGGGGGGGGGGATCAATGATAAAAGAGGGTCATATGCTCCCACAAAACAAAAAACAGCCCAAACAAACAAACACAAAAACTATAAGGTTGAACTAAGAAACAACAAAATACGACTAAAAAAAAAAAAAAGATAAAGAAAAAAAAAAAACCCAACAGAAATCAACTTTCTGACATGGATTTTCCCCTCACGCAGATGTCTGTGAATGTTACCACTGTTGTTTGACGGTGAAGCACTTTAAAAAAAACAAACAAACCCATAATAAAAGAAGATAAGTGTGTTCTTTGTTATTGTTGTTGTTGTTGTTGTTGTGTTGAAAAGATCACCAAAACAGACAAAAGTGTGAGTGAGTGTGTCCCTGGAAGGAAAGAGGAGACAAGGTGTCCGGTAGATTCCTTCCCTGTGGTAGACAGAAAAGCGGTGCAGCCCTGCTACAGCCCAAGCCCTTCCTCACAATCCTGTGCATGTGACAAATGTGTGGCGCACCACTCCTTCCTCACTTCCTTCCTTCCCACCCACAACCTTCTTCACCCACCCCCTCCCAGATCCTCCCCACCCCCACATCCTCACATACAAAAAAAGATGAGTATGTGAGTGAGGAGACCTCGACTGAGTGACACGTAGAAGAGGAGGAGAGTGAGTTCCAGAGGGTGGGATGGGGGTGGGGATGGGGGGGGGGGTATTGGAATGGGATTCGGGGGAAGGGAGATGGGTAGGGGAGGGATAGTCCAGCACGAGCCAAGTTTTGTGTTTTTTTGTGTGTGTTGTTTTTGCTGTTGTTGTTGTAGTAGTTGTTGTTTTCTTTGTCGTCTGCTTGCCGCCATGGTTGCAGTAGTCCCATTCCTCTTCTCCTGTCATGGCGGCGGCGGCAGCAGCAGCAGGCACGTCACACAAGATGGCGGCGACCAGTGGCAGCCGGGAAGCGGCAAACTTGAGGTTGCGCAGGGGGGGGCTGGCTTGCCTAGCTGGCTGGTCTCTCGTGAACAGGACGTGCAGGAAGAGGGAGGAGGAAGGAGGAGGAGGAAGGAGGAGGAAGGAGAAACACATGCAGAGAAAAAACCCAAAGTCCGAGAATGTTGAGGAGGGGGCGCCACTAGCCTCACGTGTTTTGATGCTGCTGCAACAGTCTCTTGTAGATCTGCGAGTTGAGGAACCTGGGGTACGAGTCTCGATGCATGAGGGTGAAGATTTGCAGTTGTGCTTCGTCGAACGTGTGCGGCGTGGGTTCCACCATGTTCTGGTTGATCACCTCGCGGACACGGGAATCTAAACTAACCTGTGGACATACACACACATATATATATATATATATATATACATACACACACTGAGGAGTCCAGGTTTGTTTTTTTTACAGGCAACATGCTTTTGTGAAAAGAATTTATTTTATTTTAGTTTATACCACTTTCTGTCACAACAGATTTTTCTGCGTGAAATTAGGGATGCTCTCCTCTCCCAGGGGAGAGTGCGTCGCCACAAGAGCAGCGCCACCCGTTATTTTGTTAGTCTTTTCCTGTCTACAACTGTATGAATTTTGTCTCCCTATCAGTGGCTTTTTTCTACAGAATTTTGCCAGGAACGACTCTCTCGTTGCCTTGGGTTGTTTTACGTGCGCTAAATAATGATGTGCGCTAAATAATGATGCGTAACACACGGCACTCAAATAATGATGTGTAACACACGGCACCTCGGTTAATCGTCTCATCCCAAAGACTAGCACCTAGACCACCACTTATGGTCTAATGATTGATGGAAAAGTTTTTAGGCCCAAACGGGCCAACCGGAATGCATGTAGCAGAGCGACACGTACACTAACCCACAAGTAAAGTTCCCCACACACTCTCAATGTGCGGTAGCTGAGAGGAACCAATGTCTTCAGTACTAGATACCAAACCGTTTGGTTGTGAAATCTATCTGAAAGCAGACTACAAAAAATGTACTGATTGCGTGGTTAACTGGCAGATGTTTTTCGATATTAAAATGGAACAATACTGTAGTTAAACACTGCATACGAAAACAAAAAGATCATGAAAAAAAATCGAC
The DNA here is from genome assembly GCA_030674155.1 of Stramonita haemastoma. Lineage (NCBI taxonomy): Eukaryota > Metazoa > Mollusca > Gastropoda > Neogastropoda > Muricidae > Stramonita > Stramonita haemastoma. The sequence continues at coordinate 20,198,557 of CM060322.1, read as the reverse complement.
AAACCCCAATGAAATACAACAAAATGTATAAAATAAGTCACCTAATAAGTATGAACTAATCTTTTTGTAGTTATCGTGGTATGTTAATATGAATTTTTGATAGACAAAGACATCAATGACTTTAAAACTTATCAATTCCAAATAAATCTCACAATATATTGGCCCAAACTATTGCTTCAGCTGTGTACACACACACACACACACACATACACACACACACACACACACACACACACACACACACACACACACACACACACACACACACACACACACACACTCGTCTTTCTCAGAAAACATTCCGATGATCAGAAAGAAATTTGATATACAAATCCATTCCTCAGTGTTCACACATCTCAAGGTCTTCCGAGTGACTGTGACCAAAGGTCAAAGTCTAAGAAACATACCACTGTCCGGTTTCTGTATTGTTTTGTCCTGTGTTATAATGGGTTTTTTTTCCCTGTACTGTATTCAATATTGTTTTCAATGATTTCGTCTCAAACTACCCAGCACCGTGTGTCATTTCAAGGCATTATATTATACAGTTAACAACATACAGTCATGGCTGCTCTCCCTGCGTGAAATTCGGGCTGCTCTCCCCTAAAAAGACCATGTCCTTCTTACTGCATCTTTTTAAGTCACGGCAGATTTCGCAGTTAAATAATTCGGGCTGCTTTCCCCGAGAAGAGCGCGTCGCCACAAGAGCAGCACAACTCATTATCCTTTAAAAGAAAGACAGAAAGCAAGAAATAAATAAATAAAGAAACCATACCTTTCCCTGTCAGATGATAGGCCTTGTTTCTCCAAGACAGTGGCTTTTATCAATAAAAATTTTGGCCGATAGCAACATCCTTGTTGCCTTGGGTTCTTTAACGTGCGCTAAAT
>CM060322.1:20185172-20192672 GCA_030674155.1 Stramonita haemastoma | reverse complement strand
ACACACACACACAAGAAAAAGGGTTAGATCGTAAAGGCAGTTTTCATCTTCAGATTTCCTGTAACGTCACGGCAAGAGGAGCATTCTATTTCTGCTAAACCACAATGCTCAGTGGCTTGACGAGCTGCGTGTGAGCACAATGCGCTTGGAAAATTCTGGGTAATGCACAGTATTTCCGAGTTTTCACAACTTTAAGAACGCTGACATTCAAATTCAAATTTAAAATACCCACAAATCAGCAGCAGCATCATACATTATGGTGGGTTTTTTTCTTTTAAATGAATTCTTTATCTTCTGAAGGCGGGTGTATACATACCAAACATGCAGACATGCCTGCAATAGTTGGCATAGAAGATCAAGCGAGAAAAGGTTGCAAAAAAGCAAAACAAAACAAAACAACCCCCCCCAAAAAAACCCCCATCTCCATTCTTAATTTGTCGAGATTCGGACCAGCAACCTGCGCCTTCTGGGGCGCGAGGTTAAAAAACCCGCGATGTAACATAGTCGGCTTGCAGTTGTCATCAGGGCAGAAGAATAAATTGTGCAATCTATAAACTGTTCTGGATTAAAGACACAGATTCACTCTTTGACTCAAGGCTGTGTCTTATCCTCCTTTCAAAGATACAGAGAACTACGCATCATTACCAACAATCATAAACATAAATCAACAGTTCACACTGCATCCATCTTAATATACTTTTGCCATTATCAAAGTATAAACGATAAACAACGATCAACAAACAAGACAGACACCATTTTGTTCTCCCAAAACATGCAATGGAATATGTTTACTGACAGGTAAACAATATAAACGAAGAAATCTAGCTTACACAATAATTCTTCATTACACCAACCCAGTCACACTCGTGGAGTTCAGAAGTCAGAAGAAGAAAGAAGACATGCACATACTACTTCATTTTTGTGTACAGGTAAACGATGGGTACATAGAAAACTTAACGCCTTCTTAAAAAAAAAAAAAAAGAAACTGTCACTTTTTGTCAATCTCTTAAATTTTATGCATACTAATAATTCGTCCAGGTTTTTGCTGATCTTTTTTTTTTTTTAAATCAACAAATTTCTTCCTCTTTGTGTCTCTTCTATGAAAATGACTGCTAATGGCATTTCTCGCCATTTACTGTGTCAAGGTGGTTCTTTAAACACATTTTGTAGGTTAAGCTGATTGCAAGCTTAGACTTGAATTTATTGTTGAGTTTTACGGGTTGGTTCAGTTTCTTTCTGAGTTGCATACTTAAAAGCGGATTCCGTTTCGGATTATCACTTTGAGCGTTCCGTGTTGGCTGACTCTATCTATTTCTGAAGCTCTCAGTGAACTATGAACAGTGTCATCATGATGTCAGTGCCCACGGTGAACAACTCTGGGTTTTGTCAGTTAATTGAATGCTGCTGTTACTTCCTCTTTGATGCAAGGGCAGTTCAGAATCAGCATTTCCGTTTTCGTTGATGGATTGAACTGTTAAAGTAAATGGAGAGAGAGAGGATGATAATGACGATGACGACAATGATGATGACGACGACGACGATGATGATAAAGATGATGACGACAATGATGACGACGACGACGATGATGATGATGACGACGACGATGTTGTTCTTGTTGTTGTTGTTGATGATGATGATGATGATGATGATGATGATGATGATGATGATGATGATGATGAGGAGGAGGAGGAGGAGGAGGAGGAGGAGGAGGAGGAGGAGGATGGGCTGCATTTCCAATGGCCAAGGGTTACATTTTAGCATTTACATACTTTTTTCTTTTTATATTCAACCCTTATCTTCTTAACAAGGCTTACAACATCAAAAGCTTCAGAAGAAAGAAGAGAGGAGAGAGAGAGAGAGAAGAGAGGAGAGAGAGAGAGAGAGAGAGAGAGATAGAGAGAGAGAGAGAGAGAGAGGAGAGAGAGAGGAGAGAGAGAGAGAGAGACGAGAGGGGGGGGGAGGAGAGGTGAGTTAGAGAGAGGGGGGGGGGGGGGGGGGGGAGTTGTCTTTTTCTTTGTATTTAAGTGAATGGGGGGGGGGGGGGGGAACAGTGTCAAAATGTCAGTACACATAGTAAATAATTCTGTTTTTTGTCATTTAGCCTAATGGTGTCTGCTGCTTCCTCTATTTTTAATTTTTTTTTCTTTTCTGAGGGGAGGAGGGGGGAGTTGCGGTTTTATCTTTGTAGTTGCTCCTTTCTGTTATTGTGAACATCTGCAGCTTTTAAACGCTTCTTCGTTACGTTCATGATGCAAAAGATGAAGAAGAAGTTGATGATGACAATGATGGTATTTATCAGTAGTGACAGTAATAGTGGTGGTGATAGTGGCAGTAGTTATAGTAATGACAGCAGCAGCAGCAGCAGTATTTGTCAAGAGGAAGTAGTAGTTGCTATTGTTGCTGCTGCTGTGCTTCTACGTCTACAATTTGCTACAGATAAGTGAAGATATTTGAAATGTAACAGTAAACAGACACACATGCACACCCACACAGACACACGCACACCCACACACCAATTAACAAATAGAGACAAAACATGCGTTTCATTTTCTTTTGAACTTGGAGTTACCATGAGCTTCAAGTCCTTTTGCCATCCGAATACGCAGGAATGCTTTGTCAAACCGACCGTCAGGGCATCATGCTAATGAATGCCACAGTCTTGTGGCATGACCATTTAGAGTTTGTTGTAAAGAGAGGCACTGCAGTTCTTTTCATCTCATGCTGTCTTGTAGTATGCTTCTTGCATTGTAAGTAGCACGGTATATCTGTGTTGGTTTGTATCGTGTTGTAAGACGAATTGTGTTGTGTTGTGTTGTGTTGTTTTGAACGGTATTGGTTTTGTGTTGAACTGCATTGTATTATCGTACTGTATTAGGGGATGGGATTGTATTATCGTACTGTGTTAGGGGATGGGATTGTATTATCGTACTGTATTAGGGGATGGGATTGTATTATCGTACTGTATTAGGGGATGGGATTGTATTATCGTACTGTATTAGGGGATGGGATTGTATTATCGTACTGTATTAGGGGATGGGATTGTATTATCGTACTGTATTAGGGGATGGGATTGTATTATCGTACTGTATTAGGGGATGGGATTGTATTATCGTACTGTATTAGGGGATGGGATTGTATTATCGTACTGTATTAGGGGATAGGATTGTATTATCGTACTGTATTGGGGGATGGGATTGTATTATCGTACTGTATTAGGGGATGGGATTGTATTATCGTACTGTATTAGGGGATGGGATTGTATTATCGTACTGTATTAGGGGATGGGATTGTATTATCGTACTGTATTAGGGGATGGGATTGTATTATCGTACTGTATTAGGGGATGGGATTGTATTATCGTACTGTATTAGGGGATGGGATTGTATTATCGTACTGTATTAGGGGATGGGATTGTATTATCGTACTGTATTTAGGGGATGGGATTGTATTATCGTACTGTATTAGGGGATGGGATTGTATTATCGTACTGTATTAGGGGATGGGATTGTATTATCGTACTGTATTAGGGGATGGGATTGTATTATCGTACTGTATTAGGGGATGGGATTGTATTATCGTACTGTATTGGGGGATGGGATTGTATTATCGTACTGTATTAGGGGATGGGATTGTATTATCGTACCGTATTAGGGGATGGGATTGTATTATCGTACTGTATTAGGGGATGGGATTGTATTACCGTACTGTATTAGGGGATGGGATTGTATTATCGTACTGTATTAGGGGATGGGATTGTATTATCGTACTGTATTAGGGGATGGGATTGTATTATCGTACTGTATTAGGGGATGGGATTGTATTATCGTACTGTATTAGGGGATGGGATTGTATTATCGTACTGTATTAGGGGATGGGATTGTATTATCGTACTGTATTGGGGGATGGGATTGTATTATCGTACTGTATTAGGGGATGGGATTGTATTATCGTACTGTATTAGGGGATGGGATTGTATTATCGTACTGTATTAGGGGATGGGATTGTATTATCGTACTGTATTGGGGGATGGGATAGCTCAGTGGTCAGAATTTCATGCAAAGGCAAGTGGTATACGATTCAATACTAGACTAGACTAGACTAGACCATACCATACCATACTTAGACTAGACAAGACTAGACTAGACTAGACTAGACTAGACTAGACTAGACAAGACTATACTAGACTAGACAAGACTAGACAAGACAAGACTAGACTAGACAAGACAAGACAAGACTAGACAAGACTAGACAAGACTAGACTAGACAAGACAAGACTAGACAAGACTAGACTAGACTAGACAAGACTAGACAAGACTAGACTAGACTAGACTAGACTAGATTATACTAGACTAGACTAGACTAGACAAAAAAATCCAACACAAGCAAGCAAGCAAGCATCTATCCACACAGTTTTCATTTACGCCTGTGGCTGTCTTTCTATGGCTGTGTCGACAGAAGCTGGAGCAAATTAGCTGCAGCAGATGCCGCTTCAAATTACCGCCACCACACACACACACACACACGCGCGTACACCTTGAACCCACATAGTCTTCATTGTCATCTTACTCTCTTTCTTTTGTTTTTTTTCCCTGGGCGACTGTCTCAGTCTGTGTCTCTGCTTCTGACTGACTCTCTGTCTCTCTTGTACGTCCGCCTGTCTGTCTGTGTCTATATCTCATATTTCGTTTGCTTTCCGGTAACAAATCAATACCGTGTCTGAGTAACAGAGCGGCGTTCAGCTCGCTACAACAACGTTTAAAAACATTAAAACAGGAACTCGTTACCCTTACTTCCGGTAGAGGTATGATGTATACTAATGCTTCATTTTTCTTCTTTTTTTCTTTCCATGTCTTGGGATTGTTTCTTTTTTAAAAAGGTTTTCTGGTTGTTTTGTTTTACGGAAGTAGAAAAATATATAATACAGTGTAAATTGGAATTTTGAGAAACATCGGTGAGATTTTTGTTGTTCCTCGGCTATAGCTCAGAGGTTCACCAACGGTGAAATTTTGTATGTATATGCGACCATTTTCGTCAACCATAAAAGTAAACGCATTCCGACTTCGGCGATGGTGACACGTTTTAAAACACTTTCTTCCATGAAAAAGTATGAAACTAAACAGTAAACATCGTTAAGAGCTAGATGCTGGAAAGTGGTTGAATTAAGGTTGGACTGCGGCTCTTGCCTTGTGTGACAGCAGTTGTCGTTCTTCTTCTTTGCTGTGGAATGCAATCCCATTCCCTACTTGTCTTGCCGGTACATGCCGCCTTTCCTTTCCAGCAGCCCTTAAGCAGTGATGACTTAACTGGTGTGAAAAGTGCATGTACCAAGGTGTATTAAAGGTAGTTTCAGATTAACGTTGTCATAGTCATCATTATCAAAGCATATTAAAAGCAGTCTTGGCTGTGACAAATTATAAACAACGTGTATCAAACTGAAACAACAACAAAAAAAACTTCAGTATCCCCCTCCCCTCGAAGTCACAGGACAGACTGACAGTCACAGACGAAGAGGCAGGGAAGACGCCTGAAATCCGCACCATTCTCTCTGTCTCTCTTCTGTCTGTCTGTCTCTCTCTCTTTCCTCCCTCCCCCGAACCTCAACAAAAAACCAAACCAAAACAACAAAACCCTATATCCTCCCTCTCTCCTCTCTCTCTCTCTCTCTCTCTCTCTCTCTCTCTCTCTCCTCCCTCTCTCTCTCTCTCTCTCGCTCTCTCCTCCCTCCCTCCCTCCTCCCTCTCCCTCCCTCCCCTCTCTCTCTCTCTTCTCTCTCTTCATTCCTACTAAACGTTGCAAAAACCACATTGTATCAAACTGTATTAAAAAAAATCTACTTTTGAGTTTCGACTTGCAACTCCCTCCCCCCACCCCTTCCCCCGACTCCCTACCCGTCGTTTCAAACAGTACTGAAAACAGCTAAAGTTAAACGCTGTAAAAACCGAAACGTATTAAACTGTATTCAAAGCAGTACCGGCTGAACTACCCTCCACACACTCGATCCCCGGCACAAAATCCGCGCATTTTAAAAGCTGTCTCAGTGAAGCCATGGATCAATACAGTATTAAACCTTTCCCCATCTCTCTCTAACTAGTTAGTTACCTTATCTAGCTCTTCTCTACCCCGGAGACCGGGCCTACCCATAAAGGTCTTTCGTGGGTTAGTGGAAGAAGACAGTTACAGATGAGGAGGCAGGGAAGACGTCTGAAATCCGCACCATTCTCTCTCTGTCTCTCTCTCTCTGTGTCTGTCTGCCTGTCTCTCTGTGTGTGTCTCTCTCTGTCTGTCTGTCTCTCTCTCTCTCGCTCGCTCCCCTCCTCTCTGCTCTCTCTCTCTGATAACAGAACAGATAACATTTACAAAACTGCATACACACGGGGACTGGATGTAAAAAAAGCACAAGAGTGCTCATTCCATTATCCTCGATATAAAAGAATAAATCAAATCAAATCAAATCAAATCTCTTCTCTCTCTCTCTTCTCTCTCTCTCTCTCTCTCTCTCTCTCTCTCTCTCTCTCTTCTCTCTCTCTTTTTTTTTAACTGCAGCAGAGCTGGTAGGAATAATTCATGTCAGCACAGCATCGATCGAAAAGCGCAAGGTAATCATCAGGAGACTGATACAGTATAGCAGTAGGTTTACTCAGAAGAGCAGACATGACAATACCAACGCCCAGTCTTTGGATCCAAGGTCTTACTACGTTTTCATTTTTTAAGTATGCAGGCTAGGATGTGACAAGGACAGTCGAACTGAGAACGTAGTGTTTCTAATTCTCTTCTTGGTTTTCAGTCAATCTTATGATATCGTTTTCTTCGTCATTGATCTTTTTTTAGTAAGAGGTAAATGTTAGCGTACAGTTTTTGAACTTCAGACCGCTCTCAGAAAACAGTTGTGCTTGTTATTTCTTTTATTATTTTGTACATGGAAGCAAAAAGTAGCCATAGAGAAAAAAACAACAATCAAAATTGGGATTCTAAACTATTTTTACATATATTGTATTAATGAAAATACAATTCTCGATACTGTTCAGTAAAATTGTGGAATAAATGCAGTTTTAAAAAACTATTGGCAAGCCGACTCCCTATTTCGATATAAAGAATTGTTGAAAACGTTTGATGTAGGCATACCTCATCACACAGACTATTTTCAGAGATCAAAGCTTTTGGGTGGATAGAATCCTACTGCCTAAGATTAAAAGCACTTATACGAAATTATAAGAAATGAAAAGTATCTGATGATGATGATGCGCGACGGCGTTTGCAGGTGAACGTCTTTTTTTTGATTTTTTTTTCACTTGAGCTGTTTTATCTTTCTTTTTTTTTGAATTATTTTCTCCTCAAACCAGCGAGAGATGCTGTTTTTACAGAAACTGTCCACCCCAATTATTTTCCCTATTTTTCACAATAAGGATTAAAAAAAAACCTGATCATAAGCTCTTCAAGCTAAAAGATGTGTTATTACACGATTCTTATTTCTAGCTGATGGACTAAATCTTCATGATTCAG
>CM060322.1:20177672-20180172 GCA_030674155.1 Stramonita haemastoma | reverse complement strand
TGCTTCTGCTTAAAATTTGAAATTTAGATTATGCAATTATTAATCAACATTATGATTCGTGTGTCAGTGATTGTTTTATATCAGCCTGATCTTTTCCCTTCCATGTTACACTCCCCTGTATACCCTCTCCTCCCTCCTCTCCCCTTCCCCCTTCCAATATCATACTTGCAAACTGGGCTTCGTTTTCTGAGTGTGTCTTTCTCTCTCTCCACCTCCTCGTATTTCTCTCTCTCTCTCTCTCTCTCTCTCTCTCTCTCTCTCTCTTTCTCTTTCTCTCTCTCTCTCTCTCTCTCTCTCTCTCTCTCTCTCTCTCTCATCCAATTTTAGGAAAGATTGGTTGCATGTAGTGGCAGGAATAGAATGTTCACATTAAAAGCAGTGACATCCAGATTTTTAAAGAATATAACATTTTGTAAAAATCTGAAGTTAAATCGTACTTTATGTTAAAATTGGAATGTGTTTACGAGTCATAAGGAGAGGATTTCAACTTGGTATTACCAAAATCGCTCAGCATAATTTTCGCTACAGGTTTAACAGTGACAATGCTCTACCTTATCAAGCGTGTAACACATGGTCAGGAAGATGTTCAGTTTGTTTTGCGTTGTCCCATACACAGACATCTCAAAGAACATTACATACCTGCAATACCTTACATATTCCCCAACAAAATCAAATTTAGTTAAACCCTCATAAAAGTACTGTCAGAAATTAAGCAACATTTTTATTTGTAAAAACCATTTAAAGTTCGCCAAGTTACTCACTCTAGCTGATAAGTTGCTACTGTTTGTGATCGATACTGGTATGATGAGTAAATGTGGAGTTTTTGACTATACTTCTTTTGCAAAATGATATGGCGATGCTTAGATGTTGAACTATTCACTTCAAGTGGGGCAATAACCTACACATGAATTCTGTTTGTCCGTCGTGGTCGATGATGGCATCCGAAACAGCAGAGGAAGCAGCTGCTGTTTCGGAAATTGGGCAGAAATTTGATTATAGTGGAGGTGCCTTGTCCACAGCACACCCCCTTTCTCTCGGCTAAGAGGCATTAGACAGTCGACGTTGAAGATGTTCTCCAAAGGCCAACTAGTCCCCAGGGCTGCAGCAGATAAGGACTGTGCAAGTCAAGCCTTCTAGTCAGAAAGTCATAGTCGATCACTAAAGACTAAGCTGTAAAGTGGAACTCCATGAGTGGGCAAGTCACTGATCATACAGCCTCTCACTTTGCTGTTGCCCACAACGTCAATGGTTTAATCAAGAACTTGATAAAGCTCAGGCGCTGAAGGCATACACTCATGTGAACAAACAATCCAAATTTCTCTCCCCTCCCTCCCCCTCCCTTATCGTCGTTGTCACAGTCACAATGTACTTTCCCATTCCCCCAATCATCACAGTGCTGGCGATGGCAGAAAAGTGTGTCTGCCCGACTGTAATGTCGATCACTGGTGTTTGTTTTCTTACGGCAATGTCTGCACAGATGAGGCACACTGCAATGCAACATGTTTTTGCTATGGTTGCTTGTTTGCTTGATATTGATTAATTAGTACACCTGTTTTTTTTTTTAATTGTTATTGTTTGTTTACTCGATAAGGATAAATAAATCAAGGTGTTTTCGTTCCTTTTGTTGCTTTACCTGATAACGATGAATTAGCCAATCAGTTATGATCAGTGTTTTCTTTGGAAGGAGAGGTTTTTGCACGGATGAGGTAAGATGGAGGGAATCTGGTGGTTTATTTCTATCCCCACCTCCGCCTCTCTCTCTGATTTAGGATGAATGCTCTATTCACTCGACTATTTTTTTATTTTTTACTTATCCTAATAGTATGCATCCTCTAATCAACGTGAGTTTTTATCTTTCTGTTCTTGTTTCTTAACTGTTATTATTTTCGCTTTTTTGTGGGGAGGAGGGGGGGGGGGGGGGGGGGGCTCTGATCTATTTCGGTTCCTGCAATTTTTTCTTCCATTCTTTTTCTATTATCCCTTTTTTCATAGAATTTCGAAAGTGGACGTTGCTGTACTTGGGAAGCTCTGGGTTCATAAAAACCTTATACGAAATTTTCAGGGCGGTGGAGGTTAACTTTTTCGATAGTATTCGAGCTTGTCTTTATGATAGTGCTTGGTGGATTAAGGGTTTGTCTCCCTGGTCAATCTATGCCTAGGCCTACCAAGCCTTTGTGACGCTCCACCACGAAATGCGTCGCTTAGCACATTACCCAATTTTGCGCTAGGAGCCATTAAAGGCAGGTGGGGGTCAAGTTGTCAATTTTGATATTTTGATCGATTATTAAACTATAGCCGTTATTCTACCTTGTAATAAAATATATCAAGGCATAATTTTATTTTTTATTCCTTTTGCTTTTAAACGTGTTTTGAAAATACCCAAGCCCTCATTCTGACAACCTGTTACGAAAATAAACTTGTCGGTTTCTCATTTTGTCACATCCTGCAGTCTATCATTTCAATTTGTAATAATTTTGCACAGAATTGTCCGATTTTCAAT
>CM060322.1:20150945-20153445 GCA_030674155.1 Stramonita haemastoma | reverse complement strand
GTTTAATAGTAGAACACCAAGTGAAAGGGGGGAGGGGAGTGAAGGAAAGGAAATATCTACACATGTGAAACATTTCAAATACCCCATAGTCAATCATGAATTTTCACTTATATGTGAAGTGAGAGAGAGAGAGAGAGAGAGAGAGAGAGAGAGAGAGAGAGAGAGAGAGAGAGAGAGAGAGAGAGAGAGAGAGAGAGAGAGAGAGAGAGAGAGTGTGTATGTGCGTGTGCGGTCCCCCCATCCCCCGATCGCTCTCTCTCTCTCTCCTCTCTCTCTCTCTCTCTCTCTCTCTCTCTCTCTCTCTCTCTCTCTCTCTCTCTCTCTCTCTCTCTCTCTCTCTTCAAATCCATTAAAGCACGGTAGGCACACACATCACTGTTGTGTCTTAATTACGCTATCGATTCCTCCAGTTTGTACATAATTGATAGCACGTCTAGGAATCGCTTTGAAGTTGGCATCACGCAAACAGACACACAACACGAGGCACTTTCATTTTCCACCGTGAATTAATCGAAGTGTGCCTGGAAAACGCTTTCATGAAAGTTCGAAAGAAAGCAAAGGAAATTCCTCTCGCTTTTACCTGGAGTACTCTACGTGCACGCACACTCACTCTCCCTCTCTCTCTCTCTCTCTCTCTCCTCTCTCTCTCTCTCTCTCTCTCTCTCTCTCTCTCTCTCTCTCCCTCCCTCCCTCCCTCCCTCCCTCCCTCCCTCCCTCCCTCCCTCTCCTCTCTCTCTCTCTCTCTCTCTCTCTCTCTCTCTCTCTCTCTCTCTCTCTCTCTCTCTCTCTCTTCTCTCTCTCTCTCTCTCTCTCTCTCTCTCTCTCACTTACGAAGAGTAAGTGCACTTCAGCAGCCTTTCCAAATTTGTAAAAGACCAAAAGAGGTCACCCTGAGTCCTGGATGACTGAAGGCTGGAAAATAAGCATGTTTGTGGCCTAATGAAGAAGGAAATAACTTATATCAGCCTAATGGGATGCACACCTGTAGGTCTACCTGTTCTTTGAAATAATAATGTACAGAATCTAGAATCTAGAATCTGACATCTGAAGAGGTACATATGGCTTTGTACACAAGCCAAAATTTTACCAGATTCTCGGGAGTCAAAATGCCATGAGTTCTTTACAGTTAAGTATAACAACTTTCCTACAATGCGGTACTCATTTCTACAAAGAATGCTGGGAAGTATGTTTCTTACATTTACCCATCTCTTGGATTTGTTATTGGCTGGCAAAAATCTATGATCAAAATATACGAGACCGGCCAAGGACATTTCAAATTTCAGAGCAATGGACACTTAGTTAAAGTTAAAGTCTGTCCCGAGCCTAAGGCTCGTCAGGCCGGTGCTTATCCCGGTTTCTGTGGCGTTAAGCGACTGAGAGTCATAGACTCCCCCCTGGTTAGGACGCCAGTCTATCGCAGGGTTAACCCCCAACACAAGGTTGGTACCCCTTTTACACCTGGCCGGGGTGAGAAAATAGCCGTAAAGTGCCTTTTCCAAGGGCACAACGCCATAGCCGAAAGCTGGGATCGAACCCGCAACCTTTAGATTACGAATTCAACGCCCCAACCACTAAACTACAGCGGCGGCGGACACTTAGTACAACTATGTAAAAATGTATATGCCTGCTAAAAAAACAAAACAAAAAAACCCCGGAATTATTTTCTACACTTCATAAATACAGCAATGCTAAAACAAAGAATAAGGCAACAAACACTCCCCCTCCTTTCCTTTTCCAGCTTGTCTCTATTTGGTACTCGTACTGATATTCGGATGAGGTTCCTGACAATAAAAATCTCTTTCCCCTATTAAAAAAAAGAAATGTTTCTTTACATGCATTCCGGAAATTCTAGTTGGTGTCAATAACAGACAATTTTTTTTCCGAAACTTACTATGTCCTGATACTAATCTCCCACCCAGAAGGCTTGAAATAAAGAGAAGCAGTCGACATTGTTTTAGTCACACATTATCTCTGGAAGTATCAGTCTTTTACATCTCCCACCCAGAAGGCCTGAAATAGAGAAAAGCAGTCGACATTGTTTTAGTCACACATTATCTCTGGAAGCATCAGTCTTTACATCCCAGAAGCTGGTGTATCTCTCTCGCCCTCACACTCTGCTTCTAGCTAGCTGAAAGAGTTTGCGCCGGAATTGCCAGATAATGAGAATTTTCTCGATAACTACTTTAGCAGTGAAAGGTAGCCTTGTATCTTTTTACATGCTGAATTTCGCAACAAACAGAATGAAATGACATTTCTAGGTAAAAAAAAAAAAAAGATGCATCACTAGAAAAAAAAACTTCAAAAAAAAAATTGCAACAAAGAACGCATCACTCCCACTTCTAGCGTATTAATTGGAAAACCTTAAAACTGTGTTCACAGTAAGCAACAAACACACGAAAACAAAAGAGAAAGAAGAAACCGTCGCTTCTCTTCTAACTGCGTAATACGTGAATCATATCAGAAACAAAACACCGCGAACTTTCCAATATGCCGTGAAAAA
>CM060322.1:20143445-20145945 GCA_030674155.1 Stramonita haemastoma | reverse complement strand
TTTCTTTGTGTCATTTTAGCTTTAGCACAACCTTACCTTACTAAATCAGCCAGATTCAGAAACAAAATGTCTTGCAGAGTCTTCGCTGCTACCTCAAGTTACGGATGGCACTTACAACTTGGCTGTGTGCACAGTGTCAAGAGTTTGGAGAGATCACCACAGGCATGTGCAGTTGTGTGGGCACTGGCCGGTGTAGGGGCAAGAAGCATTCTAGGAGAAAACACGTACAAGCAGGCACACGTGTAGGCTACACAAGGCTGACCAAGACAGACGAGCGGACGCGTTCGCTCACTCATGCGCACGCACGCGCGCACGTACGCACGCACGCACGCGCGCGCGCGCATACACGCCACACACACACACACACACACACACACACACACACACACACACACACACACACACACACACACAGGACAGCCCGGTGGTTAAGATTTACGCTCGCCATTTGACGGCCTGGGTTCGAGCCACCACCAAGACGCCCGCCCTTTAAGGTGTTTTTCACCAAAAGTTAACATCAGTGCCGACTCTCTTCCCCGAAAGTCCTTCGATGAAACTACACACCGAGGTCCCGTTTCCAAACGCACGCAGAAAAGTCTTCTGCGCATGTTTAGGCCTGTTCAACCTTTCGGAAGAGTAACATCCTTCCGGTGGAACTGATGACAAAAATGTGCACATTTTACACGGTTTAGACATCATCCCCGAAGAGGGGTGCGGCTACCTTAATGGCGGGCAAACACGGTCGGCACACAGAATAATTAGTTGGGGAAACTCAGAGCTCTAGCCGATGAACGTTACCACCCAAAACACACACACACAAAACACAGAAACCAAACAACGAAGACCCCCCTCCCCAATAAATGACAACCCAAACGCCAAAAGTTTAAACAGATTGAAAATCTGTTTGTTTCAATACCGAAAAGATCATTGGATGTTTACTTTCACCACAAAACGACTTTTTAAATCAGTTTCAATATAGATAATATCATTGGATGTTCTACTTTTAACACAATGGATTAAAAAAAAAAATAAACAGATAAACCGTTGTTCAGTGGGTTGCAACATTATCAAGTCTCTCACAAATCTGACCTGCACTGTGTTGCCGATTGACCTTGAAGATTTGATCAAATAACTTGATGAAGGAAGCAAACGATGTAGCATTTAAAAATACATGAATTTTTCCTAATATTCAACAAAGCTTTTTTTTCTTTTTTCGTCTTTATCTTTCCTTTTCTTGTTTTATGTTTTATTTTGGGGGGTTTTGTGTAAGCTCTGTTTACTTAAGTTTTTAAACACACCAGCAAAACTTCTACATGTGGAGAAAAATTTCCGAATATTTGTACACATTATCAACAGCACGCACAGAATGATATAACCACTTCTCTCTCACACTCAAGATATTATCCTCCCTTCTAAAACACCATCATACTTCTTTTTGTCTCAATGGCTTTCACTGCAATTGATGCAGCAGCACTCTGTGATATTATTGAAATGAGTTTGTGTAAAGTCCTACCACTGTTTCAGGAATCAAAACAATAATTCATCAGCAGCAGACAAGAGAATAAATAACTAAAAAATTATCTAGGAGCAAGGAACCATGAATAGGGAATAAGTAAGTATCTAATACTGAAGTCCCCGTTTGTTTGAATATGTTTTTGATTTCGTTTAGGTCTATCAATGTGTCGAAAATGGTGATTGGTTTATACATTTCTCCCGTCAAAGACTGATTGCAGATGACAAAAATGGTCGGACGCTATCCAGAACAGCGAGATATTAGACTTCTATACAATGTTTACAAAACTTCCTCGACTTGAAACCCAATGCAGACCAGTCCATACTGTTAATAACCCGCCAACCACAGTGTATAATTATCAGGGCTGTCACTTTGCTAAAGTTTAAACCACAGATGGAAACTGCGCAGTTATATGTAGATTAAAACAAGATGAACACCAACACTTTCGTCCTTCCTCGAAATCCTGGTTAGGTCTTGACATGGACAGACAGTGTTTGACAAGAAGATTCAGACTTGGCACATAAGAATGGGCAATTCATTAGTAAAGAGAGAATCCTTTTCATGACGAAAATCTGTTTCATGTTTTCCTTATGCAAAGAATCACACGAAAAACACACGAAACAAACACACATTCTTTTCTATAGTTTCCCGTTTTCAGGAACATTAGGAAAACATTTATAAGAAGTTACTCAATAACTAAAGGAACATTTCCTTGATTAAGTTAAGTAACCCTGTCACGCCACGAACTTCTATAGAAAGTGTCAACAGTTGTTCTTTGTGTTTGTATAATGCTTAAAATATAAGACAAATATTTTAAAACTTTAGTGCTTGCTGTCCATACATGATTTTTTTCATTGGTTTCTATTTTACTATCCAGTGTCTGTTGCAACCTGGGGCAAAGGCCTATGTTTGAAGTAACCACCTGAATCTCTCTCTCTCTCCTCTCTCTCCTTCTCTCTCTCTCTCCCTCCCTCTTTCTCTCTCTCT
>CM060322.1:20138445-20140945 GCA_030674155.1 Stramonita haemastoma | reverse complement strand
CAACTAATCCTAAGCCTTTCTCGATAGGCTGGCTGGATAAATGGCAGAAGCTGACTGAATGGCCCAATCCGCCATCTTGACAAGGCAGTACAGAGGAGAGAAGGAGTAGGAGGATTGTGTGGCAGCAGCAGGAGAGGTTAGGGCAAAAGGGGGATACAGAAAATCGATCAGGGAAAGTTAAAGCCCCAGTGAACAACCTGACCTATATTTTGAGAAGCGGTCAGAGCGCTCGCTCCCCCCCTTCCCCCCCCAGCCAAGTTAAGCAGCGTCGAGCGTGGTTACCAGTTGGATGGGTGACCGTTTGCGCGCCTTGGTTTCAGTGCAGTTCCCCCAGTTCACCCAGCTGTAAGTGGGCACCTGCCCTCTTTAGGGTCAGGGAAGGTAAAGCAGCAAGGGGGGGGGGGGGGGGAGATGGGCGCCGCCCTCAACATGCTGGCCCCCTAGAGAAGCTGAGGTCTCTGACGCCTTGCTTCCCTACAACCACATAGGTTATTGGACACCTTTACCTTTTACTTTACTTTCCCTGACAGTCTGAAATCATACCCTTCCCTCCTTTTCTTCTTTCTGTCCTTCCCCTGTTCATCCCCTTGTTTGGCACTAAAGTCACGTCGGCATTGACTGGCAGGGATTTAGTGTGTGTGTGTTTGTGTGTGTGTGTGTGTGTGTGTTGTGTGTGTGTGGGGTGTGTGTGTGTGTGTGTGTGTCATTTTATTTATTTTATTTTATTCCTTTATACCGAGGATAATGGAATAAGCACTCTTGTGCTTTTTTTTTTACATCCAGTCTGACCACTAGGCTATCCCGTGTGTGTGTGTGTGTGTGTGTGTGTGTGTGTGTGTGTGTGTGTGTTGTGTGTGTGTGTGTGTGTGTGTGTGTGTGTGTGTGTGTGTGTGAGTGTGTAAGTGTGCGTGAGTGTGTAAGTGTGTGTGTGTGTGTGTGTGTGTGTGTGTGTGTGTGTGTGTGTGTGTGTGTGTGTGTGTGTGTGCAGAATGGTGTATTCTCTGTTTCTGTTTTAAGGGTCACACATGTACAGTGTGCATTGTGAAGTCTGTTTTGAATGAAATGGTCTTCATTGCCTTAGGTGTAGAAGAGCTTTTGATGAATAGTATGTGTGTGTACGTACGTGCGTGCGTGCGTGCGTGCGGTGTGTGTGTTGTGTGTGTGTGGTGCGTGTGTGTGTGTGTGTGTGTGTTGTGTATGTGAAAATCAAAGTCAAAGTAACTTTTTATGACCACATGATACAATAAATAAGCATTTTGTTTGCTTACATTTGCTTTTTTCATCAAGCCAACCATATAAAGCATTAACTGAAACGATAAAAAAGAGAAAAGGACAAGAACAAAACATAATTTTTTTGAAAAAGCAATATAACACAAAATGAGTATTTCAGCCTAAAACTTGGCTTCTGTGAATGGCAGAGCTCTACACACGCACACAGAATGACAAAACGAACTAACTGCCTTCACCATTTCATCTCTTATACACATCACCTTTCCATGTTCATTTTTTCCCTGACAAAGGGATTTGTAAATGGCGTGTGTGACGGAAATGGTGGGCACATTGCCTTTTAACCCTGAAAAATCAATACTCCGTTTGCTCACGTTACGAGGATTGCGAGGGTGGAATTGAACATGTTGAATCATAAAAAAGGCAGATCAGTTTGAGTTTAGTCCACAGGCTGACCTCTCCGGCATGACGCAAACGCAAACATAGGAGAGATAACATGAGCGTCACGCAGCGTTTCACTGGCCACATTCGTCATTTCTCAGTGACACCAATGCCATACAATACACAAACATCATCAGCGTCACGTAGTATTTCATGACACAACACTATTAGTTGTAAATAGCATCAGTCTCATTGTCTTTCTAAATAACAATCATGCGAAATAGTATTACTCGTGAAAATTCCTCATACCACTAACCGAAGATACTGTCACTGTCCAATAGGACCATGTGGATAAATAATTTCGATCTCACGCAGTGTTGATCGTGAAACTATTCTCAGTCGCATCACTGGTCAATGACAGCAGTATCACGCATCAGGAAGAAACACGGAGTAACACCTAGCTAGCTGTGTGAAGGTCTACGTGTCTCATTTAGCAGGGAAATCCCTGCCTCTGCTCTAAACATCGTAAAACACCAAGGTTTTGCTTATCGGTTGCAAAATCCTTTCATTTAGTGTAACTGTGATACAAAAGGCTACAGTCTGGAATGTTATTGTGGCCTTCATACTTCTCTGTGTATTATATTTACTGCCCGTTTTCTCCCTAGAGGTTAAAGGAAACAAGCACACTAAAAACCCAAAAAATAGTTGGCCGAGTCTGTTCACTTAAGTAAAACCAACATATATAAGCCAACATATCCGTTGGCCTATTATGAAATTTTTTCTTTTTCACCTGTTAATATTGCATCTTGAAGTCATTTTAAAGCTGGGAGAATGAAGCTGATTCTTTAATTTGCCTTGTTTTCCATCCGTCTTCACCACGGGAAAAGTGGCG
>CM060322.1:20130945-20133445 GCA_030674155.1 Stramonita haemastoma | reverse complement strand
GGGGTCAACTGAAAATGCTTCTTTGATACTGAACTAGCTGTGAGTAGCCTGAAATTACGAGCAATGAATGACTTTGTATGAGAGTCTCTGTATCATGTAGACAAAAAATGAGTCTCTGGTTATCTGCGAGTTACAGCTTTGTGTGGTGGAAAATATGAACGTCACGTGTCTGGGGTGGAAGAATAGGTCTAGAGTATATATATAACTCATTAACTAAATCGAAATGGGACATTTCGATTTGTAACTGTGTTTAAGCCCCCAAATATAGCAGTAGGGAATGGAATAAGGCGATAATGATTTGTGGAAGTGAGGGTAAATGAATAAAAAGTTAAATTTCAACACAACCTACCCCTTACACACACACACATACACACACACACACACACACACACACACACACACACACACACACACACAACACACAAACACACTACACACATACACACGCATATACACACGCGCGCGCGCACGCGCGCGCGGCACATTGTATTGTTACATATATATATATTTTAAGACATTGGTACAAATATGTGGTGAACGCATACACTATCCGCAATTACATGGATATAAATACTTGAACATGCCCAAACATGTACCAATGCACTCAACATTCTGTCTAATATCATTTTTTGTGAAGAGATGTAAAATAGAAGAAACACACACACACACACACACACACACACACACACACACACACACACACACACACCAGAACGCACGCACGCGCACACGCAAACACACACACACACACCCCCTCGCACGCACGCACACACACTCACATACACACGCAAGCAAACAAAAACGAACGCTGGTGCGCACACACGCACGCATGCGCACTAACCGTGTTTCTGATATAGCCATTTCCACGAATAACAGTATTAAAAAATACGAACATACGCCAGTCATTAGCCAACATCCACACACACTTTTGGGGTAAATCCAGTAATGATTCCCCTAGCTAGCCCCGTCACCACCCTAATCTCACACCATTCATTTTGTAGACTTTCTTCCTTAAGGCTGACGGTGATGCGAGGTATAATGACAGGACTGAAGTTAATGCCTCGTCAGACATCGAATAACGAGAAAATCACAGCGTTCGAGTGCGTGTGTACGCCTGGTTTTTCTTGAGCATGTCGGCTAGAAGTAAAATACGAGGACGTTACCTGTTTCTACAACTCTGCACTGTACTTTTCCTCACGAAGGAGAGCTGTCGCAAGGACAAAAAGCAATTTCAACGTTATGTGATGCTAGTAAATTATGGGCAAGGGGGGTGGGGGATAGCTCAGTGGTCAGAGCGCTCGCTTTCCCCAAGTCAATGAAAAGCAGCATCGAGCGTGGTTACCAGTTGGATGGGTGACCGTTTGCGCGCATTGGTTTCAGTACAGTCCCCCAGTTCACCCAGCTGAAAATGGGTACCTGCTCTCTTTAGGGTCAGGGAGGTACACCAGCAAGGGAGAGGGATGGGCGCCGCCCTCAACATGCTGGTACCCAGAGAAGCTGAGGTCTCTAATGCCTCGCTCCCCTACAACCGCATAGGTTATGGGACACCTCTACCTTTTTTTTTTAACCTTAGCTTAAATGATGTATACCAAGCTTTGAATATTTGTGAGTCAAAATGATAGATCTGAGAGTGTTTTCTTCCCCCCCCCCCCCCCCTTTTTATAGTAAAAATAAATGTCAAAAACAAAAACAAACAAAACACAGGCTTTGACACACGAGCACACATGGAAGAACGTGGTAGACTGCTCTTCAGTACTGAACGCCTCTATGACTCCTCAGAAAGTAAAGGGAAGAAAATAGAAGAAAAGAGAAGACAAGAGAAGAGAAGACAAGAGAAGAAAAGAGAAGAAAAGAGAAGAGAAGAGAAGAAAAGAGAGAGAAGAGAAGACAAGAGAGAGAGAGAGAGAGAGAGAGGAGAGAGAGAGGAGAGAGAGAGAGAGAGAGAGAGAGAGAGAGAGAGAGAGGAGAGAGAGAGAGAGAGAGATACAGACTGACAGACAGACAGTCACAGACACAGAGAGACAGAGACAGAGACTTAAAAAATTATTCTTTTATATAGAGGAAAATGGAATAATAAAAAAAAGAACTCATGTGCTTTCTTTTAATCCAATTCCCGTGTGTATGCAGTTTTGTGAATTTTGTCATGTTCCCACCTTTTTCGAAAAGCGGAACAGGTTTTAACGTGTGCGCAAGATATTCTACATGCGTTCGCACACGGGGCCTTGGATGATAGTCTCATCCGAAAGAGAGAGAGAGAGAAGAGTAGAGGAGAGAGAGAGAGAGGAGAGGAGGAGGAGAGAGAGAGAGTGAAGAGGAGAGAGAGCAGAGAGAGAGAGACAGGAGGAGAAGAGAGAGACAGAGAGAGAGACAGAGAGAGAGAGGGAGGAAGAGAGTGGAGGGAGAAGAGAGAGAGAGAGAGAGGGAGGAGAGGAGAGAGGGGGGGGGGGGAGAGAGAGGAGAGCAGGAGAGTGTAAAGATGGGACAGAAGAGGAGACAGAGA
>CM060322.1:20103445-20120945 GCA_030674155.1 Stramonita haemastoma | reverse complement strand
TGTGACAGTTTAGATGGATTCTCAATCTTTACGGTCTTATCAATCTCTCTCCCTACTACACGTAGATTCGTAAACCCGTTTCCATCCACACATCACTGAAGCAGAACGCGCACGTAGCCTGGAGGTATAATCATATGTCTACACCAGAGAAGTCCGAACACTGGAGCAGGTGCTTGTCACAACAGTGGGTAGTAGTATCCAGTAACGAGGGCCGTGAGAGAGTTGCAGCAGCAGCTAAGAACAGATGATGGATGCATCAGCCTTCAGTACACTGCCGAGATGAGAGTGGCGATAGCAGTAATGGGGAGGATGCGGCACAGCCTGTCAGAGTTGTCGCCGTTAGCCATCAGCACTCAGCTACTATTACTACTACAACAACTAGGACTATGGCTATGGCTCACCACCACCGCTGACCATACTCCACAGATGCTAATGTTGTGGGCAGCACACTGAGGTAATAAACACCCAATTCTCGGAGGGGCAAATCGATGAGTAGTAACTGGCTGGTGTTCTCAGCAGATGGCCTAGTGGCTCCTGCGGGGCTATGTAACGGGCACAGGTCAAACACAATCCACCAGACCCCTCCCTACCTTACACCGCCCGACAAACAACCCCTCCTCCTTCCATGTGTGTGTACACACGTCGCTTGGTAACAGCTTGGGGAATCACAAACCCATTCTCCCCAGTTTCTTCTGCCTGCTTTTAATGGAGGCTGCTGAGATGGAAACACGGAGCAGGCAGGCGATAAAATCTGTACTGCGGAGGTGTGTGACCCCGGGGACAGACAGCACAGGCTGAATGTGAGCAATTAGCTGCCTGTTGACGAGAGGCGGACAGTGATGGATGGAGGATGGATATCTATGGAAATCACTGGGCTCCCCTCTCACAGCATCAGCAGTAGCAGTAGCAGCAGCCAGGCTCCCAGTGTCCACAGCACCAGACTAGCTAGTAGCTTGACAAAGCAGGGGGGAGGCGCGCAGCCGCCACAGTCTGTGCTCAGTGACGAGGCAGCACAGCAGCAGTAGCAGCAGCAGCAGCAGCAGCCGACACAAGCAATGGGGAGGATGGCTCCAGCACGCTCACATTCCTTCACTTGAAAACACACCAGCCACAAGACTCCATGCACCCAGCCCCTCTACCGGAATGTCACGATGGTGGCGGCTGGCTGGTCGTCACTCACTCCCTCCTACACCGTGACAGGGTGACGTCAGGCCTTGCTTCTGGCAGCAGCAGCAGCAGCACGGAGTTATTGGCACAGACAGCAGAGACAGACAGACAGACAGAAAGAAAGAAAGAAAGCCCTCAGTCAGCACTGTCAAGTGGTGGATGGGTGGGTGACACTGCCGCAGTGTCGCCTTGTCAGCGCCGCAGCAAGGTGGCCAAGTCAGCAAAGTGAAGGCAGCACACGCTGTCACAGATGTCACCAAAACCGAAGCCGCCGATACGATACGTCAGCGGAGAACGACCTCTACTGCACAAACCCTCACGACATAATACCTTACAGCGCGACTTCACAGCACCCCCACGTCACTGCTTACGTTGTCATCTTGTCATTCACTGCCTGAAGATCTACAGGAGCCAGAGAAGGGATGACACACACTTCGCACACACACACACAGCGAAAACAAAAAAAACCCCAAGACTGTCTTTGCAGCTAGCGTCCTAGCTGGAACCATACAGCAGCACTGTGGCGGTCTAGGTCGCACGGCGAGAGCAGCACGGCACAGCAAGGCACGCAGTTAGCTTCCAGAAGAGAAGAGAGAGAGAGAGAGAGAGAGGAGAGAGAGAGAGAGAGAGGTGGGTGGGAGGGAGGGAAGGAGGGAGGGAGGGAGGACGAGAGGAGGAGGAGGAAGCTAGGAGGGTGTACGGGGGATGTGGAGGGTAGTGGAGGTATTAATTCAATGTCAGCAGCAGTAGCAGCGGCAGCAGCAGCAGCGGCCAGCCTACCGTAGAGATGCAGACACAGAGCACAGCTAAGACAGGGGACTTTAGCAACGTATGCTGCATGCATTACCGCCGTTGTTGATGCGTGGGCAGCTGACTAAGCACGCGGACGGACGGATAGACTGACAGGGTAGTGTAGAAGGACTATACGTAATAACGGTCAAGCAAGCAAGTACACACACACACACGCGCGCGCGCGCGCACACACACACAACACACACAACCCACGCACGCACACACAACTTTCTTAAATTTCTTATAATTTATTGTCATATCAAAAAGATAAGAAACTAAGCAATGATTAAGTGCACTCACACCTATACGCACGCGAACGGCCCACACACACGCACACAGACACACCACCGCGCGTGCATGCACGCACGCGCAACACACACACGCAACAACACACACACACACAACAACACACACACACACACACACACACACACACACACACACACACACACACACACACTTGGTTTCAATGATGAGGTCTCCCCAAAAAAATCTCAACACGCAAAATATCTCACAATATGCACCCAACATTTATCCACTGAGAATTTCACTTCAATAACGTGTCAGCGCTGGTACCTACTACCTCTGGCTAGTAAGTCCCGGGGACATTGGGCATCTTCAGGTCTGCAACTTGCCGAATTCTAAGGTGATTAACCAATTTAACCAGAATCTTTAACGCGAATGCCGAGTTTCTGAATGCATACATACTTGAGGGTAAACAAGGTACTTGCAGTTAGAATATCTGAAAAATTCTTTCGGCTCGTGTGTGTGTGTGTGTGTGTGTGTGTGTGTGTGTGTGTGTGTGTGTGTGTGTGTGTGTGTGTGTGTGTGTGTGTGTGTGTGTGTGTATTTATTTTATTTATTTATTTATTCTTTTATACCGAGGATAATGGAATAAGCACTCGTGTGCTTGTTTACATCCAGTCCCCGTATGTCTGCAGTTTTGTAAATATTGTCATCTTTTCCCACCGGCACACAATGGCCTACTCTTACAAAAAGTGGAACAGGATTTAACATGTGTGTTAGGATGTGTGTGTGTGTGAATTTGCTCGTGCATGTGTGCGTCAGTGTGTGTATGTGTGTTTTACTCAAGCGTGTAACGTGTGGGTAACGTGTACCGCGCTTGCGTGCGTTTGTGTATGTGTTCGTGCGTGCGTGTGTATATGTGTGTGCGTATGTGTATGTGTATGTGTATACATGTGTGTTTGTAGTGTTGTGGGTGACAAAACTAACTTCTTCTACTTCTAAAACTCTCTCTCTCTCTTTTCATCTTCTCTTCTCTCTTCTCTCTCTTCTCTCTCTCTGATTCCCTACTCCTCCCCGCCCCTTCTCCATCTTATTGACA
The DNA here is from genome assembly GCA_030674155.1 of Stramonita haemastoma. Classification (NCBI taxonomy): domain Eukaryota; kingdom Metazoa; phylum Mollusca; class Gastropoda; order Neogastropoda; family Muricidae; genus Stramonita; species Stramonita haemastoma. Next base: position 20,117,641 of record CM060322.1, on the reverse strand, counting down.
TAGCATGAGCAACAATGTTCAGCTGGCGGTACAGAGGTTACAAGGACAACATACTTGTTCTCTCTCTCCCCCCTCCCGCATCCCTTTTCAGCCCCCCCTAGACAGTTTTCGGTATGCATGGTACAATACTTTCAAACAATTTTTGATTCATTTTTTTTTCTTTCTTTTTCTTTTTCTTTTTTCAATGACACCAACAAATGAAATCACTGCACGGCCATCCAGTAAATACCGATACTTCTTATAAAAAACAACAACAACAACTGATGAAACATAAGCAAAGACGATTTATGTTAGGAATATATTCCACACAGGAATCAAAGAGGAAGTGAAGGGGAAAAAAACACCACTTCAACCCGCATCTGACGGCCCAGGTTCAAGCACCACCGATACGCCAGTGCAAGGAGATTTTCCCCTGGACTTAACACACAGTGCCGATCTCCACTACCTCAAAAGTTCTTCGGATAAGACTATAAACCGAGTCGCTGTGTGCGATCGCATGCAGAGCATCTTGCGCACATGTTAAAACTTGTTCCACCTTTCAGAAGAATAGGTTTTTGCATGCTGGTGGGAACAAATGTACAAAATCTACACCAATGCATGCACATGGGAAGTGGGTGTAAAAAAAAGTACACGAGTGCTTATTTATTTAAACACTCATTAGTGCTTATACATTATCTTGGAAACAGATTTTAGATTCAAAAGAAATTATGTCATAATCATCTTGAGAACTATACTAATCAACAAAATGATAACGTAGAATTCAAACCAATACTACAGTTCAGCTTTACATGCCACACAAGTATCAACAAATCAGTCAAGAAAAACAAAAGTACATCACACAGAATCCGACTCTAGTTTCATCTCTGGAGAACTGTACTAATTAAGATCTACTCGGTATGTTGCAGTACTACTAAAGACTGGTCATGGCTGATGTGACATCTTGTTTTTCACCATTCCCTCCACTGTTGTTGTATGCTGCTGCTACTGTTGCTGCTTCTGCAGTACAAAATATTACATGTTACCAATGCTGCTGTTACTAGTATTACAGATGTGCTGCTACTGCCAATAGAAAAAAATACTGTTATTAGTACTGTTACTATTACGACTCCTGCTACTTTGATCCAATGACGAACAGACTGTAAGAGCAACAACAGCAAAAGTAGGACCACAACACCCAAGTGTGTGGCAAAACTCATGTTTAGTTTATTTAGAACTTTCTTCATGCTAAAAGATGAACCAGCTGTAAAACGTCTAAATGTGTAACGATCACTTTCCTCCTCCTACTACTACTTCGTCTACTACATCTGGTGGTGGTGCTGCTACTACTATTATTACTACTACTACTACGACGACGACACACTACTACTACTACTACTACTACTACTACCACTACTACTACCATTACCACTACTACCACTACTACTATCATTATTATTACACACAACAACAACAACACTCAACAACAACACAACTACTACTACTACTACTACTACTACTACTACTACTACTACTACTACTACTACTATAACTACTACTACAAACACTACTACTGCTACTACTACGACGACGGTTATGGTTAATTAATGTTGGTGAAACGTTTTTCTCTGCTTTTTTTTTTTTTTTTTGGGGGGGGGGGGTTGATTGTTTATTGGTTTTTTTTCTTTAGATAGATGGCTTGATGAAAAAGGCAAATCGATGCTTACTCAATGTACCATCTGAAAATAAAATTTTGACTTGACTTGACATGACGACGACGACGACGACGACAACTACTACGACTACAACAACAACAACAATAAATACAACTAACAACAACAACAACTACTACTATACTACTACTACTACTACTACTACTACTACTACTACTATTTTTTATTTATTTTATATTAAAAAAAAAAAAAAAATAAAAAAATAAAAAAAACAAAACAACACACACTACTACAAACTTTTACTACTACTACTACTACTACTACTACTACTACTACTACTACTACTACTACTACTACTACTACTTTCACTCAACTACTACTTCTACTCACTACTACTACTACTACTACTACTACACTACTACTACTACTACTACTACTACTACTACTACTACTACTACTACTACTACTACTACATCTACAACTACTACAGCTACTTCTACCACCAAACCACCACCCACCACCACTGCCAACCTTCTCTGCACATTAGTCGTTACCATAGTCTTCATCAAACATCACCGTTGCTACAGTGATTAACAATACTGCAAGACCAAGACAACAATCAAAGCCACTTCTGCTACTACTTCTATTCGAATTACTGCTGTGCATCCTGTTTCTAGTGCCACTGCCATTTCTGTTAATACCATTACAGCTGCTGCTGCTGCTGCTGCTGCTGTTGCTGCTGCTGCAGTTACTGCAGCCTTTTTCGTGGCATTTATCATCGGTTGTGCAGCTACTGCTTGCCATTTCTCTTCCTCCTCCTATTGCTACTACTTACGCTGCTATTTCTACTGCTGTCATCATTACCACCACTGCTACTTCTGCTAATGCCACCATTGTCTTGACCGTGATCACCATGGTTTTTTTCTTTTACAACTGAAACTATATGCTGCACCTCCTCCTCCTCCTCTGCTACTACTACTACTACTACTATATCTACAACTATATACTACCACTACTCTGTACTCTACCAACTACTACTACACTACCACTTAATTCTCTACACTACTAACTACAGTTACTCTCTGATACTACTACAACTATTACTCTCCTGACTTACTACTTCTACACTACACTGACTGATCTCTACTCTACTAATTCTACTACACTACTAATACAATGTACTGCTACTGATACTACTACAACTATACACTGTATACTATGTAACTACTGCTGTAACTACTACTGCTGCTACTCTCTCTACTACTACTACTACTACTACTACTACTACTACTACTACTACTACTACTACTACACTACAACTACACTCTTCCACCACCACCACTTAATTACTGCTATACTACTAATACCAGTGTACTGCTATGCTTCTTCTACTACTACAACAATACTGTTGCTGAGTTACTACTGCTGCTGCTGCTGCTACTACAACTACAACTACTACTTCTACTGACTACTGCTACTACTACTACTACTACTACTACTACAGACGACGACACACGACGCGCGCGACGCGACACTACTACTACTACTACTACTACTACTACTACTACTACTACTACTACTACTACTACTACAATTATACTTTGCTGAGCTACTACTACTGCCGCTGCTGCTGCTACTGCTGCTGCTACTACAATATATGCTCCTGCTACTATAACTACTACACTACTACTACCACTACTACTACTACTACTACTACTACTACTACTACTACTACTACTACTACTACTCACTCTACTACTCCTACAACTATCATACTACTTTTACAACTGCCGCCGCGCGCCGCCCGCCACTACCACTATTCTTCAATACTACTACTGCACGCTGCTTTTGCTAACAATACTACTACTAACCGTCACCACAGTTACCCCAACCTTGACTGATATTACACAATGATTACTGTCAGCAGCAGCAGCAGCAGCAGCAAGCAGCAGTGTTGATTGGTGTCAGGTGCTGTGAGTCAATCAGTCGGCCACGGGGATGAACTAACGACCATCAGGTGAATACTGTGCAGGTACAGAGCACACACAGATCTGCCGTGTGTGTATTGATCGATTTGTCTGTCTGTCTTGTGTGATGTTGTCTTCTTCGCTCTGTACAGTGGTACCATTAAACAGTGTCTTCACTGAGGCCAGTTCATTCCAGTTATCTGTGTGTGGGGGTGCGGGGTGGGGGGATGGGGGGAGTGAGTGTGTAGTGAGTGTGTGTGATATGTGTGTGTGTGTGTGTGTGTGTGCGTGTAGTGGGGGAGTGTGTGTGTAGTGAGTGTGTGTGTGTGTGTGTGTGTGTGTGTGTGTGTGTGTGTGTGTGTGTGTGTGTGTGTGTGTGTGTGTGTGAGTGAGTGTGTGTGTGTGTGGTTGTGTGTGTGTGTGTGTGTGGTGTGTGTGTGTGTGTGTGTGTGTGTGTGTGTGTGTTTGTAGGGGGAGAGAGTGGATGGGGTGCGACGTGCGTTTGGTCATGCATATGTATTATTTCAATGGAATCAAAACCCTCCCTTTGCCTACCTACAATCCATTTTTTCAATGTGTGTGTATGTGTGTGTGTGTGTATGTATGTGTGTGTGTGTTGTGTGTGTGTGTGTGTGTGTGTGTGGTGGTGTGTGTGTGTGTGTGGTGTGTGCGCGCGCGCGCGCGCGGCGCGTTTTTCCTGTCCCTTTTTCAATTGGCCCCAATTTTCAGTTTTATGCACCGAAGAACGCTTGATTTTTTTTTAACAAAACAAACTAAGCATCCATAGCTATGGCACGGAAATCAGCGAAGAGAAGATCAAATTGGGCAACGTTATTTTGTGACCACGGCCGTGTGACCACGTATGGCTGTGACCACATATGGTTGTGACATGCACGCTGTGACACCTATGTTGTGCCCATGTACGTTGTGACCACCTATTGTTGTGACCATGTACGGCTGTGACCTACTATTGTGACCATCACGCTGTGACCACCTATTGTTGTGACCATTACCGTTGTGACCACCTATTGTTGTGACCATGTACCATTGTGACCACGTAGTGATGTTGGTTTTCAATACTTTACCAAAGAAGAGAAGACGTGATGCTGCGATTGTTTTCGTATCTCTCTCCTTCCTCCTATGAGTTTGAACTGTGTGGACAGCTGAACTTTTTTAGCTAGGGTTTGTTGATCTAGATGAGTAGGTCTGTTTTTTTGATTTGTGATAAAATATTCACATGCAAAATCTCTCTCTGTGACTCTCTCTCTCTCTGTCTCTCTCTCTGTCTCTCTCTCTGTCTCTCTGTCTCTGTCTCTGTCTCTGTCTCTCTCTCTCTCTCTCTCTCTCTCTCTCTCTCTCTCTCTCTCTCTCCAAAGTGTGTAACAGGAAAAGTGGGAAATGCAACCATTGTAACTTACAGATTCCTACATATACTACAGACTGAAAGTTTACAATCACAGAAAGCATAGCAAAATCATTGATCCTCAAAGAAACAATCGAATGAAAAATACCGCCGTCCATTGAAAACGAAAAGATTGTAATATTATGGTCACAACGGCACATGGTCACGACACATCAATTTGTGTCACAACAGCAACATGGTCACAACAGCACATGGCCACTATGACACATCAATGTGGGTCAGAACGGCACATGGCCACAACGGCACATGGTCAGAACGGCACACGGCCACAACGGCACATCAATGTGGGTCACAACGGCACATGGTCACAACGACACATGGCCACAATGGCACATGGCCACAACGGCACATCAATGTGGGTCACAACGGCACATGGCCACAACGACACATCGATGTGGGTAACAACTGCACATGGTCACAACGGACACATTGCCACAAGGCACATGGCCACAACGGAACATCAATGTGGGTCACAACGGCACATGGTCACAACGACACATCGATGTGGGTCACAACTGCACATGTCCAACGACAGCATGGCCACAAGGCACATGGTCCACAACGAACACATGTGGTCACAACTGCACATGGTCACAACGACACATGGCCAACAATGGCACATGGCACAACGAACATCGTGTGGGTCACAAACTCACCAATGTGCGTCACAACGACACATGGTCACAACAACACATAAGTGCGGCGTCACAACGGACCAAACACTGGTCACAACAACACATCAGTGTGGGTCACAACGACTCACCAGCATGGGTCACAACACACATGGTCACAACAACACATGGTCACGACGGCACATGGCCACAACGGCACATGGCCACAAACGGCACGTGGTCACAACAACACAATCATGGTCACAACAACGCATGGTCACAACGGCACGTGGTCACACCGATACATCAAAGTGGGTCACAACGGCACATGGTCACAACAACACGACCCCTGAAATTGACGGCCAGCCAGCCACAACTTCACAATCACTACCGAGTACAAACATAACCACTGGCAAAAAACAACAACAACAACAACAAAACCGACCTTAAACCAAACCAAATCCCCTCCTATCCCATCCAATCTCTCTACCCGCCCCCCCTTCCCCTCCCCTCCCACCCATCCCACCTTTCCCGATTCCCCCCCCCCCCCCCTACCCTTCATCATGCATCCAGAAACTGGCCTAATGCCAACAGCCACTCAAGGGTGCATGCACTGCAGACACAATGATGTGAAGTGTGACAGAGAAATTAATGGCCGCTAGCTAATCCCGCGAACTATATTGTGCACCTTCCTCACTTGGGTTGTGGCGTGCAGCTTATTGTTTGGTATGATTATAGTGTGCATTTTGTATTATGCCAGTGTTTGCATGGGAATGTAAGTGAATATAGATTTGAATGTGCGAACGTGTGTGTGTGTGTGTGGGGGGGGGGGGGGGTGATGGTGTGCGCGCGTGTGTGTGTGTGTGTGTGTGTGTGTGTGTGTGGTGTGTGTGTGTGTGTGTGTGTGTGTGTGTGTGTGTGTGTGGTGTGAGTGTGCGTGTGTGTGTGTGTGGGGGGGGGGGGGTTGAGTGCACGCGCGTGGGTGCATGCGTACCTGCAAAAATGATTATGAATATCGATGATAAAAAAAAATTGAAAAGAATGCTTTTGAGCATGCGATTGACTGAGTTCTTTGAGGTGAAAGCAATGAGTATTTGGTAAGGAAGAAAGTGAAAATAGTATGTAAAAGAATTGTAGTTAAACAAAAATTCTCCGGCAAGTTTGCATACACTAACGCAGGCGCACATACTCGCGTTCGCGCGCGCATACACACACAAATACACACACAAACACACACACAGTCTTACAAAACAGTCTTTCATTTGTACCACATATCTTCTTTAAGTTTTTCCTTGTTCAAATATGACTTTCTCTATTTTTTTCTCCTTTTTAAAATTTTTTTAAAATTTTTTATTTTATTTTATTTTTTAGATGGATGGCTTGATGAAAAAAAGCAATTGTACTGCTTACTCAATGTACCATCTGGAAATAAAAGTTTGACTTTGACTTTGACTTTGACTTTGACACACATACACACACACACACACACACACACACACACACACACACACACATCACACACACACACACACACACACACACACACACACACATACGCACGCAAACACGCACACATTCTTGTAGGAAAGCTTTAATGTATCTGATGACAGTATCAATCAAACCCACTACTGTTTTGCATGCAGCCGACAGTGGAACACACACAACACACACCACACACACACACAACACACACACACACACACAAAACACACACAAAACACACACACACACAACACACACACACACACACACAAACACACACACACCACACACACACACACACACACACACACACACACACGCACGCACGCACACAAACAACACACACACACACACACACACACACACACACCACACCACACACACACACACACACACACACACAAGTTCAATGACCCCGTGCTCCATACAGACACCCTCGCTCCAACCTCCATCTTTTTCTTTCCCCACACCATCTGTCTGTCTGTCTGTCTGTCTTGCCAATGCCCACCGCCACCACATCTCATCCCTCTGTTAAAGGTGACAGCCAGTCAGTGTGAACTAAATACCTCCTCTTCAACCGCAGATAGTTGGCTCAGCAGTAATTTAACTCATCTAGGAAAAAAAAGAAAAAAGACAGTCCCTGGATTCAACTTTTTAAAAATTTCTTTACTTTTCCTTTATTCTATTATTTCGAGGATAATGGAATAAACACTCGTGTTCTTTTTATAATCAGTCCCCGTGTGTATGCAGTTTTGTCAATCTTGTCATCTGTTCCCACCGGCACACAATGGCCTAATCTTACGAAAAGTGGAACAGGATTTAAAATGTGTGCAAGATGTTCTGCGTGCGTTCGCACACGGGGCCTTGGTTTATGGTCTCGTATGATGCCCTGTTATTATTTTTTTATTTGATTCATGGAAAAAACGGATGAGTACTGGTGTTTCTGATGTAAACGATAAACCGTGAGCAACATTACTTTTTTGTGCGTTTAAAACCTCACGGCAACAAGATTTTTTTCCTCAGGCTAAAGTTTTAAAGAAAAAAGTCGATCTTTTGGGGAAATATACCCACAAGTAATGGAGGGGGAAAATTATCTATAAACTTATGACGACGCGTTTTTTCCAGGGAGAGCAGCTCATTCTATTACACAGAAATTTACCGTGACTGTCAGAAATGTGGCATACAGTGCAATACAACATAATACGGTACAATACAGTATCATTCAAAATGACACAATAGTTTGTAAGCATAGTACTGCATGACTAAGCGTGCAAGTTACGTGGATGGGTGTGATAGGGCATGTTATTTGCTTTGTGTGCGATCAACATTGGGCATACTTGCTTTGTGTAGGATCAACATTGGGCATCTTTGCTTGGTGTAGGATCAACACTGGGCAGTTTTGCTTTGTGTAGGATCAACATTGGGCATTTTTTGCTTGGTGTAAGATCAACACTGGGCTTTTTGCTTTGTGTAGGATCAACATTGGGCATTTTTGCTTGGTGTAGGATCAACACTGGGCAGTTTTGCTTGGTGTAGGATCAACACTGGGCAGTTTTGCTTTGTGTACGTTTTATCCCTTAACTCCATGGGGTACTGCACTGAAGAAGTCAGGCTGTGTTTCTTAGGAAACACTGAACATGGCGGAGCCCATCCCTCTCCTGGCACAGGATGCTTGCGGGATACGCTTGTGTTTCCGTAAAGGGTAAAAAGGTAAAGGTGTCCCATTACCTATGTGGTCGTAGTGGAGGGAGGTGTCAGAGACCTCAGCTTCTCTAAGGGCCAGCATATTGAGGGCGGCGCCCATCTCCTCTCCCTCGCTGCTTTACCTTCCCTGACCCTAAAGAGGTTATTATCATTCTTGCCTCCGTGCCTCATCAAACGCTGACATAACTCATGGAATCTTTTAATGTGTGTCTTCTATCTGCTGCCTGCGTTTTGTACACAAAGAGAATGAAGACACTGGCCGGTCTGCACTTAAAGGTGACCTGGGAGATCGTAAAGCTACCCACCAGACGCTGATGTCCAGATTCGAACCTACGACTTATGGATCCATGGGGTGGAAGCACACGTTCTATCCACTTAGCTTTTAGTGTCAGTTGGGTTATCAATTAATGAAGTTAACATACATGTTAACATTACAAGTTAACATACAAGTTAACATACATACTAGAGTCTGCTCTAGTCAGACTCCAGAGGATCATCAGAAGCAACAACATCAGCTTCTGCACCAAATACCACCTCTACAAATCCCTCGTGATATCTATCTCCTATATGGCTGTGAATCATGGACTCTGACAGCAGAGTTAGAGAGGAGAATCCAAGCATTTCGAGAACAAGTGCCACAGAAGACTCCTCAAATATCATACAAAGAACACAAGACCAATAACTATGTGAAAGAAGAAATCAAAAAGCGTGTGGGCCCCCAAGAGCCTTTGCTCTCCACCATAAAGAGGAGAAAGCTGATGTGGTTTGGTCACACCACAAGACACAACACCCTAGCAAAAACCATCTTGCAAGGAACAGTCGAGGGCAAGAGAAGAAGAGGCCGCCAAAAGAAATCATGGGTTGACAACATCAAAGACTGGACTGCCCAACCCCTGCAACGCCTCCTACTAGCCACACAGGATCGTGAAGCATGGAAAAAGATCTCCGTTGCGTCTTCTCTCATGTCCCCCCTACGTCCTTTGGGACATGGGACTGACTGACTGACTGACTGAACATACATGACTTCAATACACACAAATGAACACAACAGAACAAGAAGTGAGCACATGCCGACATGGGATTGGTCATTCCCTCTCACGATGATAACACTGAGGGGCTGGGGATGTGTTTTTGTTGGTGTTGTCAACAGACCTGCTTTCCATTCACTTGCTGGGTAGAGTTCCTGAGAAATATTGTTTTCTTTGACACGCTGTTAAAGAGGCTATCCTCTTATGCTACAACCGTTCATACCTCCCAAAAGCTCTTGACTACGGTATATACTGAGTGAAATAGAGACACATTATGGAAAAAGCAATTGTCACATCTAAGAAAAAAATGATTAAGTTTGCTGTCTATAGAGTGCGGATAAAATTACCAAGAAAAAGGCGATGAGAATGTTGCACAGGTGCACATTATAAATACACACACGGACACGTATGTAGGCATGCTTGCACACACACACACACACACACACACACACACACACACACACACACACACACACACACACATACACGTACACACACACACCACACACACACACACACACACACCACACACACACACACAAAAACACACACAGAGATATATATATATAATAGATATAGATATAGATAGAGAGGAGAGAGAGAGAGGAGAGAGAGAGAGAGAGAGAGAGGAGAGAGAGAGAGTGAGAGAGAGAGAGAGAGAGAGAGAGAGAGAGAGAGAGAGAGAGAGAGGAGAGAGAGAGAAACACTCACCTCTCTCTCTCTCTACACACACAACACACACATAAATGCATACATTTCTACACACACACACATATAAGTACGCGCACGCGCGCATGCACGCACACACACACACACACATAACACACACACTTCTCTTCTTTCCTTCCTTCCCCCTAACCCACCTCCTGCAACACACACACACACACACACCACACACACACACACACAACAAACACTTCTCTTCTCCACACACACACAACTAAACCTCTCAAACACACACACACACACACACACACACACATTTCTACACACACACTTACACACACACCACACACAACACACACACACACACAACACACACCACACACACAAGCGAGTAAATATCACAACACAAAAGAAAACAAAACAAACAAAAAGGGGGTCAAGGCCATAGCGAGCTGTGACTGGATGTGAGGTGAGAATGGCTCTGGCACCATGGTTCCACACAGACAGACAGTTCTACACTTTCTTACTGCTCTGTGTGTGTGTGTGTGTGTGTGTGTGTGTGTGTGTGTGTGTGTGTGTGTGTGTGTGTGTGTGTGTGTGTGTGTGTGTGTGTGTGTGTGTTGTGTGTGTGTGTGAGAGGAGGGGTGTATATGTGTGATGTGTGTATGTGTGTGTGTGAGAGTGAGTGGTGTGTGAGAGTGTGTGTGTGTGTGTGTGTGTGTGTGTGTGTGTGATGTGTGTGTGAGTGGGTTGTGTGTGTGAGGTGAGTGTGTGTGTGTGAGAGTGTGTGTGTGTGTGTGTGTGATGTGTGTGTGTGTGTGTGTGTGTGTGTGTGTGTGTGTGTGTGTGTTGGTGTGTGGTGAGTGTGAGTGTGTGTGTGAGAGTGAGTGTGTGTGTGTGTGTGAATGTGTGTGTGAGTGCGGCGGCGCGTGGGGTGTGATGTGTTGTTGGAGTGTGTGTTGTGTGTGTGTGGTGTGTGGTGTATGGGAGGGGTGGTGTGGGTAGTGTGTGTTGTGGAAGTGAGTGGATATGTGGTGACAATGTGTGTGTGTGTGAAGTGTGCGGTGTGTATTTGGTGTGTGAGAGTGTATGTGTATGTGTGTATGGTGTGTGTGTGTACGTGTGTTTGGGTATGTGTATATGTATGTGTGCGTGTACACGTATGTGTATGTGTGTGTGTGCGTGCGTGTGTGGGCCTTTTGTGTTGCCAGTGTTGCTCGCTTAATGTGCATCGGATTGATCCCTTCTATCGATTCCAGTTTTCCATCTCTTTCCCCACCCCCCTTCCCCATACTACCCCTACTCCCCTTCTCTCCCTCTCTCCCCCCCACCCCCCCTTGCCAATGCTATATGCCTCCTCCTCGTTCACACGTTTGCTAGCCTACTGGGTCAGCTACTCTGCTGTATAGCTTTTGCATGCTGCTTTGCTCGCTCTGCGTGTGTGTGTGTGTGTGTGTGTGTGTGTGTGTGTGTGTGTGTGTGTGTGTGTGTGTGTGTGTGTGTGTGTTTTGTGTGTGTGCTGCTGTCTGCTGTCGTCTGTCTCTCTTCTTCTCTCTTCTCTTCCTTCTGTCTCTCTGTCTGTCTCTCTCTCTTCTCTCTCTCTCTCCTCTCGTCCTCTCCTCCTGTCGTGCGCTCGTGCGTGTGTGTGTGTGTGTGTGTGTGTGTGTGTGGTGTGTGTGTGTGCGTGTGGTGCGTGCGTGTGCGTGCGTGCGTGCGTGCGTGCGTGGCGTGCGTGGTGGTGCGTGTGTGTGGTGTGTAAAGCCTACTTTTTATGAATCTGAGTGCATGGGGCTAACATTTCAGCCTTCTCTTGTTTCCCTCTGTCTGCCTGCCGGTCTGTCTGTCTGTCTATCTGTCTGTCTATCTGTCTGTCTGTTTATCAGTCTTACTCCGTCCCTTCCTCTTCCTCTTTCCGAATCTGAGCGCATCGGACAAATATTTCAGCCTGCGCCTCTCTCTCTCTCTCTCTCTCTCTCTCTCTCTCTCTCTCTCTCTCTCTCTCTCTCTCTCTCTCTCCTCTCTCTCTCTCTCTCTCTCTCTCTCTCGTTCTCTCTAAATAAAATGGATTAGACCCGTGTCAAAGACCCCCGGCAAGAAAGAGAAACGGAATAGAATTTCCCAGCTGCCAACTTGTTTACTAATTCATTAAGGTGTGAAACAGCAGTGAAGTAGAGGAGCTTACAGAAGGCAATGACTATGAGAGTAATATAGCTCTCATAGTCATTGCCTTCTGTAAGCTCCTCTACTTCACTGCTGTTTCACACCTGCTCTGTTTCCTTTTTTAAAAAAAATCTTGGAGCACTGCTGTGAACTGTCGCATGCGTGTGAATGATTCGAATGCAAGCACTTCGATTTGTTTGACTGAGAAGATTCAGTGCTATAGAAACTCCATGTATGTTATTACTATTATTATTTTATTTTTTTATTGTTGTTGCTGTTGATATCATCATCATTGTCACTGTCATCATTGTCATCATTATTATATTATTTATTTCTGCATTTGATTGAACTATTTGTTTCATTTTTGTAAAATATTAGTAGTAGTAGTAGTAGTAGTAGTAGTAGTAGTAGTAGTATGTAGTAGTAGTAGTAGTAGTAGTTAGTAGTAGTAGTAGTAGTAGTAGTATCATTATTATCTTTGATATTGCTTTGTCTTATTTCTTGACCGACATATAAGAGTGTAAATAGTTTTCCTTCACAAAACGCTGATGCCAATACATTTTCTTCTTTCATTTTATGGTGCTGTATGGTTACTTATGTTTCAAGTCAAAACTCTTGGTGTTCACACAGGTTTGATGCTCTGATTGGCATACTGGCAGCGACAGATTTTGATGCTCTGATTGGCATACTGGCAGCAACAGATTTTCATGCTTTGATTGGCACAATGGCAGCGACAGATTTTGATACTTTGATTGGCATACTAGCAGCAACAGATTTTCATGCTTTGATTGGCATACTAGCAGCAACAGATTTTGATGCTTTGATTGGCATAATGGCAGCGACAGATTTTGATGCTTTGATTGGCATAATGGCAGCGACAGATTTTGATGCTTTGATTGGCATACGGCAATGACATATTTTGATGCCTTGATTGGCATACTGACAATGACAGATTTTGATGCCTTGATTGGCATTTACTGTCACGTCCCCCCCCCCCACCTCCCCCGCAAAAAAAAACCAAGCAACCCTAGGCTATTATGTTCGCACTATACTGAGGCATTTTCAGTCTGTGACCATATATGGCTTTCATAGACATTCTGATAACTCAAACAACTCAACAATAATGACAACAACCAAAAGTGCACCCAGGGCCAGACGTTCTATGCCGTGCTGTACCATCAGGAGCTGTGTCTGGCCTGAGCACCTTCATCATCTCAGAAAAAAGCAAATGTGTGTTAGCGTCTGTTTCTCTGCCCGCCTTGATGTCACTTCATGTCCATGCTTACGCAACCAACACAATGTCGTATCCCAAAGACCAGCACCTGCACTATCATTCACGGTCAAGCGGTGAAAACAAGGCAAAAAAACCTCAACTTTTGTACAATATAGGATTCGAACCACATACCTTTCGTGTACTAAAACATCTGCGTTACTCACTAGACACCTTCCATCACCTTCACCTGTCCCGTAGTTCCGCCGACCGTGGGGGCACCACTAAACATTTTG
>CM060322.1:20095945-20098445 GCA_030674155.1 Stramonita haemastoma | reverse complement strand
TACCCCAGTTCAGACCTCTCCTTGCCTTGTACCGCACGTAAAGGACGATTAATTATTCATGGATTAATTAAAACCCAGGTTGGGAGCAGATGAAGAGGGAAGACTCTCATTTCGATCTAATGATTTCCCTTGCCTGTGGCGAGTACGCTCAGTTTAAACTGACATGGGCGGAAAAAAAATAAGAAGAAAAGTAACCACAACAATAACAACCAATCAATAAACCAGCTAATCAAACAACCAAGCAAATAAACTGCAAAGCCAAGGTTAGCTGACCAAGAACTATGTCAGTCAGTCAGTCAGTCAGTCAAAAACCATCAAGCACACGGTTACCTTCTCGACACAGTAACAATGGAGTCGCTGTCACTTCTGTCCATACATCAAGATGCTACGTTTGGGTATATTACGCTGATATAGTCTTCATCCATGACAAGTTCTTAATATAACAAACTTGCAATCTCCATTAACAGGGAAAAATTCTCTGGAATTATAGTGTCTCATCCAGCGTGGCCTTATACTTCCACAGTGGGTCCTAGGTTTGAGAATCAGATGGACAGATTCTGAGGGATCGACAATAAAGACTCAGATGGACAGATTCACAGAAATCGACAGTACAGACTCAGATGGACAGATTCAGAGATGGATTGTACACAGAAATAGATTGATAGGTTCCGAGAGATCGATTGTAGGGAAACATCTCTCTCTCTCTCTCTCTCTCTCTCTCTCTCTCTCTCTCTCTCTCTCTCTCTCTCTCTCTCTCTCTCTCTCCCTCCCTCCCTCCCTCCCTCCCTCTCTCTCTCTCTCTCTCTCTCTCTCTCTCTCTCTCTCTCTCTCTCTCTCTCTCTCTCTCTCTCTCTCTCTCTGTATTTCGTTTTATTATTTTTTTGATTAACTTATTTATTTATTTTTTATTCATTTATTTATTCATTTATTTATTTATTTCCTTTAGTGTGACTCTTTGGTTTACCCTCCTTTGGTTAACCCCCACCCCTACACCCAATTTTTCTCTATTCTCTGGAACCTTTTTTTTCTCTTTCAACTCAAGTACAGCGGAAAAGTCGGCTAGTGAGTCAGCCACAGAAGCAAGGATCACTCCATCTCTTAAGTAATGAGGCAAGTCAAGGTAGATTAGATTCCCGTCCATCTAGAAAGCTGCTTAAAGCTGGGGTTCTCCGAGATGTACTATGATCGCCTTTAAGGCAAGGAGCAAGACAGAAAAAAAAAGACAGATAGAAACAAACAAGAAAGAGAACAGGATGACAGAAAAAAGAAAAGTGCAGGTAGGTGGTGGTGTGGGTGAGGAGGGGGTGGGGGTGGGTGCAAAAGCGTTACAATTTTCGCTTTCTATTGTAGGCAGTTATGTTTGTTGGAAAGATTCGTGCTTCACTGGTGAATCTCTTTGGATTTTAATTCTGTCACCCTTTCCCACCAGCACACAATGGTCTCTACTCTTCCAAAAAGTGGAACAGGTTTTAAAGTGTCCGTATGATGTTCTGACCTCGGTTTAGAGGAGGGAGGGAGAAAGAGACAGAGAGACAGAGACAGTGAGAGAGACAGAGAGAGACAGAGAAAGACATAGAGAGAACAGAGAGAGAGAGAGACACAGAAGAAGACACAGAGAATAAACAGACAGAGAGAGAGAGAGAGAGAGAGAGAGAGAGAGAGAGAAGAGAGAGAGAGAAGAGAGAGAGAGAGAAGAAGACGAGAGAGAGAGGAGAGAGAGAAGAGAGAGACAGTGAGAAGAGAGACAGAGAGAAACAAAAACAGACAGACAGACTGACAGACTAACAAACAGACAGACAAACAAAGACACCGACACCCAACAAAGACAGGGAGAAACAGGGGGGGGGGGGGAGAAGCAGAGAAAAGGACACTGGCAGTGACATTAAGACTGAAAAGGGTTTATTGCCATAGACACTCCTGTCCTCTGGGCCTCGCAGACACATATTTACAGCAACAACACCCAGGGGAGAAAGCAAATCACCTCAGGGATAAAGCACACTCAGCACCACGGAGACACAGAGAGAGAGAGAGAGAGGAGAGAGAGAGAGAGAGAGAGAGAGAGAGAGAGAGAGGGAGGAGAGAGGGGAGAGGAGAGGAGAGAGAGAGAGAGAGGAGAGAGAGAGAGAGAGGAGAGAGAGAGAGGAGAGAGAGAGAGAGAGAGAGAAGAAGAGAGAGAGAGAGAGAAGAGGAGAAGACAGACGAGAGAGAGAGAGAGAGAGAGAGAGAGAGAGAGAGAGAGAGAGAGAGAGAGGAGAGAGAGAGAGAAGAGAGAGAGAGAGAGAGAGAGAGAGAGAGAGATGAGAGATGAGAGAGAGAGAGAGATGATGAGAGAGAGAGAGAAGAAGAAGAAGAAGAAGAAGAGAGAAGAAGAAGAGAAAAGAAGAAGAAGAAGACAAGCAAGAAAGAAGAAGGAGGAGGAAAGGGAGAGGAGGAGAGGAGGAGGAGGAGGAGGAGGAGGAGGAGGGAGCAGGAGGAGGGTAAAAGGTAAAGGTGTCCAATA
>CM060322.1:20083445-20090945 GCA_030674155.1 Stramonita haemastoma | reverse complement strand
ATCCGAAGGACTTCTGGGGAGAGTGGAGTCAGCACTGATGTTAACTCCAGGAGAAAAGTCTCCTCGACCGGACTCGAACCTGGGTCGTCAAATTGCCAGCGCAATGTTCTGACCACTAGGCTAGGAGAGAGAGAGAAGAGAGAGAGGGCTAGAGAGAGAGAGGAGAGAGAGAGAGAGAGAGAGAGAGAGAGAGAGAGAGAGAGAGAGAGAGGAGAGGGGAGAGATGAGAGAGGAGAGAGAGAGGGGACAGAGAGAGAGAGAGAGAGAGAGAGAGAGAAGAGAGAGAGAGAGATGGAGGTAGAGCGAGACGGAGGAAGAGAGAGAAAATGAGAGACAGACAGACAAATAGACAGACAGAGACAGACAAATATTACAGAGACAGACAGAGAGACAGACAGACAGACAGACAGACAGACAGACAGACAGACAGACAGAGAGAGAGGAGAGAGAGAGAGAGAGAGAGAGAGAGAGAGAGAGAGAGAGAGAGAGAGAGAGAGAGAGGAGAGAGAGAGAGAGAGAGAGAGAGAGAGAGAGAGAGAGAGCTGAGATGAGAGAGAATTACCCTAAGGTAAAAAGAAAACTATGAACTGGAGAAAGAAGAACAGAAGGAGCAGAAAGAGAAAGAAACAGACACAGAGACAGAGACAGAGAGAGGGAGACAGACAGACACATACAGACTGACACACTGACAGACAGACTGACAGACTGACAGAGACAGAGAGAAAGGGAGGGAGGGAAAAAGAGGGACAGAGAAAGAGAGAGGGACAGAGACGGGGAATGAATGAATGAATAATCTTTATTTTTCAAGGGTAACAGAGTGAGTAAGCATTACATACTTTTTTTCATCCGGCCCTTATTACATACTTTTTTTCATCCGGCCCTCATCCGGGACATTGAGGGAGAGAGAGAGAGAGAGAGAGAGAGAGAGAGAGAGAGAGAGAGAGAGAGAGAGAGAGAGAGAGAGAGAGAGAGAGAGAGAGAGAGAGAGAGAGAGAGAGACGAGAGAGAGACAGAGACAGAAGACAGAGAGACAGAGACAGAGACAGAGACAGACAGGACAGACAGACAGACAGACAGACAGACAGGAGACAGAGAGACAGAGAGACTTCAATATCAGACTTCAGACCAGATTTTTACTGGACATCGGCCTTAGGCCACAATACAAGAGAATAGTCGGCAAATGGAGTGAGCATGTGACTAAGTGTAAAAACGTATTACAAATTAGCAAATAAATACATATGAAATAATGTATCAGCAACGACAAAACACAAAAATTAGATCAGCCATTTACAAAATGTTCATCGCAAAACAATTCCCGTGTGTCATAATCAACAATTTTAAATGTTGTATTTAATCAATGTAAGGATCTAGAAAGTAATTTTACATGAAAAATAAATCGCGATAAATTGTATCTATCAGTAGGTTCTGTAGCTTTGAGTAGCATGTGCATAGAAAGTCTTGTGGAATCTTTAAGAAACTTATTTTTCCAATCTTCATTGACAGGACAATTGAATAAAAAGTATTCTTCGTTCTCTTATTGGACTTTACACACGAGGCATTGCTTAACTTCGTTTGAACTATTATAACGATGTGTATAATTATTGTTCAGTGGGCAGAGCATTAAATCGCACTTATGTAACCAACATGTATCCATTTCAAAGATGTACTTCTCTGTTTCAAAATCAGGACTTAATTTTCTAAAACCATCATATTTATTGCGATTCTAATGGTACCAGTCCATTCCTGGGCAAACCAATCTGTAAGTCTCTGCTTAAATACATGCGAGAACAGTTTTATGTCTCATACTCCTTGGTTTAGCCAAACAATATTCTTTCCAGTTATGCATAGTATTTCCCTGATTTTAGAGACCCAGCGCTGTTTCCCCTTTTTAAAATTCGAATTCTAACAACATATAATAATCTTTGTGTGGCAATCTTTCAGAATCCATGTGTGATAACCTAAACCAGAATCTTACACATGCAACATATGTATTTACACACAGTAGGTACCTGCCGAGATCTCCACACACCATTTCATTTGGTGTCTTGGCAGACACACACCTAAGAACCTTTTTTAAAGCAATCAAATATACTTTATTTTTCTAGACGTTCTAGTCTATTCAACCCCAAATTAAAGCTAACATAACAGTATTGGCTGGATTTAACTTTAAGTATCAAATATTTTAAAGAATGTGTTTATTGTCATTTCCTTGCACTTCTGAAGAACTTTGTTAAGCTGTATAACTGTTTTTCGCCTTCAGTACCCAAATATTATGTACCTCTCGCTGCGCTAATCACGGATGTAAAATTAAATCCCAAATAGAAATAACTGTTAACTACCGCTATACCTCTAATCTTCTCGTATCAAAGAACCGTTTTTCATGTTTTGCTAAGTATCCCCCTTCCTAAATAGCATAATCTAACACTTTGTCTCCGTTTTCACTTAGTTTCATATTATCACAACTTTCTAAGACCCTGAATTGATTCTGTAAGCCAGTGGATGCAGTTGACAATAATGCCGAGAGGAGAGAGAGAGAGAGAGTGAGTAGAGGGAGAAGAGAGAGGTAGAGAGAGAGGGAGAGGAGAGAGAGGAGAGAGAGAGAGAAGAGAGAGAGATATGTTTAATGTGTCAGAACGTGGCTTATAAAAGAAAAAATATATACAGTGGCCGGGTTGGGTGGGAGTGGCAAAATATTTGTTCAACAAAAGCCATGACCCATTTTGAAGGACAGGTACATTCTTAAAGTCACCATCAGCATCAGAAGAAAATAACATGAGAAAATTATGTCTATAATGAAATACATTCATGAACACAAAGATATGATAATCTGCATTCATTCACACCATGTGATATAAATCAGCACGGCACCCCAGCTCTCCAACATTCCTTCTAACCTTTTACCTTTTTTCTCCATTCTACTGTGATAATTATCATCATGTAGCTTACTCACACGTCTTTCAGTCTGACCACATCATACCACCACACCAAATGTTTGTTCTGTCGCCTCATCATGACTAAAAGCCCACCCAAAAGGAGCTATCAGTTATATGCCACCAAGAAGCAAGCTACCAATCATCCATGAGGCCCTGCTCTGCTTTTGACTTTTGTCGATAGCATCCCGTGATGCCTAGGTGTTTTAATCTTTGCAGACGAAAAGTCATCGATAACAAACCTTTCTTCTTTCTAATCTGTCTTTTTTTTTAATTTTAGCTCCCTCACGTGTCACTTAGGTACCGCGCTATGACTTTCAGGCAGTGTCCTATAACCTGTGTGGTCGTAGGGGAGCGAGGCATCAGAGACCTCAGCTTCTCTAGGGACCAGCATATTGAGGGCGGCGCCCATCTCGCTGCTTTACCTTCCCTGACCCTAAAGAGGGCGGGTACCCGTTTTCAACTGAGTGAACTGGGGGATTGTACTGAAGCCATGGCGCGCAAACGGTCACCCATTCCACTTGGTAACCACGCTCGACGCTGCTTAACATTGGCTTGGGGAAAGCGAGTGCTCTGACCACTGAGCTATCCCGTCCCCATACACGCGTCATAGCTGGCCTATTCTTCTAGGAATCATGGATAGCTTTTAACACAGGTGCACACGATGGCAAGCGTGTTCTCGAACATAGAATCTGATTACATTGTCTCATCCAAAGGGCTTACAAGGGAATGGGGTTTAAGTATTGTAAACTCCTAATGGGGGAATATCTCTAAACTGGAAAACTCTACAGTGATTTTCCAAATCCGCTCTCCCATATTGCTTTAGGTCAACGAGTCTGACACTTCAAGGACTGAGTTGTCCTTCACCACCACCGCCAACCCTACCACCACCCTTCCATTTTGTTCGCTTTATTTTTGATTTAATGGCAAAAATGACTGTCGTGGAGCCAAACTCTAAAAACGCCCAGTATGAAGGACTAACATTTAATTAGGCCTACTTGTTCTTTCACAACCCATTTAATCAAATCCTTATATGCATTTCAATCGACTTAAACCGGAAATTTTGGTCATGTTTTCTTTCTGATTTTTCGCTCTTTCACCATGCAGTAACGGTATCGAGTAACATATATCCTCATGCACAAATGAGATAGCCTATGCTGTCATCTTCAGTGCTTATGTGTACATTCTTAGCTTTCAAGGGCAGAAAATTCACAAACAGAACAAGAACGACAAGACAAAAAATAAATAATGGCAAAAAACTTACAACAATGTAGACAGAAAAATCCAGTGACTAGAGAACTTACATACCACAGCAAACTGTACATCATAGTTAGCCTAGGCCTAGTTCCACAGCTTGAAAGAGTTCGAAAGGCGCCTGAGCACATTAATGGCCATAGTGATGTCAAAATCGCAAGGTTTCCGTCATAAACGATGACGTTACACTGCAAGGCATCGTATCACAGCTAGGCCTAGGCACAATGTCTCTTTTTCTCTGTATGTATGTATGTATGTAGTAGTACGTAGTAGTGAGTAGTAGTAGTAGTACGTACGTACGTTGTATGTTATATATTTATATATATTATGTTACATATATACACATACATATATATGTTACAGAGAAAATGACGACCGTAAACACAAGATGTTATGTGTACGTTAGCACGGGGGGGGGGGGGGGGGGGAGTCGGCACTGATGTTTTAACTCCAGAGGAAAAATCCTCTTGAACGAGATTCGAACCCGGGTCAGCAGATCACGAGCACATCACTCTGACCACCACGCTATCCTGCCGTAGGCTGCTTAGTGCAAATCAGAACCAAAACCAGAAATCATTTATTGTCATAAAGTCACAGAGAACTCATTAGACAACAAAATAAGCTCGTCTTATTCAATCTAGTCTTACATGTTATTCACTGGATCAGCGTCGCTGAAAATGATGGGCACCAAAAACATCACGTTGCATAGTGTTCTAGAGCGAGAGGAATATATCTTTACTCAGTACTATCTCAAAGTGTTACACAACTATTCTAAACAAAAGACTGTGTCACATGGCTAGAAGATAATGATTTACTTCTCAGATTGTCAAGCAGGATTTCGCAAAAATCACTCGACTATCGATCATATCTTTTACACTGTATGCCACAGTTCAGGAATATCTGAGTAAAAAAAGGCAGAAGATTATGTTTTGCATTTGTAGACTTAAGAAAAGCTTCCGACTCTGTTCGACATAACAAACTTTGAGAATGTTTACATGTTCAATGAGTAAAAGGAAAATTCTTTGCCTATTCGAAAGCTATGTATCAATCATAATGTCGTTGTACATGCTTACATTATAAACTTTCAGAAATGTTTTGATGTCCTATTGGTGCTTGGCAAGGATGTGTTATGAGCCCTACATTATTTTCCGTTTTTATAGATCACATAGCACGCAACATAAAAGAAAAGGGCAAAAATAGTGCACTGTTATTACCATATTATATACAGCTTTTTTACATTGCTGTTTGCTGATGATGTTGCTGTTTGCTGATGATGTTGCTTTACTCTCCACTACCCCTATGGGCCTGCAAACTCAACTTAATGTGTTGCACGAATGTTTCAATAAGTTAAAACTAAGTGTTAATTCTGAAATGACAAAAGTAATATTATTTGGAAAAGGGGGATACTTATGTATACATGGAAAATGGTTTAACGACTCTAAGGAAATAGAATGTGCTAATGATTACTGTTATTTGGACTTCAACTTTACCACTATGATAAGTGTTTAAAGGGGTACTACACATTTAGAGCTGAATAGGGTGTTTCAAAAGAATGAGATGACTTCTACTGTATTCTTTAAAAAAAAACTTGATAGTAAAATTCAGTCAATATTATTATATCCATCAGAAATATGGGGATTGCAGAGACTAGAGGACGTGGAAAAAGTTCATTTAATGGCATGTAAACGATTTTTGGGAGTTTCTACAAGAGCACCAAATAAGATGGTTTATGGGGAGCTTGGCAGATATCCTTTATCTATTCATTCTTGTGTTAATTGCTTGACATATTGGCAAAAACTATTACAGATGGATAAGAATAGATTATCCTTTCAGGCTTACATGAAGCTATTTGGAATGAATAGATCTGGAGGACCTTTGAGCTACAAAAGTCAGATAAATGTTATGTGAAACTGGATTCAATAGTGTATGGTTACGCATAGAGTTGGAGATATAAAAATGTTTTTGTCTGCATGTAAACAGAGACTAATTGATTTGTTTGTCCAGGAATGGGTTGGAACCGTTAGAGACCATAAAAGGTTTGATTTAAATCGAACTTTTAAATCAGTTTTGGAAAGAGAAAAATATGTTTGTGACATGGAGACATACTGTTTCCGTGTTGCCATTACCCAGTTGAGACAGAATGTGCTTCCGCTCAAGAATAACGTTAAATCGATACAGTAGGGTAGCACAGTATAGAAATTGTCCATTTAAAGCTGAAAATGAGCACTAACATATTTTTGAGTGGTGCCTTTATAAAGACTTAAGGGATGAATTTCTAAAAGAATCGGTAAATGTTCCTATACATGTGCTTTCAAAAGCAAAAAATAGAAACAGTAGACACAATTTGTCCATATTTGTTTTCCATGCCGTAAATAGAAGGCAAAATGTAAATCTTTAAAGTCCTCTTATTTATTATTTATTTTTTATTTATTTATTCTATTTATCTTTTAGATTCGAAAATCATGGAATAAGAACTCATGTGCTTTTTTTTAAAATCCAGTTCCCGTGTGTATGCAGTTTTGTAAATCATGTCATCTATTCCCACCGGCACACAATGGCCTACTCTTACGAAAAGCGGAACAGGATTTAACGTGTGCGCATGATGTTCTGCGTGCGTTCGAACACGGGACCTCGGTTTATAGTCTCATCCGGACTTTTGGGGAGAGTGGAGTCAGCACTGATGTTAACTCCAGGGCAAAAAATCTCCTCGAATGGGAATCGAACTTGGGTCGTCAAATTGCGAGCGCAATGTTCTGACCACTAAGCTATCCCGTCCCTGAGGAGCCGAGAGTGGTATTTTGAATGTTTACATTGATACGTTTACTCATTTGACAGGATATGTTTTAAAAGGCGTTCAGTGCTTAGAGCTTTTTTTGATATGCTGCAAAGTTCAGAGGACTTGCGAAGATTACACATCAATGCCATTTCATATCATATACTTATTTTTCTAACTTGTCGATATATTGTTGCCAAAGGCTAAAGTAGACTAAAATCTTTTGAGTTCTTGAGTTCTCTCTCTCTCTCTCTCTCTCTCTCTCTCTCTCTCTCTCCTCTCTCTCTCTCTCTCTCTCTCTCTCTCTCTCTCTCACACACACACACACACACACACACATACACACACACAACACACACACACACATGCACGCACACACCGACGTGCACACACGCTCTCTCTCTCTCTCTCTCTCTCTCTCTCTCTCTCTCTCTCTCTCTCTCTCTCTCTCTCTCTCTCATTCTGTGTCTGTCTGTCGTTCTGCACGCGTGCGTATGTATGCACACGTGCGTCCTTTTCCCCCTCCACCCCCCAAAAAAAACA
>CM060322.1:20053445-20073445 GCA_030674155.1 Stramonita haemastoma | reverse complement strand
TTAAACCTCCTTTACCTACCTTTCCCTAATATACTCACCTCCCTCCTATCTCCCCCCCCTTCCTGTCCCCCCCCTCCTGTCTTATCTCCTCCCTCCTATCCTATTCCTGTCCTATCTCCCCCTATCTACCCCCTCCTGTCCTATCTCCCCCTATCTACCCCCCTCCTGTCCTATCTCCTCCCTCCTATCCTGTCTCCTCCCTCCTATCCTATCCCCCCTCCTATCCTATCCCCCTCCTGTCCTATCTCCCCCCCTCCTATCCCCCTCCCTCCTATCCCCCTCCTGTCCTATCTCCCCTATCTACCCCCCTCCTGTCCTATCTCCCCCCCCTCCTGTCCTATCTCCTCCCTCCTATCCTGTCTCCTCCTCCTATCCTATCTCCCTCCTGTCCTATCTCCTCCATCCTATCCTGTCTCCTCCCTCCTATCCTATCCCCCTCCTGTCCTATCTCACCCTCCTATCCCCCTCCTCTCTTATCTCCCCCCTCTTGTCCCATCTCCTCCCTCCTATCATATCCCCCTCCTGTCTTATCTCCCCCCTCTTGTCCTATCTCCTCCCTCCTATCCTATCCCTCTCCTGTCCTATCTCCTCCCCTATCCCCCTCCTGTCTTATCTCCCCCCATCTCCCCCCTCTCCTGTCCTATCTCCCCCCCCCTCTCCTATCTCCTCCCCTATCCCCCTCCCGTCTTATCTCCCCCCCCTCTCCTGTCCTATCTCCCCCCCCACCTCTCCTATCCCCCTCACCTCTCCGTCCTATCTCCCCCCCACCTCTCCTCTCCTGTCCTATCTCCCCCCCACCTCTCCTATCCCGTCCTATCCCCCTCACCTCTCCCGTCCTATCTCCCCCCCACCTCTCCTCTCCTGTCCTATCTCCCCCCCCACCTCTCCTATCCCGTCCTATCCCCCTCACCTCTCCCGTCCTATCTCCCCCCCCACCTCTCCTATCCCGTCCTATCTCCCCCCCCACCTCTCCTATCCCGTCCTATCCCCCCTCACCTCTCCCGTCCTATCTCCCCCCCCACCTCTCCTATCCCGTCCTATCTCCCCCCCCCCTCCTGTCCTGTCCCCCCCACCTCTCCCGTCCTATCTCCCCCTATCTGTCCCCCCACCTCTCCTATCCCGTCCCCCCATCTCTCCTATCCCGTCCTCTCTTCCCCCCCCCCTCCTGTCCTATCTTTACCCCCCCTCCTGTCCTATCTCTCCCCCTTCCCAACTCCTCCCCACCTTCTGTCCTATCTACCCGCGCAGGGGGGGGGGGGGGGAGGGGCTCCTCCCTCTCATCCAGGCACAAACACAGGAAGATAGACAACACATCTCCTCCAAAGCTCAGAGGATTAGAAGTTAGGGGGAGATCCCCATAGAGATCTGCCATTTCTAACTTGGCTTAAGTTACTGTAATGTATTTTTTATGGCATGTTATCAAACAAACAATTCCAAACTTTCAAGGTGTTTTCCTATATTAGTTTAAAAATGAAAAAAATATATATATTTACAATCATTTACTTCATCTTGTACTTGTTCAAGACAGGTAAACGGCAAATCCTACAAATTCATATAAAAGTTGTTGCTTCTTTTCCATGATATGGCAACTTTTATCTGGACTACTAAGCAACTTTAAACAATTAAAAGGGATTGAATTGTTTAAGATAGTCTCTGAAGGGGAAGTAATATTGATATAAAATAGCCACACAGCATGTGTGTGAGTGTGAGTGTGTGTGTGTGTGTGTGTGTGTGTGTGTGTGTGGTGTGTGTGTGTGTGTGTAAATCATGATATTTTGCCAAAAAAGATCTTATAACATGTTTATATATGGTGGAAAAACTTTGGAAGTTGTTCACTATTTTAAATAATTATTTAGGAATTATTTTCAGTGAGAGTGGCAGTTTTGCAAAATGTAAGGAAAATACTTAATCAAGCTACTAAAGTCATGTTTAGTCTGATAAGGACTGCATGGCAAAAAGAACTACCTATAGATGTGACACTTGATTTGTTCAATAATTGTTTTACCTGTTTTGTTGTATGGGTGTGAGTCTTTAATATTGTTTGTTTATCATTTTGCAATGAATCATTCCTTTTCAGTTCCTGTTAGTATTGATAATACTAATATTAGTATTGTTGAATTCATTTGTTATTTTCCATGCCCCAAAAGGGGTGAAAGGAATTCAATCTTGAATCGTGTGTGCGTGCGTGCGTGCGTGCGTGCGTGCGTGCGTGCGTGCGTGCGTGTGTGTGTGTTTATTTCTCTTTCTCTATATCTGGTCCATCGGTCTGGAATTACCCCCCTCTCTCACTTCACTAAAAGCCTACTTAGGACAGTTCTCAATCCAGTCTCAAGATATGCTTATTTCAAACATAAAAATTTTCCCTCCTGTTTCATTTCTTATCTGTCCCTGCAATGCCCCCCGAAAACAAATTTGCCAATGCCAACTGTCTTCAAACTGTGAGTTGTTTTAACTGTGTTAATTTATGCTGCATGTATTTAGAATTTTTGACACATTCTATATGCTGATAAAATGTTAATTTATTTTAAGGCAATATTACCCCCCTTCAAAGGCTGTCATAACAGTTATGTTCCTTTTTATTGTTTGAAGTTACTCAGAAGTCCAGAGGAAAATATGTATCTAATGTAAATGAAGCAGATATTTTTTTAAGATAAAATTGTAGACTGTGCTGTTTACCTGTTTGAAACAAGTACATGGTGACAAGAAATGTTTAAGATTAAGCTTTTTTTCAATTTCTGATCAGACATGGAAAAGAACCTGTAAAGTGTGGAATTGTTAGTGTAATAAATATGTTGCAAAACTATGAAGGCAACAACTTAAGCTTTGAATTAGGAATGGCAGGTTTCTACGGGATCGCCCCCTAACTTCTAATCCTCCGAGCTTTGGAGGAGATGTGTTGTCTATCTTCCCATGTTTGTGGGGTTTTTTGTTTTTTTTGGGGTGGGTGGGAAAGGAGGGGGGTAGGGAGGGGGAGGGGATAAGTAGAGAGGGGAGGAGCTGGGATAGGCAGAAAGGGGGGGGGGGGAATAGGTTGGTGGAGGGAGGAGAGGGTGATAGGGAGGAGGGGGAGATAGGGAGGAGAGGGAGAGGATCAAGGGGGGATGGGAGGGGGATAGGCGGGAGGGGGCAGGAGAGGTAGGGGGGGGGGATAGTAGGTGGGATGGGGATATGGAGGATTTAAAGTATCAGAATTGCCCATTTCCAGGAGTCTTGCATAACTTCACTGTTCACTATAACTCCTAGAGGGCACAGATTCATTGTTCCCCACGCTAATATTGTTCACTGTGATAGTAGGTATCTGTATACAAACTGGTTTGCTGTCACTCTTCATGTCAGCATTTAATCCTTGGCGACTGTGCTGCCCCCCCCTCCTAATTCCTTTCATTTTCTCTCTGTCCTTCACCTCACGTCACAACTGTAGTGGGTGATTTTATTTTTTTGTCCTTTACTTTCAACGGCCGTTCTCCCTCGTTCGACCCAGAGCCTTAAAAACGACACTTTCCTGAGTAATGGGACTGGAGTACTTAACCATTCATGAGCTGTGGCGTGGATGAGATGGCACTGAAGCCTCTTCCCCTTCACACGGGAAAGTTAATTAAAAGAATGGAGCGCGTCCGACATGGCCAAAGAGAAGAGCGGTGTAGGAGTCAGCAGCCCTTGAATTTTAAATAGAACTATCCATTATTTCGGGAGAATTTCTTCTTTTTTTCTTTTCTTTTTTTAAATTCTCCAAAGGAAGTCTCGAAGTGTCATCGCGTGCAAAGCGTTCCATATAGATCTACTTAATACCGCCAGACATTTTATCACTCATAAAATCCACAGAACAGACTTTCTGTGGGAGGGCAGAACAGACTTTCTGTGAGAGGGCGTGCGATGTGCATTTGTGTACATTCTGTGCATTGTCGTGTTTCCGCGATTCTCAGAAAGGTGATACTATTTATGAAATTTTTATGTGCACACTTGGTTTTCTGCATGCAGGATTAGACGAACGGGCACGGGCATGTCCGTGCACAGTCTGGGATATTGTGACAAAAATTTCACTTCTTAATTTACCCCCACCAATCGAGAGTCAAACCCCCAGCCCGCGATATTCTGACATAAGAAAAAGATATCCACTGCTTTTTCCACTCGGTTATTACACAGATGGAGATGGAAGAAGAGGAAGAAGAAGAAGAAGAAGAAGAGAAGAGAAGAAGAAGAAGAAGAAGAAGAAGAAGAAGAAGAAGACGAAGAAAAGAGACGACGACGACGACACGACGACGACGAACGAAGAGAAGAGAGAAGAGAGAAGAGAGAAGAAAGAGAAGAAGAACAACAACAACAACAACAACAACAACAACAACAACAACAACAGCAAGCAGAACAAGAAGCAGAACAAGAATATAAACATAAAGAACAAAATCAAGAAGAAAGAAGGAGAGAATAAGAAGAAACAGAAGAAGAAGAAACAGAAGCAGAAGAAGAAGAAGAAGAAGAGAAGAAGAAGAAGAAGAAGAAGAAGAACAACAACAACAACAACAACAACAAAAACAAAAAGAACACGAAGAAGAAGAACAACAACAACAAGATCAACAAGAAAAAAAAAGAAGATAGCTCGTGGAATCAGCACCACAGACAGACAAAGCCTGTGAGAACGATGGCAGCCTCTACAGACCAGCGCAGGCAGTCTTTCAAACAAGCAGGCAGAGGCAGGCAGGCAGGCAGGCAGGCAGGCAGAGGCAGTCAATAAGTCTGGAGCAGTAAAACTAAATCACAAAAACTGCCAGAGCGAATCAGACAGACAGATACAAAACAAGCTAGTAACCTCTGCTAATGTGGTGCTTCCCCAGTTCAAGATAATAAGAAGTTATCCAGACGAGAGATAGAAAGCTGATACATGCTGCTGTACACACTCGAGAGAGTGGTAGTCGTACATACACACATGGTAACGTGACACGTTCGACGTAGTTGTCGTTGTTTCTTTGTTTTACTTCTTGTTTGGTTTTCTTTTGTTTGGTGGTTGTTTGTTTTTTCTTCTTTCTTTTTTTTTTTACTGTCAATATCAAACTGTAAACAACCGTCAAGCACTTTTGTTCAATCTAGGTGATGTGCGTCGTCATCAAAATCAGAAACGTAACAGACTAAATAGTGAATATCACACTCATTGATCGGGATATATATATATATATATATTATATATATATATATATATATATATAATATATATATATACTTGTGTGTGTGTGGAGTTTTAAACCAACACAGTCCGCCCTTCTTACTGCAATGAAACGGCGTTTTAAAATCCAGCCCTCATAAAAGCGGGGGGGGGGGGGGGGGGGGGGGGGGGTAGCTAAGTGGTCAGAGCAATCGCTTTCCCCAAGCCAAGTTAAGCAGCGTCGAGCGTAGTTACCAGTTGGATGGGAGACCGTTTGCGCGCCTTGGCTTCAGTACAGTTCCCCAGTTCACCCAGCTGTAAATGGGTACCTGCCCTCTTTAGAGTCAAGGAAGGTAAAGCTGCGAGGGAGAGGAAATGGGCGCCGCCCTCAACATGCTGGCCCTAGAGAAGCTGAGGTCTCTGATGCCTTGCTCCCCTATGACCGCCTAGGTTATGGGACACCTTTACCTTTACCTCATAAAAGGAAACCATCTGAGAAACTCTTTGGTCCAAAAAGTTCTATATCAGATCATCATTGATAAAAACCTACGCGTTTTCAGAATGGAGATGTCTAAAGTGTGATAGATTTAAATTCAAAATCCAAATAGTTTATTTGTTTTTTATTTTGTTTTGGTTTCAGACTTTGCCTTTCCACGAAGGCACAAACCTGTTTGGATCATACATTCCATCTGCTTGAAAATCCGCCTGACATAACGCTCGAAAACTCAGGCATACTCCAAAGTTCCTGTAAAAGCATCGAATCTCATGTATGTTGGCCCTTTTTTTTGGTGTGTTTTTGAAACCCATTGAAAATTGGTGTGAAGTACGACAAGTTTGATATGCATATGTGATCTGCATCCACGCAGCCCACCACACAATGATAAGGATCTTTCATACATATGCTTATTTGATCTGCAGGCTTGTATACCCAAAAGACAGCGCAAATCTCCACATTAGCTGATGTGGAAGGTCATAAAATGTGCCCATAGGGGACGGGAGAGCCTAGTAGTCAGAACATTGCGCTCGCAAATTGACGACCCGGGTTCGATTCCCGTTTGAGGGGATTTCTCCCGTGGAGTTAACATCAATGCTGACTCCACTCTCCCCAAGAGGCTATAAACCGAGTCCCCGTGTGCGAATGCACGCACACCATCTTGCGCACACATTAAACCCTGTTCCGCTTTTCGTAAGTGTAGACCATTGTGTGCCGGTGGGAACAGATGACAAGATTTACAGAACTGCACACACACGGGGACTGGATGTAAAGAAAAGCACATGAGCGCTTATTCCATTATCCTCGATATAAAAGAATAAATAAATAAATAGATAAATCAATAAATAAAACCTGCAACCCGCAACCTCATGACATGATGTTTAAAACTGTATCGCCTTTCAAGCTTTGCTATAATTATAGCGCATGCCTGCAAATTCAAAATCCTTTTTAAAGCCTCCATCTATATCTCGCTATAATTATTGCCATGCCAACATCCCATCACCGATACAGAAACGCACTTAAAACCGTAAATCATGGTCTTGGATCACACCTATCGACACGTGAGCCATTGAAAGCTTTTTTTTTTCTGCCACGCTGTCCATTACTCTCCACTTTGCTGACAGGCTGTGCCTGACAGGGCGATCTGCAGCGGAATTTACGAGTACTACTACAACTCATTTTTTTTATATTATTATTATGAACGCTGAAAGCAAACAAGCGGGCTCTTTCCGAGGCTATTCATAGCTTGCAGACTGCTACAAATAGCTGCTACATGAGCAAAGTTGTAAGTAGCGTGCTTCAGATTTTGGTCCCCGGAACAAAAATGAGCTTTCTAAATTTACAGCCCTCGTGTATTGTGGCTATGACGTCAATTATTGTTTATTTGGCCATTAACAAACGCTCGGCGACATACTAATCATTAGCAATCTGGGGCTATGATCATTAATCATGCTGTCGAGGAGCTTTTTTTTTGCTAGAGGTTATACAGTTTGTTTTCTCTGTCTGTTTGTATGTCTGTCTGTATATCTGTCTTTCTGTCTGTCTGTCTGTCTGTCTGTCTGTCTGTCTTCTGTCTCTGTCTGTCTGTCTGTCTCTCTCTCTCTCTCTCTCTCTCTCTCTCTCTCTCTCTCCTGAATCTTATCTCCCACTTGCTTTTTATATCCCCCTTTAACCCCCCCCACCACACACCCCACACACTCTCCCCCCCCCCCCCCTCTCTCTCTCTCTCTCTCTTCTCTCCTCTGTGCCAGTTCCTTAAAAAAAAAAAACGTGTTAGTGAACTTGTTAGAAGTTGGTGTGAGTATAATCCCCCTCCCCACAAAATAAAACAAAACAAAAAAGTGATGTAAGAACAAACGAATAAATGAAAGAACAAACAATGATAAATGATAGAAGAGAGAAAAGCAGGGAAAAAAGTCTGGAAATGAATGAATGAATGAACGAATAAATAAATGAATGAATGAATGAATTAGTTAATTAATTAATTAATTAATTAATAGCCTCAAGTCACTTTCGCGCTGATGACAACTGTCAACATATTTGTATATGCACGAAATATCAACACAAAAACTTTGTGCGCGCACACACGCGCGCTTCTTCTTCTTAATTTTTTTTTTTGCTGAAATATATTACTGCAAGTTAGTCTAGAAATTGGTGCAATACATGTTTATACACACACGCACACGCACTCATGCACGCGCATGAGAGAGAGACAGACAGACAGACAGACAGACAGACAGACAGACAGACAGACAGAGACAGAGAGAGAGAGACCGTGAGACAAAAAGGTGAAATCTTAACAGTTTTGATATGCATTGGCCGTTGGTCAAAATACTACAATGACAAGATAGGAGAATTGAATTCAAAATTAAGGGAAAAAATTGTTTAAATCGTTACAGTTTTCATCACAGAGAAGAGAGAGACAGAGACAAAGAGCCAGCCAGACTGACAGAGACAGAGATAAAGAGACACAAAGATAAAGAAATCTGACAGATATAGGATACCTATTATACTTCTCCATACAACTAACTCAAAACACTGACGACTGCACACACATACAGACCTATTCATACACCTATGAAACAAACATGAAAAATCGTGGACACACACAGACCATAAGCCTGCGCGTGCACACTCACTTTAGTATACACACGAACATGCAAACCCCCCCCCCCCCCCATCCCCACACCCATATCCTGTACAATTTGATAAACATGCAGACAGAGGGACAAACAGGCAGCAGACATAGAGATTGAACGGAGATCAATGCCATAAATTCATTGAGAGAGAGGAGAGAGAGAGGGAGAGAGAGAGAGAGAGAGAGAGAGAGAGAGAGAGAGAGAGAGAGAGAGAGAGAGAGAGAGAGAGAGAGAGAGAGAGAGAGAGAGAGAGAGAGAGAGAGAGAGAGAGAGAGAGAGAGAGAGAGAGAGAGAGAGAGAGAGAGAGAGAGAGAGAGAGAGAGAGAGAGAGAGAGAGAGAGGAGAGTTAATAAACATGCAGCGCAGGCAGACAGACAGGCATACAAACAAACAGAGAGCAGACATAGAGATTGAACGGAGATCAATGCCATAAATTCATTAAGAGAGAGAGAGAGAAGAGAGAGAGACAGACAGACAGACAGACATACAGGCAGAGACAGACAGACAGACAGACAGACAGGACAGAGGACAGGGAGAGGACAGAGACAGAGAGAAAGACAGACGACAGACAAACTTAAAAGGAACAGGGATATTTTGGCGGAGCAGACAAGAGATATTACACACACACACATACATACATACACACAAACACACACACACGTACACACACACACACGTATACACACGCACGCATTCACTCACACACACACAAACACACATTGACAAACACACACACACACTCACACACTCACCCGCCCACCCACAGAGAGAGAGAGAGGAGGGGGAGGAGCGAAGAGCGAGCGAGACGAGGAGCGAGGAGAGAGAAAGAGAGAGAGAAGAGGAGAGACAGGACAGACAGACAGACAGACAGACAGACAGAACAGAAGACAGACAGACAGAGACAAAGCGGTACAGAAAGAGAGACAGACAGACAGACTGAGAGAGACACAGAGAGAGAAAGAAAGAGAGACAGACAGACTGAGAGAGACACAGAGAGAAAAAGGAAGACAGACAGACGGAGAGATAGAGAGAGAGAGATTATCCTCGAAATAAAAGAATAGAATAAATAATAAAACAATAAAACAACACACACACACCACAACACAACACCACGCACACACACAACACAACAAAACAACAACACAACAACAACACACACACACAACACACCACACTCACTCACACAGCACAACACAACACACACAACCACACAACACAATACAACACAACCACAACACAACACATACAGGCACATCACAACACAACACACATACACACACACGTACACCCCCACCCCCCCCCACACACACACACACACACACACACCACACACCACCACACACCAACCACCAACCACCACCACCACCCAACACACACACACACACCGCACACACACAACACCCCACCCCACCCTACCCCCCTGCACACACACACACAACAACACAACAACAAACACAACACAAACACAACACAAACTCACCAGCAGAAACAGCAGGCACGTGCCCCGCTGTCTGTGACCTGGGAAGGCGAGGAGGGCGGTGAGTCGATGACCTGACGTTGACTTTGACTCTGGATCTGACTTTGACTGGAAGAAAGGCCCCCACCCCGACTCTTCCTCATTCTGAAGTCATTCTCGGGAAGAGACGAGGAGATAGGAGGACGTGGGGTATGACCAGATGACCGGGACCAGTGCAGAAAGAGAGAGAGAGGGAGAGAGAGACAGAGAGAGAGAGAGAGGACAGAGAGAGGGGGGAGAGGGAGGGAGACAGAGAGGGAGAGGAGAGGAGGAGGAGATAGAGGGAGAGAGGGGAGGAGTGAGAGAGAGAGAGGGAGGGGGAGGGAGAGAGAGGAGAAGAGGAGGAGGGAGGGGGAGAGAGGGAGGTATTTATTTATTATTTAATTCTTTTATATCGAGATAATGGAGAAAGACTCGGTGTTTTTACTCCAGTCCGGTGTATGAGGTTTTAAATTGTACTGTCACCGGCACGCAATGGCTACTTACAGAAAGAGCGGACAGGATTTAACGTGAGGGAGGCAAGGGTGCTGGTGCGTTCGAGACTGGGGCCGGGAGTATAGTTATTCGATGGAAGATTTGTTTGTGTGGGTGATTGATAGTAACGAAGTATCTTCAAAGAAAATATTTATTTATTATACATTTATGCTTTCAATCAGAATTAAGAAAAGCAATTCAGCTGTGTTTGTACATACAGTACACGTATTCGTTTTAAAATCTTCATCATTTAAGCATTCATACAAGCAACGGGCGTGCGCAACACTGCGTGCGTTGCACACTGGCCTCGATGATCTGCGATAATTTGTTGTATGTTGTTGTATGCTTA
This sequence comes from Stramonita haemastoma, assembly GCA_030674155.1. Lineage (NCBI taxonomy): Eukaryota > Metazoa > Mollusca > Gastropoda > Neogastropoda > Muricidae > Stramonita > Stramonita haemastoma. The sequence continues at coordinate 20,062,840 of CM060322.1, read as the reverse complement.
CAAAGCACTTTCAAAAAAATATATAAATCAGCCAGCATCAAAACAAAGAAACTTTCGTCAAATACCAAGACCATCTACTTCATATTAGATATTGGATTTAAAGGTCACTGTCTTGTTTTCTTGCTTTCTATTTACTTGCTTTATTTGCCACTTGTGTGTGATTGGTAAAGTCTGTGTTTTTTTGCTGTTTGTGTTTGTGTGTGTGTGTGTGTGTGTGTGTGTGAGAGAGAGAGAGGGAGAGAGAGAGAGAGAGAGAGAGAGAGAGAGAGGAGAGAGAGAGAGAGAGAGAGAGAGAGAAGAGAGAGAGAGAGGAGAGATACGATAAGAGATGGAAATGAGAGCTTGAGAGATCAGGAGATGTGAGAATGATAAAGAGTGAATGAATGATGACGACAATGACAATTGATCGAGCTGAGCGACGACGACGTCGATTAGAATGATGATGATGATGGGGGGGATGATGATGATGATGATGATATGATGATGGTGGTGGTGGTGGTAGTGGTAATGTGATGATAATGATAACGATGATGATAATGATGATGATGATGATGATGATGATGATGATGATGATGATGATGATGATGATCGATGATGATGATGATGATGATGATAATTTGTATTTCTTTGTATTTTGTACCACTTTAGGTCACAGCAGATTGCGTGAAATTCGGGCTGCTCACCCGGGGAGAGCGTGTCGCCACAAATGCAGCGCCTACCCATTTTTTTTTTCTTTTTCCTGCATGCAACTGTATTTGTTTCCCTATCAGAGTGCCTTTTTTCTACAGAATTTTGCCAGGGTCAACCCCCTTGTTGCCGTGGGTTCTCTTACGTGCGCTAAATAGTGATGTGTAACACACGGGACCTCGGTTTATCGTCTCATCCGAAAGACTAGCGCCCAGACCACCACTCAGGGTCTAATGGATGGGGAAAAAATTTTGGGCCCAAACGGTGTACGAACCACCGCACACTCCGACCCAGACTTTTTGCTTTCTAGGCAAGGCGCGTTACCACCTAGACCACCGACCCATCGATGATGATGATGATGATGATGATGAGGAGAGGGAGGAGGAGGAGGAGGAGGAGGAGGAGGAGAGGAGGAGGTGGATGACGATGATGGTGGTGGTAGTGGTGGTGGTGGTGGTGCTGGTGGTGCTGGTGCTGGTGATGGCGGCGTTGACGATAATGACGTTGTGTTGGTGACGTGACAATGAAGAAAAGACAATACAACTATCACAGGGACACGCGGCGATAACGGAAATAGTGGTCGTGATGATATGTAATCGTGTTGAAAGAAAGTAAAATGAATAAAGAAAACAAGAAAAGCCAAGGCAAGACAAGACAGACAGGGGAAAAAAAGGACGACAACGACATTAATGATGATGACACTAATAACAATGACGACGAGACAAACAACGAAAATAATACGATGAAAATGACGATGACGACGATGATAAGGAGGAGGAAGAGGATACCAGCGACAACAAACACACCACCAGAGCAAAACAACAACAACAACAACAAAAAACCCGCAGACACTCAGAGATGAACGATCACAAGTCAGACCAAAAAAATACCCAACGAAGTCAGACTGACAGGCAGACAGAAGAAACAGGCAGACAGCCAGACAGACAGACAGCTAAAACAAATAAACAGTTAAAAACAAATGATCTAGGGAAATGGAAAGAGCAACTGGATAAAAATCAGATCCCGTTTTTCTCTTTTTGTTTGCAGGTTAGGTTCTTTCCATGTCTGTTTGCTGGATGATTTTTTTTTCTTGCCTCGCTCATTTGTTTGGTTGGCTTGTTTACATGTTTACTTGCTTCCATGTTTACCTGTTACTGTCTCTGTCTGGTGATTTCTAATAAAAACCGGCAGCAACAGTAACAAAACACAGGGAAGTCTGTGTTTTGTGTCGTGCTATATTTTACTACTTTTTTCCACAACAAAACGCATACACACATTTAAACAGCTAAAAAAAACAAACCCTTTACTTACAATTTCTAGGCAGTTAAGATCCATAAATTATTATATACTCGCCTTATATTCATACAATGTTGGGTACACGCTTACAATAGGCTTAAATTGCAGTATAAAACACAAGTTAACGAAGAAAGTTTGTTGTATTGGTAACACGCATGCTTACTACTTCGTCACACTCACACCAGACTTAGCTTTTAGCACATATACAAAACACCAAGTTTAACACCAAGAAATTTTGTTATATGTATGCAGTTTTGTAAATTTTGTCATCCTTTCCCACCGCGCACAATGGCCTACTCTTCAAAAAAAAAAAAAAACGCAACGGGTTTTAACGTGTTCGCAAGATGTTCTGCGTGCGTTTGCACACGGCACCTCGGTTTAGTCTCATTCGAAGGACTTTTGTGGGGAGTAGAGTTGGCACTGATGTTAACTCCAGAGAAAAAACCCTCTTGAACGAGATTCAAACCCGGGTCAGCAGATCATGAGCGCAATGCGAAACGCTCTAACCACCAGGCTATCCCGTCTAGATTTCCATGGTAAGAGACAGAGACAGGGAGAGAGACAGACAGAGAGACAGACATAATAGTCAGGGAAGACAGACAGAAGGGCAGACAGACAAACAAAATCAGAGTCCCATGGTAAGAAACAGAGACAGAGAGAGACAGAGACAGGCATAATAGTCAGGGAAGACAAACAGAAGGACATACAGACAGGCAGGCAGACAAATGGACAGACTACCAAAGCCAGTGATCAAAGACTCGTCGTTAATGGCAGGAAATAAGCCCGGAACAATAGAAAAATCAGCTCTTTTACTTGATACCTCAGCGCTCATTCAGAAGCTCAATGGAGATACGGAAGAAGGGGGGTGGGCTGGGGGAGGGGGGGAGAGGGGTAGACAAAAGGACAAGTCCCAGCCCTACCCCCAAGTACTCTAACGGACCCTTTCGCTTTGGCCTCTTCCGGAAAAGATGGCATTAAATCCACAGGGATCGCAGTAAGCCACGATTGTTCCTCCCTGAGGAGAGAGAGCTCATCAGATTAGCCCCCCCCCCCCCCCCTCCCCTAGTTATTCCTAGTTAGCAACTGCAGAGAAGAAAAGCTAGCTGCCATAGGTACAAAAAGAAGAAAAATATTTTACCGTAGGTACAAAAAGAAGAGGACAAATCTCTTTCCTCTTTTTTCCCTTAGGCTTTTGTCTCGTGAGTATGAAACAAATGACACAGTCAAAATCTCATTTCCCCTTCCACGCAGGAGTGCTTGCATTCGAACAGTTTCTTTTTTTTCCAATTCTTTTTTCTTTCTTCTCTCTTCCTATTGTTTTGTGGATCAGTGGTCCAGAATAATGCAGCTGTTCCTGGGTTTGGATTCCGCCCCAAGGAGAAGATTCTTCCCCTTATCCGCTATATCAAAAGAGATCATCGGGGTGAGAGTCTTTCAGGTGACACCAACGACAGATGCTTTCATGCATCAAAAGAATCCACGGCAATTGGAATAAAGACGCTCTCCTTGGAGAAAGAAATACAATACACGTGCAGACATAGGAAAACGAGTGGTGCCGTGCTCTGCCTGAAGCCTGGAAACGCAGTAGCCCTAATCACACACAGCGACTGCTGTGACTTATTTCTAAAGGCTGTAAAATGGTCATTAGTTCTTCTCTTCATTCATTCAGTTTTTGTCTTTACAGCATTTTCTCTTCCTTCCTTTTACTTTTTTCTTCTTCCTTCCTTCTTCCTTCCTTACTTTCTTTTTTTTTCCTTCTTGGGGTTTTTTTCTATGTCTTTTCTGTAGATGTAGCATTGTGCGTGCACCGGTACAATTCAAACAACTACTGTAATATTGAAGAGTTCAACTAATTCAGCATCTTCAAACAGAAATTTAGAGTAGCAAGAGTAAAAACGCGAAGCACACGATAAAGAAATTCCAATCAAAGCAGCTTCTTTAATTTCACAAGTGTTTTAAATAAAGTTGCATTGTAGTTAAACATGCCTTTTTTTTTAAACAGAACAATTTTTTAAAAGACTGAAAAAATAAAGAGAGTTTGGCACAAACAAGTAAATCATTAATCTTTTTTTTGCATGCGAAAATATCTGGTATAATCTCTATTTCTGTTTAGAACCCCTATATTCTATCACATGCGTGTATGCTACACAAAGACACAATCAAATAGCAGTATCCATTGTTAATAAATCAAACCTATGCACCGTGTCTCATTCCGTTTACATTGCACAGACGAGTAATAGGTACACCACTAAAATAAAGATTAGACAGGAATGAAGTATGCATTTCAGCAACAACAACAACAAAAAATTTAAAAAGCAGTCATGCATGCACAAAGATATCTTCCCTCACTGGATAGAGGTAAACGCACTTGGCTACTCCGAAGTATCTCAAGTAATTAATTTGCCTAAGGTAGAAATTCATACACATCACAAGCAGACTCAAAGAAGGAAAGAGAAAGAAAGAAAGAAAGAAAGAAGAAAGAAAAGAAAAAAGAAAAGAAAGAAAAAGAAAAAGAAAGAAGAAAGAAAGAAAGAAAGAAGAAGTGAGAAAGAAGAGTGAAGAAAGAAGAAGAGAGAAGAAAGAAAGAGAAAGAAAGAAAGAAAGAAAGAAAGAAAGAAAGAAAGAAAGAAAGAAAGAAAAGAAAGAAAGAAGAAGAAGAAAGAAAGAAAAACCTTTTCCAAACAAAATCTGTATTTTGTTTTTGAATGTGCACAAAAAGAATTCGTGGTGGATTAATATTGTCAGCAATTCTACCATGGGAATATGAACAAAATTTACAGCAAGTTTCTGTGTGAATGTATATTAATTACAATTGCTTTTGGAAGGTGGAGAAGAGGTTAAACTACAGAATGCACTAACCATTTCACCCAATCAAACGCAGGCCACAAGTCATGATAGTTAACAGCTAAGATCAGTGCGTGTTCAGACTGCTTACAACGGAAGACTGGGATATGTCGGCCTAGCTTCCAGTCTCTCGCCTGCACGAGCATTGTTTTCGGAAGATACAGATGTCCCTGCCTGCAGAAACGCCTTCACAGAAGCAACATTTTGTTGCTGTTTTTTGTTTTTTTTAACGACCGTAGTATACACCTTCTAGAAGACTCACTGATCATGGGTGGAGGTGGAGAAAAAAACTGTCAAGGCTACCTCAAAATGCGTATGCTCATATCTCCTAAAGTTGAGTGAGGTGTGCCGTCACTGAGAATATCTTTATTGGTGGGTTTTTTTTTAAGGTGAAAACTATAATCACTACATTTTTCTCTTCCACTAAAAAAAACAATGTACGTTTATAAACTCTGTATTTGTACCCGAGTACAATTATTATATTTTTCTGAGAAATAGTAAGGGAGGAGGGGGGTGTGGATGTTGCCAGTAAGTCACTCTCAGGATGGCTTTGGTGGAAGCGCAATATGTACCACTGTGGGCGGACTGACTGTCGAGTTATAACCCGCCACACAGTGTTTTTGCTATAGGCCTATCTCTCCTCTTTGCGTTTGAAGTGTGAGAAGCGTATGAAGTCAAAAAACTTTCTCGTCCACTCAGCTGCAGTATTTACGTCAATTGTTAGGTTGTAGGTACTTCCAATTTTACTCTTTTTTCTAGGTAAACATGCTCTTTGACTGAATTAGAGGCCGACAAGGAAGGAAGGTCACTGTAACTGCGCAATAATGTAAATCTATCTCTTCAAAGTCAAAGTCAATTTTTTCTTTCAGATGGTATATTGAATAAGTATTGATTTGCCTTTTATTCATCAAGCCATCTATCCAGGAACAAAAAATCATTTCATCAGTGATATTTATTTGCGACAGATTTCGGCAACCTCTAAAAATAAAATATTGCTATAAGAAAAAAAAAACAAGCAAAAACAAATGCACTCAAAAGTCACACACACACACACACACACACACAACACACACACACACACACACACACACACACACATAACACAACATGCACGCACGCACGCACGCACATGCACACGCACACCGCGCGCGCGCGCGCGTCGCGTGCCCGCCCACGTGCTCTTCGCACAGTTTGTTGTCTACAAATCCTGAGGTGATCCTCCTGAAAGCCTTCCTCATTCAAAATATTTTTTCATGATAAAGAGAACCAACCACAAAGGACTACCCATTATAATCTGTACCGTATTTGTATTTTTATGGTTAATGATTTGTCATGATATTTCTTGTTATTTTTACGTCAGGTTGTTGTCAGTGGAGAAGGCAGTACTGGGGAAAGGGCATGCAGCACTGCCATGGCAGAATCACGGGGTAGATAGATGAACTGCGGTTGGACAACGGTAGTCAGCTCGGACAACTGCAGTCAGTCATACAACTGTGGTTGCCTTTCATCAACCCCCACTCCTACCTTCTTCAGGAGCACTGACTATACATGCCCCTGCCCTGAAAGCTGAGAGAGTCTATTGACTGCGGAGGTAAAAAACGAAAATGCCAAGAAAAGGACAACAGGAAAAAAAGTGAATTGACAGAAGCCAAAGAGACAGACAAAGATACTTTTCTTGTACACAGTTTTTAGATGATGAGCCTATCATTCATACTGAAAGAGCCTCTGTCTTTACGTGGAGGGGTTATGTAAGGTATATGGCATCAAAACACGTGGTTATTTTATCACTCTCCTTTTTCCGAAAAAATGCAAAAAAACATTTTTTGTTACTATCATTATTATTGTCTTCGTATTTCTTGTGGTTGTGAAATGCACTGTTATAGCCAGCCACACCTGGGTTTCTTCTATCACAGTCTCTGCGAAAGCGTTCCAAGAGAATCTGTGAATGTCAGGCCGCCTTAGGGCCATCGGCTAGAAAAGACTATGTAAAGGTCAGTTGTATGGCGTCAGTGGCGCTTGTTAGTACCTTCTACAAAGTCATTTTCTGATGAAAGGAAAAACCTAACAAACAAACAAACAAAAAAAAACGATTACAGAAAAGCCGCGAAACCACACTAATGAGCATCTGCTTTAGGGATGATTTCGAGTGTATTAGTGTTATGTTGCCACAGGAAACCAGTGTCGTCAAAGATGCAGTGATGAATTGTACAAATCTGAAGTCAATCTATTAGGATTTCAATTTGAACTCTCTGCACGTCTTTTTTTTGTTCTGTACCTTCGTCATCAAAGCTTAGTTTGTAAAATTTCATTCATTTTCATAACTTGGGTTATTTTGTCTTTTTCTAATTTTGATATCTGCTAATTTCCGTGAGTCTTGTTAGTTTAACATTTTTCATATGAAGAAAAAAAGGCTAATATTTTCCTAATCAATTTTAGACTTAAATGCAGTTACACAGCAATGTTCAGACTAAAACAGATCTTATGTGAACAGTCAATCAATATAAACCAGCGTCTTAAACAGCCACGTGTATTGATCTGGGTTGATTTATGTTTTTATTCCTTGCCTAGAGCCATGGGGAGATTTTGCGTATGCAGCAACTTCCCCAACATGACAATAGTTACACTCAGACTTTACGGATTGTGTCTAATCACCACAGAAGCGGTGTTTAGACGACCCGGGTTTGATTCCCGGTTGAGGGGATTTTTCCCATGGAGTTCACATCAGTGCTGACTCCACTCTCTCCAAAAGTCCTTCGGATGATACATAAACCGAGGCCCCGTGTCCCAACACACGCGAAACATCTTGCGCACACGTTAAATCCTGTTCCGCTTTTCGTAAGAGTAGGCAATTTTGTGCTGGTGGGAATAGATGACAAAATTATAAAACGCATACGCACGGGGACCGTATGTAAAAAAAAAAAAAAGCACATGAGTGCTTATTACATTATCCTCGTTATAAAAAAATCAATAGAATAAATCAAAATGCGGTTTTTCTTCTTTTAAAAAAACTGTCTCCCGTTCTACCGTTACACAATGCCCTAATCTCCCTAAAGATGGAACGGGTTTAATGCGCGTGCGAGATGTTCGACGTGTGCTCGTTCATGTGACTCGGGTTATAGTCTCATCCGAAAGACTTTCAGGGGAGGGGAGTGGCAACTGAAGTTAATCAACTCCAGGAAAAAAATCCACTGGAACAGGCATCTTGGTGGCGGCTTGAACTTGTGCCATCTGATCGCGAGCACAACGCTCTAACCACTAGGCTACCCCCTCTCTTCCCTATATGGGGTTCGTTCGAATCCATCTTTTCGAATACTGGAAATAAACCATGATCTAGAGATAAATTACTGGTATCCTTCAGCTGATCAGCGCTCAGTGCTCAGCCCACATTCCGTGTGTGTGTGTGTGTGTGTGTGTGTGTGTGTGTGTGTGTGTGTGTGTGTGTGTGTGCGTGCGTGCGTGCGTGGTGCGTGGTGCGTGCGTGCGTGCGTGCGTGCGTGCGTGCGTGCGTGCGTGCGTGCGTGTGTGTGTGTGTGTGTGTGCGTGTGTGCGTGTGTGTGTGTGGTGTGTGTGTGTGTGTGTGTGTGTTGTGTGTGTGTGTGTGTTTGTGTGTGTGTGTGTGTGTGTGTGTGCGTGCGTGCGGCTTGCGTGCGTGCGTGTGTGCGTGGTGGTGTAAAATTTCTTAGAACTTGCATCAATCTTCATCTCTCATAAAAATAAACGTATCACTTTGTCATTTATCCCTTCTACACTGACAGATCAGACTGCACAGGTACGTCCCAACGGTCGTTTCTAACGTGTGTGTGTGAAAAGGCCCGTGTGTCGGGGATTGAAGGCAATTTAACGCTTAGCTCTCGTTAGTGACAGTGGTTCCCTTCGCCGCTCTACCTACATACACGTAGGCGCCTCCCTCCATCAACGGTGTGTATTGATCTGCCGATCTGCCGATCCCAGAGATTTTATTTTTATATCAACCCAGCTAATGAGCCGAGGAACGATCGAATCGAAGGTCATCATCAGTGAAAGGGGCAAACAGTGCAACTTGGGTACCTTCATTATTTCAGCATGACCCGTGAAGATGATTGTTGATGATGATGATGACAGTGATCATGACAGTGATGATGATGATGATGATGATGATGATGATGATGATGATGATGATGATGATGATGATGATGATGATGACAATAGTAGGAATCCTTCATTATCGTAAGACTATGGAGCTGCGAGAAGATCATGTCTATGGTGGATCTGTTTGCCTGGAAAGCGCACTGCGATTTGGAGTAAACTTGCTCTGCAAGTACCTGGAGCCTCTTCAGTACTACTCGTGCAAAGTCGTTCCCATCGATGCTGATAAGGGGTATGCCGCGACTGTTACTGCAATCGCTTCTATCCCCTTTGTTTTTGAATAGTGGGACGACGTTAGCATCCTCCATGTCTTGTGGTACTTTGCATTCACTCCAACAGAGGCAGAAGATTTCATGCAACTCGGCGATGAGTGTCTCTTTGCAGCACTTCAGTACTTCGCCACGAATACGTCTTTTCCAGGTGCCCTGCCAGAGGCAAGAGAG
>CM060322.1:20028445-20045945 GCA_030674155.1 Stramonita haemastoma | reverse complement strand
TAACATGGTTACGAGGGAAACTAGCCTTTCATCTGCTTTACTAAGAACATTATCAAGCACATTCCCTACAACTGTTTCATTTTCATTTGTGTATGCTGATTGCTTTGACTCAAGGAGAATACTTCGAGATAAACAGGACGGAGATTTATGCGATATTTTCTCTGTACAGAAGAAATGTTAAGACCAAAACGCAATGATAGGGAAAGAAATACAGTAAATGCAGGAAAAAGAAAAAAAAGGTAGGCGCTGCACATGTGGCGACACGCTCTCCCCGGGGAGAGCAGCCCGAATTTCACGCAGAGAGATCTGCTGTGACATACAGGGGTACAAAATACAAAATACAAAAAAATAACAAAAAAATACAATGAGAACTGTGTTACAAATTTATGTGACCCAATCAGAGGGGGGTCTAAAGGCTCTGCAGATGATATCGAGGACAATCTGGGCCAGAGGATCTAGTGGCCACTGACACCTGGTCATGGTGCTGCTACCTCAAGTCCTGGGAATCAATAGTCTGGGGCAGGGCTGAACTCAGCGGGGCAGAAATACTAGGGGAATGACCTGGGATGTGCTCTGACGTGGAGGTAGGGTCAATGGCCTCTGTATTTCTTCGACCGTGAGACCTGAGGGTTAGTTTGTGGGATACGCTCAATAGTCAATCGTTTTCTGTGTTTACTCTGTAGTGTTTATGTTCAAACCCGAATCTCTCGTTATTTGGTCTGTGTTCTGCTACAAGGTGCCAGTTACCCTCAGCAGTGTTTGCTTTTGAAAAAAAAAATTGACAGAAATATTTATTTTGCTGTGTAGCATCTGGGTTTATGAGTTTTTGATTATCGGTTATGTTCTGTAATATTTGTGATCTGGTTTCTTTTTTTTTTTTAGTTATGCTCTGGTTGCTGTGTAATGTCGGCTTCCATTTCTGCCTTGTAACGTCTGTGTTCTACGAGTTTCTGGGCTACACTTTGTAGTCTCTGTGTTCTGCTAGGAATTCCTGGGATGTGCTTTGTTGTGTCTGTTCTTCAGTGACTTTTCCGTTATGCACTGTAGTATTTGTATTCTTCAATGAGTTTTCCATTATGCACTGTAGTGTCTGTGTTCTTCAATAACTTTTCCGTTATCTTCTGTAGTATCTGTGTTCTTCAATGACTTTTCCGTTATCTTCTGTAGTGTCTGTGTTCTTCAATGACTTTTCCGTTATATTCTGTAGTGTCTGTGTTCTTCAATAACTTTTCCGTTATATTCTGTAGTGTCTGTGTTCTTCAATAACTTTTCTGTTATCTTCTTTAGTGTTTGTGTTCTTCAATAACTTTTCCGTTATCTTCTGTAGTGTCTGTGTTCTTCAATGACTTTTCCGTTATATTCTGTAGTGTCTGTGTTCTTCAATAACTTTTCCGTTATATTCTGTAGTGTCTGTGTTCTTCAATGACTTTTCTGTTATCTTCTTTAGTGTCTGTGTTCTTCAATAACTTTTCCGTTATCTTCTGTAGTGTCTGTGTTCAATAACTTTTCCGTTATATTCTGTAGTGTCTGTGTTCTTCAATGTCTTTTCCGTTATCCTCTGTAGTGTCTGTAGTTTGTTGCGAGATGTTGATTCACAAAATACTTTTGTCTGTAGCATACCGTGTCACTGTGTCAGGATGCTCATATTCTATTGTACCTGTGTTTTATCGTATCATAGCCTACCTTCTGAATTTCCCATGATGTCTATGCTGCAAGGTATCTGTATTCCCCTCTGCTTTTAGTCCGTTCTCTCAGTGTTCTACTCTGTATCATAACCAACAAATAAGAGTCTCCTTATTCGATATTCCTCTGTTTCTCTGTCTCGTTGTTGTACAATGTCTAATATGAAGCATGTTCCTCGGTCTAAAAAAAAGAAGAAAAACAGGTGGCTTTGGACTCAATAGGGTTTTTTGTGGTTTTCCACGTCTTCGCTGCATTGTTTGTATCTATGATGGCATTGTTCCTGGTGCCAGAAGCTTCACCATGTCAGTGTGTAGCCTGCTGGGAGGCCAACCTTCACACGGAGTGCTGCGATGAGTTACAGCTCGCTGAAGACAAAGGACTTGCCAGCACACGCCAGCATGTGACGTTCATTATTTGCATAGCTAGCTGCCATAGCCAAGGGGTGGGATAGCTCAGTGGTCAGAGCGCTCGCTTTCCCCCAGCCAGGTTAAGCAGCGTCGAGCATGGTTACCAATTGGATGGGTGACCGTTTGCACCCCTTGGCTTCAGTACAGTCCCCCCAGTTCACCCAGCTGTAAATGGGTACCTGCCCTCTTTAGGGTCAGGGAAGGTAAAGCAGCGAGGGAGAGGAGATGGGCGCCGCCCTCAATATGCTGACCCCTAGAGAAGCTGAGGTCTCTGATGCCTTGGTCCCCTACGACCACAAAAGGTTATGGGACACCTTTACCTTTTTCTTTTAGCTGCCATGTCGCGGCATGCAATGTCCCATCGGTAGCTGCACCCATGTCAGATGTCCCAGCCCGGAATTCAGTCCCGAGCAGTGGCAGAAGTACAACACTTCAAATACCTTGGCAGCTACATCTCGTCCAACAGTGATATTGAGAAGGAGGTCTCAACTAGAATTGGTCTTGCAGCACAGGCCTTCAACAGACTACAAAACATCTGGAAGTCAACAGTCTTGCAGACCAACACAAAACTAAAAGTGTACAAATCAAACGTCCGCTCAGTCCTCCTCTACGCCTCAGAGACCTGGAGAACCAACAAAAAGATTGAAAGCCGACTCAGAGGCTTTGAAAGCAGGTGTCTTCGCCGCATCCTCAAGATCCACTGGGAACAACATGTTACCAATAGAGAAGTGAGCAAAAGGACTGGCATCAACAATATCATAGAAGAAGTGAAACAAAGGCGATGGAGGTGGCTGGGCCATGTCCTCAGGATGAACAAGACCCGACATCCACATGCTGCACTCAGATGGGCACCACCTGGAAAAAGGAAGAGGGGCAGGCCGTTTAGGTACATGGAGGAGAACTATAGAAGAAGAAATGAAAATAATGGGCAAAACATGGAATGAAATCAGCTGGCTTGCCCAAGACAGAGATGGCTGGAGGAGGACTTGTTGGCGCCTTTTGCTCCACCCGGAGCGAGGAGGATTAAGTAAGTAAGTGGCAGAAAGGTGAATGGCAGGGACAAGGGAAACTCAAGTGCAGCAGAACGGTTACAAGTTCAAAGTAACGCTTGAGAAGATTGGGGGGGGGGGGGGGGGGTTGAGGGGGCTAAAGTCTGTGTGCAGGTTAGTTCCAATATTCAATTTCAAAATGATGCTACCCCCGTCTTCTTCTCTCTCTCTCTCTCTCCCCTCTCTCTCTCTCTCTCTCTCTCTCTCTCTCTCTCTCTCTCTCTCTCTCTCTCTCTCTCGCGTGTCTGTTTATCTGTCTACGTCTGTGACGTGTGTGTGTGTGTGTGGTGTGTGGTGGTGTGTGTGTGTGTGTGTGTGTGTGTGTGTTGTGTGTGTGTGTGTGGTGTGTGTGGTGTGTGTGTGTGTGTGTGTGTGTGTGTGAAGTGAAGACAGAGATTTAAGACCGTTGCACGCACACACATAGCGTACGCCCACATATACGTATGCATCAACCGACAAAGAAAGAGGTAGGGGGAAAAAACATTACGAAACAGACACGGTACGGAAGAAGTCACATAAACGTGACCTGTTTCTATAATTATTTTATAGTGGCGAAACTTCCACCCATCTTCACTCTCCCATTCCTTCCTCCCCCCCCCCCCCCCCCCCCTCCCTTCTTCCTTCGAAAAGAGCACGTAAAAGATGAGACAACTCAATCAAAGGTCTAGACGAGAAAACAGATTAGTGTGACACGGAAAAGATGACAAATCGGACATGTGAGGACGGACGTGAGACAATTATGCACCTGAATCAGCAGTCTACAAATTGGAGCCATCCTTTCTGCCTCAGACCCATTCAGCACAGCCTCTTCCATTCGCTCCCCTCTCTCTCGCCTGGGGCCAAAGTCTTCAAAATCTTCTACGCCGCGCTGCTCCAGCAAGCGGATAGGAAAAGCCGGTGCTGCTTGCCGGAGAGAAAACAAGAAGAAATACACCCAGCGCTTACGTCTGAAGCAAGCGTGGGTCTCCTAGATGGCTTCGGGGATTATTTACTTGTCTGACTCTCAACGTGTCTGTTCCTCTTGCACAATGATAATAATAATAATATCCCTGATTGTTGTTTCCATATTCGTTTCTGACACTGTATCTCTTGCACAATAACACACTCCTGATTGTTACGCTTCCTTATTTCCTCATGTTTTGTTTCTCTGCTCCTTACACCACCTACCGGACAGAGGTTGAAACGCTCGCAAACAACAGTTTCTGGCAACTTATGAGATAATTATGACGTGAGACTGAATTACGTAGTTTCAAACTTGAAATCATACAGCAATGAGTACTATAAAGAGTAGCGTACATTATGTACAGCAATTTGTATCAAGCAGGATTTCAGTTCATTTTGAGATTTCGAAGATGCACTTCCACATATCGGTAAGCTTAAATCTGCAAATTTCCTTTGCAAATGTTTCTGCTTTCAGTCACGTCTAAAGGTCAGATCCTTTGTGTATTATGACTGAATTGGGGGTTCATATAATGTGTTTTGTGTTCCTTTTTAGTACTGCTTTGGACAATTGGTCCTGCGTTTAACTGATTGTTTTCATGATCTACAAGGGCAGACTTTAAAATGAGACTCAACCTAAAATTGTTATGCTTCGTATCAAAGATCATCCATTCACTGATTCATTCATTCTTGCAATGCCTCAGTAAGCATAATGTTAAGGTGATAAATACACCAACCAAATGATCTCTTCCTATTTCAAGAACAAGAAATTTGATTAACATTAACTAGCTAGTACTTAAAAACTGAATACATTCCACGAACTCGGTGATTCTGGATACAACGTAGTGATTGAATAACGTGGGGTATGGAGGAAAAATGAACATCGGTAAAAACTCACTCACTCCGCTATCCAGTTGTCTAGTAGGCTGTTGGTGCAGCATCACTGAAGATTTTGCAACCAGCTTCCTCCACTCCTCGAATTTCCAGCTTTCCGTGACCATTTGTTTCACACAAGGCCAGTCCACTCTCTCAATGGTTTCTTCCTATCGTTTTCTCTGTCTGCCTCTTCGTCTCCCTCTTTGTGCTGTTCCCTCTCGGTCAGTCTTGGCCAGTCCAGATGCTCATGTGACGTGCCCCTACCACTTCAGTTAGCGTTTTTTCATTAAGTCAGGAGCTTCGTATTTGGCCCGATGGCGTTTACAATCTGATTTTCACTTCCTTGCTAGTGATGTGATCTCTGTATGATATACCAAGAAGTTTGCAAAAGCATCTCATCTCCATTGCCTGTATCCTTCTTTCAATGTCTGCTGTTATGGTCCGCATTTCACACCCGTACAATAATCTGGACATGACCAGGGAACGCATCAGTCTGATCTTAAAAATGACGGTGATGTTCTTGACGTTCCAGAGGACTTTCAGTTTGGTCATTGCAGCTGTGGTCTAGGCTATCCCGGTGAGAACTTCAGGTTCTGATCCTTCTTCCACATGCTTCAATTTCACATTGCCATTTTTTTAACAAAAAGAGTTTTACAAGCTGTTTTTTCCTTAATACGATACACAACGTATTGATTTCTACGAAATTTTGATTACTCCAAATGTTGTAAAAGCCAGATTCTTCATGTATGTTTTCAATCACGTTAATTATCGAAATACAGTTAACGCATTGTTATAAAAATTTCATTTTACAAAAATAGAACAGGTTTAACATTTCGTCAACTAAAACTTACACTAAATTACCAAAATCCGATTGAACCATTAATCTTACCATTCATACATAGATCCTCATTGACACGAGATAACGAGATAAGGGATCACACACACCACACACACACACACACACACACACACACACACACACACACACACACACACACACACATACATACATACATACATACATACATACATACATACATACATACATACATACATACATACATACATACATACATACATACATACACGCGCGCGCGCACACGATCCACTCCTCAGAAGAAAGCGGACAAACAGACAGACAGACTGACACACACACACACACACACACACACACACACACACACACACACACACACACAACACACACACACACACACACAACACACACACACACACACACACACACACACACACACACACACACACACACACACACACACACACACACACACACACACACACTCGCACAGAGGCCAAGAAGACAGTGCAGTCCAGGGCCAAGACCCAGCAAGGCACCAGCAGAACACTGCCAGAAGCTGCAGCCAGTGCCTTCAAGACCCACGACCAGCCCTCGATCAATACAGCACCTGGCTATTTGCAGCCCAGGTAAATATAAGCGCCTCAACTAGGCTACGTCATCTCTCAAAGGTCGAGAAAGAAGAAGAAGAAAGAAAGAAAAAGGAAAGAGAAACCAGACACCACCACAGGTATGGTAGTGCGTCACACTTAACTATGGTTCTAAACGTCATCCCCTTCTCTCAATCCCTCTCCACCTCTCTCTTTCTTCTCTTGCCTTTACCTCCTTCTCCCTCTTCTTTTCTGATCCCTCTTCCTTCTTCCTTGTCTCCAGCTTTCTTTCACCACCCCCACAAACCCCACCCCCAACCCCCATCTTTCCATTCTGAGAACTAGTCTGATTTCATCCAAAAAAATCATTTCACAATACCCTTATAATAGATCAGATGACTAATTCTTAATATGTCACAGGGTAGGTCTTCTTGTTGTTTGTGAATTACTGTCTGTTAGCGTGACCAAACATCGCAATTGAGTTTACAGTTAAGATGGTTGCATGACAGTCAAAGTAAAGGAAGTAAACCAAACATGCAGATTTGTGCGGGAGATAGTACTGTTTTACTTTTCATCACTGGAGTTTTCATTGGTTCCTACTTAATTATAATTATATGCTTTTTGTTGGGAATTGAAACTGCACAATTTTTGTGAGAACATCGCCGTTATCTTTCACGACAAAAGTTATACAATATGGGGGAAGTGGAAATGAAAAATCCACTACTTTGTGGTCGTTTAAAAGACACTATGGGGGATATGGTAAACTAGTGGTTAGAGCACTCCACCAGTGATCTGAAGGTCTGGGTTTGAGCCACCAAAGAGGTGCCCATTCGGGAGATTTCTGCAGGTGTCAAGATCAGTACCGACTCCACTCCCCCGAAAGTCCTTCAGATGAGACCATAAACCGAGAGATCCAGTGTGCGAACGCACGCAGAACACCTTGTGCACATGTTTAAACCCGTTCCATTAATTCGTGCCGGTAAGAACGGATGACAAAATTCAAAGAACGCATCACCACTGATGTGTTCGCAACATCATTCCCGAAGTAAAGTGAAGCTGCCTTCATGTTAGGCAAAAAAAAAGAAGAAAAAATGGTCGCATACACACAAAATCTTACCATTGGTGATTATCGGAGCTCTAGCCGAGAAACGAGGGGTGAAAAACTGATAGTATGGTGACTTGGTACCCACAAAGTACAGCTAAGATTTAACTTAGCCAGCTGTGTTTCTAATTCTGTTCATTCTTGGTGTGTGCTTTCTGTAGACGAAAGCCGCTTTTATGGTTAATGATGTTGCTACTGTTGCTGTTAAATATGAACTATGTTTTTTTTCTCCCTGGACAGAAATGAGGAGAGGGCATGAGGTGAGGTCATAGGATGGGGAGGATGAAGGTCAGGGGGAAGACAAAGCAGAACAGAGCAAGTGGGGGGGGGGGGGGGGGGGGGGGGGAGAGAGAGAGAGACAAAGAACCGGTTGTATTTATTTATTCTTTTTTTATTTATTCCTTTATATCGAGGATAATGGAATAAGCACGCATGTGTTTTTTTTACATCCAGTCCCCGTGTGTATAGAGTTTTGTAAATCCTGTCATCTATTCCCACCGGCACACAATGGCCTACTTTTACGAAAAACGAAACAGGATTTAACGTGTGTGCAAGATATTCTGCGTGCGATCGCACACGGGGCCTCGATTTATAGTCTCATCCGAAGGGCGACAGTGTGTGTGTGTGTGTGTGTGTGTGTGTGTGTGTGTGTGTGTGTGTGTGTGTGTGTGTGTGTGTGTGTGTGTGTGTGTGTGTGTGTGTGTGTGCATGATCGTGACTACAATGTAGGCGGGACTACATACTTTTTAATAAATACATGGAATTTGTATAGCGCTATCTCTTGTAAAGACAAATCAAAGCGCTTGCATTTGACCTACAGAGCCACAGATCATGCTGCCACCAGGCGCAAAGATCCCCAACTCCAAACTCCCCGATTTTTCTTCAGGATGGTGTCTAAACACGACACCTGTGTGCATGCTGGTTTGTTATAATTTTGTCATCCGCTCCTACCGGCACACGATGGCCTACTCTTCCGAAAGGTGGAACGGGGTTTTAACGTGTGCGCAAGATGTTCTGCGTGCATTCGCACACGGGGCCTCGGTTTCGAGTCTCATCCGAATGACTTTGACATTCAGTTCGATTTTTTCGTCAAACTGGGAAGAAAGGGCGAGGCTGGGTTCGAACCCAGAAACTCACGATTTACATATTGGCAGGCGAACGTCTTAACCATTCTGCCACCGTCCTTCCCTAATACGGGAATGCGTGTTCTCTCTCTCTCTCTCTCTCTCTCTCTCTCTCTCTCTCTCCTCTCTCTCTCTCTCCTCTCTCTCTCTCTCTCTCTCTCTCTCTCTCTCTCTCTTCTTTCTTTCTTTCTTTCTTTCTTTCTTTCTCTCGCGTGCGTGCACACATACACACACACAAACATAAGCCCAAATACATGCTTGTATGCGCGCGCCCTCACAAAATCTGACACACATGCACATACAATCATATTTTAGTGGATAGACGTTAAAACGAAGACACACACTTTCACCTAGTATGTGCATGTATGTGTGTGTGTGTGTGTGTGTGTGTGTGTGTGTGTGTGTGTTGTGTGTGTGTGTGTGTGTGTGTGTGTGTGTGTGTGTGTGTGTGTGCGTGTTCCTCATTATATATGTATATATTGTATAATACATATAATGTGTGTGTTTGTGTGTGTGCGTGCGTGTGTGTGTGTGTGTGTTGTGCGTGCGTGCGTGCGTGCGTGCGTGCGTGCGTGCGTGCGTGCGTGCGTGCGTGCGTGTGTGTGTGTGTTGTCATTTTCCCATCATTATAACGCTGCGTTATCTTTATGTGGACTTTATACTACATTTACAGTCATCATCTTTAATTTCCCTCTATCAATATATTTTTTGAATTACAGAAAATTGTAGGACTTTTCTCCAAGGATCTGCTTCTTGTTTTCTTCTCTTTTTGATAACACTCAATACTAAGACTTGTGGTGCACATGAACGTCTTTCACGTGACCTTTTTAAAAACTAACGCCCACCCCTTACCTACCTACCACTGGTATAGATATTTTGGGGCGTATTTACAAGTTTCTGTTATTGTAAACACACAAAGATAATAATCCAATCTTGTTTTTTAGGGCAAGCGAAAAGTTAGAACTCTTGTTAGTGTGCTCTTTCTGTTTATTTATTTATTTATTTTATTCTTTTACATCGAGGATAATGGAATAAGCACTCGTGTGCTTTTTTTTACATCCAGTCCCCGTGTGTATGTAGTTTTGTCAATCTTGTCATCTGTTTCGTTCTGTGTCATGGCAGTCACGTGCCGTTATTTTGTTTTCTAGAACGTGTCCAGTGCTTCAAATAGTAGTTGTGCTCTTGTTCCATTTTCTGGACAGTGCATGATGTACTCCAACCCTGCTGAAAATAACTGCCAAAGTGGGATAAACAACCACCACGTCTGTCCGAGAAGTAGAACATCTGACAAAGTAATATACCTTTTCTGCAGGGGAGAAAATAAAATAAACGTAAGGCAATATCAATGTGAGTTTTTCTATCTTGCTACATCGCCAAGTATTCAATATCCGCTCGACATGTAACGATCACAACATCACGAAAGTATTTATCATAGTAAAAGGTAAAGGTGTCCCATAACCTACGTGGTCGTGAAGGAGCGAGGCATCAGAGACCTCAGCTTCTCTAGGGGCCGGTATATTGAGGGCTGCGCCCATCTCCTCTCCCTCACTGCTTTACCTTCCCTGTCCCCAAAGAGGGCAGGTACCCACTTACACCTGGGTGAACTTGGGAACTGTACTGAAACCAGGGCGCGCAAACGCTTATTCATCCACTTGGTAACCACGCTCAATTATTCTGCCTAACACTGGCTTGGGGAAAGTGAGTGCTCTGACCACCGAGCTATCCCGTCCTCTTATTATTGTACCTATACCAAATCATGACTTTGTTCTTCAGCGTGTTTGGTCCGATTGATATGATGGGAGGGGGTGTTATTTGTTGGCTTCTTTCCTTGGGGAACAGCTACAGAACTGTACTACAGTACGGATACAGACTCTGGCAGGCCTGAACCAGATGTATTTATTTATTCTTTTATATCGAGGATAATGGAATAAGCACTCATGTACTGTTTTACATCCGGTCCCCGTGTGTATGCAGTTTTGTAAATCTCATCTGTTCCCACCGGCACACACTGGCCTACTCTTACGAAAAGTGGAACAGGATTTAACGTATGCGCAAGATGTTCTACTTAATGACATCAAGACACACACGGGCGTGACATGGCACTGAGGGGCACAAGACAGGAAGCAATGGAGGCCCGGCCCGTATGCTATGAAGGACTACCTCCTGCACTGGACAGACAGACAACGCCTAGGTGCACAAACGTCGACTCTAATGTTCGTGATGGTGGTCTACGAATACAACTATCGCAGGGAACTGAGAATAAAACATGTCTGGCACTACTTAGATGAATAAGTAAGTGCACGTGCAATTTTTAGAGCACATAAAACAACCTCTACACCAAAAGAGGCAATCGCAGGACTCGAAGAGGAGAAGTTACTTATCAAATTAATTCAGGAGCGTTAAATTACGGTTCTCAGCTTCTGTAGTAGAAACCACGAGGAGTGGAGGAAGCTGGTTGCAAAATCTTCACTGGTACCCAACGGTCTAATATTACGCTACGGGATAGGTGAGGGATGAAGGAATAAAACTGCATGCATGAAAAATTTGTTTTCGAGAAACTCGTCAAAATGACGTCCTTGTCAAGACATAACTTTTTATTTCCAATATTTATCATGCTGCAGGTTTAAATTCTTGAAACCACAAATTAAACGAAACAAACACACATTGCAGGATCACATATCTATTCTATTGGATTTCCCTGTCTTAAGTTCTTTATTCAATAAATACAATAGTGTAGTTTTGAAAGAGAAATCTATCTGGTACGGTTTCTTGCATACAAGATCTTGTCGATTTTGTGAAAGGTTCCCTCTGCTTGATTTACTGCAGATCTTTACTTTCTGCTAGTCTTAAAGTCTAACCTCACACAGTTAAGACACTGCACATGAAAACAGGTAACAAAAAAAACTCGAATCCAAAACAAAAAAATTGAGATTCAGGTGGAAGACTTGAACTAGATCAGCTAGATTTTGTTTTCTCCTCGAAGTACACAAAGTAAGTCTACATAAAGTTCTCACGAAAGCGCCCGCACGTACACGCGCCCATGGTGTGTGTGTGTGTGTGTGTGTGTGTGTGTGTGTGTGTGTGTGTGTGTGTGTGTGTGTGTGTGTGTGTGTGTGTGTGTGTGTGTGTGTGTGTGTGTGTGTGTAGTGTGTGTGTGTGTGTGTGTGTATGTGTGTGTGTGTGTGTGTGTGTTTGTGCGTGTGAAACTGTATCCTTTTCTCATAAATTCTCTCTCTCTCTCTCTCTCTCTCTCTCTCTCTCTCTCTCCTCTCTTCTCTCTCTCTCTTCTCTCTCTCTCTCTCTCTCTCTCTCTCTCTCTCTCTCTCTCTCTCTCTCTCTCTCTCTCTCTCTCTCTCTCTCTCCTCTCTCTCTCTCTCTCTCTCTCTCTCTCTCTCTCTCTCTCTCTCTCTCTCTCTCTCCATAACCGAAGCAGCAATAAACTATGACTACAACCCGTCCATTCATTCACACAACTACCACATCCATACACAATCAAGAGTGGGGCAGGCAATGACAGTACAAAAGGAAATAACTTCGATCAAGGTGAGTTACCGAAAGAAAACATTTTTTTACAAAACGCTTTTTAAAAATAAAACTGCTTCGAAGTGTTCTTAATGATATGATAAAAAATTAAATCACAGTAACACCTTTTAAGGCTTTGCATCTTGATATATTCGTTTTGAAAAGTAACGATACCTGTCTGACTCAGTTTCCACTGAGTACAATGCAGCCATTTTTGAAACAAACAGTACCTTTATGGTGCGACAGTACCTTTATCAAGTGCGACTGAAAAAATAAACTGAAAATGGAATTTCAACCGGAAACATTCGAGGGGCCATCACCTTTCATCCCAGTCTCTCCCACTTTCTCTTCTTATTGAAACCAACGTGCTCAGCCATTACTGATAATAAGAAATGGGCAACCTAGAAAAAACATGAAAGTTACAGGATTTGTGGTAGTTGTTGCTGTTGCGCAGCCCCCCCCCCCCCCCCCCAGGTTGATACCTTGGAGGTCATCCAGAATAGGCACCTGACTAACACATGTCACCTGGGAATCACCGTGACATCGTAAGTACATACTGGGAATGAGAAGTTTGCGTGTATGGCTGTTTTCAAGTACATCGCCATACAGGCAACAAGCCATACAAAGACTTCAAAGGATTTGTTTCTTCTTTAAAGATAGGGCAATTTGTTCAACTAAAGAGCTTGTCATGGCTGAAGACAATCTCAATAACATTTCAAAGTTTAACAACATTTGAATGTAGGCCTTGGCATTTAGCTTGTTACCGATAAAGCTTTTGGCCTAAGTCAAACTAGATTTTGAGGTTGTAAAAGGAAACTGATAAATCTTGGGGGGGGGGTTCATGGAGACTTTTTAGATATAATAATTTAGGTACTTTTTGTAGCGAGTCGTGCGGGGGGGGGGGGGGGGAGGGGGGGCGGTGTTATGAGTGGTTATAGCATTGAACTCACTACCCAACGGTAACTAAGACTACGGGTGTTAGTCTATACTGTAGGGTTTGTTTGATAATGTTTTGTTCCTAAAAAATTAACATCGGTTTCGGCTCTATTTTCCTAAAGTCTTCGGAAAAAAAACTTATAGACCGAGGTCCCGTGGGTTAACATTTTGTGCACACGTTATAAACCCATCCATCTTTCGTAGAAGAAAAGGCAAGCTCTGCATGGCTAGTAGCAGAGAAGATACAAACATAAGCAGCGTGCACCTTGCGTCCTAACAGGGATGTGGAATCTTGTCATTCAACTTGCCCAAGACAAAC
This sequence comes from Stramonita haemastoma, assembly GCA_030674155.1. Lineage (NCBI taxonomy): Eukaryota > Metazoa > Mollusca > Gastropoda > Neogastropoda > Muricidae > Stramonita > Stramonita haemastoma. Next base: position 20,032,581 of record CM060322.1, on the reverse strand, counting down.
TACCAAACAAAAAAAATTCGGTGTCTCCTCAAAGAGTTAGGGAAATAGTCAATTCAAGCCAAGGTACATCTTATTATCTTTTCACGTAAACCTAAGTCATTCTGCGAAAAACAAAACGTTCGAAAATGAAACTTCCAGGGGTCAAAGGCGGCCACGAGGTTAACTATCTTTGCAATGTCTCTGATGTAGTAAACCTTTCACTACGCACACACCTGAAAACCACTAGGTGTTCGCGTAGCTTGAGCCCTTTGGATATTTACAGAGGATATTCTTTACTTGAAAGTCACTAAGCATAATACATTTAGCATTAGTTTATTACAACTCTAAACTCATGTTTAGGGCAGAAGATGCAAAATTTTGGTAACAGCTCGCAATTGCCAAGGTCTAAATGTTGGTTTTTCACAGAAGACTAAAAAGTATCTTTAAGTGACCTTTTAAAAGTTTAGTCAGTCCTTTTTGAAAGTCACGTGTTCAGATATGTCAAATCCTTTCTATTTGCACGTCGAAAATCTTAGTCTGCCTTGGTTAAACGTCAATGTTTTTTTCAAAATTTGTACAACATAAAAAAAAATCATTAATTTTGACAGACATACATGTGAACTGTCTGATCTCAGATAAATTCTAGATAAAAACGCAAGTCAAGCTGTAATCGATATTGCTCTTCTATCAACAAAATATGAAAATGAGGTAACACACAAACATTCTAAGATTAAGCAGAAAGAGCGATGTGGGGAAAAAGGATCATCGATAGTACAATACAAATCACAGAAAAACAGTCTAAAAGGATAAGGGCAAATCTTCTTCGCTCTCTCTCTCTTCCAATCTCCAAATCCATTCTAATTGGATACACACTAACTGTCCTGTTCTACCTGGTCAAATGCACGCTATGGTGGTGAAGCCATTCTATCAGTATCGTCCTCATGATCCCCGTCCTTCTGGGTCTAGCGTCGTCTGCTGTGTGGTCGGGTCCACTCTCTCTCTCTCTCTCTCTCTCTTCTCTTTCTCTCTTCTCTGTCTCTCTCTCTCTCTCTCTCTGTCTCTCTCTTCTGTTCTGTATCTTTTCTGTCTCTGTCTCTCTCTCTCTGCTCTCTCTTGTTCTCTTCCCTCTGTCTCTCTTGCTCTCTCTGTTCTCTTCTGTCTCTGTCCTCTCTCTCCCTCTCCTGCTCTCTCTCTCCTTCTTGTCTCTCTCTCTCTTTTCTGTCTCTTTCTCTTCTCTGTCTCTCTCTCTGTTCTCTCTCTGTCTCTCTCCCCTCTCTCTCTCTCTGTCTCTCTCTGATCTCTCTCTGTCTCTCTCCTCTCTCTCTCCTCTCCCCCCTCTCTCTCTCTTCTCTCTCTCTCTCTCCCTCTCCTGAAACAATACAGTTTCGCACTGTTTGATATCCTGTGCTGTCCCGGTGACGGATTAGCCCAGAACACCAGACCAGCATTACTGCTCAGCTTCTCCTCCAGCATTTTCCACAACACTAGTCACCCATGGGCGCTGTTCTGGAGATCTTGGAATTAAACAGTCACGGGAATGATCCTACTTGAAATAGCACGTGAACACTGTAAAAGCTCAACAGTTGTGGGATTAAATCTTCATTCGTGATAATATCTAGTTTCAGTTTTGACGCTATTTGACAACTGTTATATCAACGCAAAGAAAGCAACGCACTCAACGTTTGCTAGTGGGACACAACACCAGACTCTTGGTTTCTTTTGAAAATGACAAATTTCAATGCCAGTCGATAACTACAGCAAAACAGAACCAAACTTGGGATGTAATCATCACCCAGTGCATAATTCTAGACGCCTTTTACTTGTCTGTATGTCCGAGTGGACATGAAAGAGCGAGCCATTGTTCCAAAGTTTTAGATAACAACATCCAATTATGCAATCCATAAGACCAACAACGCATGATTTGGAGAGCTGATGTGATTGAAAAGTAAATAGCACAGCTAAAACACACGTAACAATGGCAGAACACTGAAGGGAAAAAAACAAAGAATAGGGGGTGGGGGAGAGAGTGAGAGAGAGAGAGAGGGGGGAGAGGAGAGAGAGAGAGAGAGAGAGAGAGAGAGAGAGAGAGAGAGAGGGAGAGAGAGGGGGAGAGGAGAGAGAGAGGGGAGAGAGGGGAGAGAGAAGAGAGAGAGAGAGAGAGAGAGAGAGAGAGAGAGAGAGCGAGAGAGAGAGAGAGAGAGAGAGAGAGAGAGAGAGAGAGAGAGGAGAGAGAGAGAGAGAGAGAGAGAGAGAGAGAGAGAGAGAGAGAGAGAGAGAGAGAGAGAGAGAGAAGATGCTTGTGGTAATTTAGAAATATTATGGTTTACCATTCGAGCCTATGAGGATCCAGACAATGAGATCATGATCACAGCAGGTATGCTATCGATGCATGGGTTTTAAGTAAGGTTGACAGAATAATATTTAAGCTGTATAGAACTAAACCACAGTGCACAGTTCAAGGCTTGCAAAAACAAACACAACTTTTAAAAAGTTTTGCCCAATCAAGTTCAGCTACTCAAAACACAACACACACACCACACACACACACCGCGCGCCGCCACGCCGCACACACACACAACATACATACAACACATACAACACAAACAACACACATACACACAAATACACAACAAACACACACACACATACACCACACAAAACATACAATCAGTCAAGCTCCATAAAGTGTTGTCCCCAGAATTACTGTCAGTGTCAATATGTAGTCCCTAAGGAAAATCAATGCAAGAAATGCCATCGCACAGCACGTGAGCTTTCGTTATTGTCATTTCGTCTCCTTGCAGTTGTTCGTTGCTTTTCCACGCTCATTCCATCACACTACCAAATCTGCGCGACAGCAATATAAGAATAAAAAAAAAAAGTACATAAATGATCTTTTATTCCAATGGGAGATGGAGAAGAGAGGCAGAAAGAGAAGGAAGGGGGGTAAACCCAATCCGATCCCGGACGGTTTATCTGCCCGTGGGCAACACGAGGAGAGGTGGCTGTGCAATTTGAAGACCCGGGTTCGAATCTGGTCGAGGAGATTTTTCTCCTGGAGTTAACATCAGTGCTGACTCCACTCTCCCCACAAGTCCTTCGGATGAGACTTTAAACCGAGGCCCCGTGTGCGAACGCACGCAGAACATCTTCCGCACACGTTAAATCCTGTTCCGCTTTTCGTAAGAGTAGGCCATCGTGTGCCGGTGGGAACAGATGACATTTACAAAACTGCATACACACGGGGACTGGATGTAAAAAAGCACAAGAGTGCTTATCCCATTATCCTCGATATAAAAGAATAAATCAAATATCTCTCTCTCTCTCCCTCTGTGCTAAAAAAAAGCTAGAGGTTTTATTATAGTCTCTCTCTCAAACCTACAGCCTCAAACTTTTGTAAGCATATATATGAAAGACCTCGTCATTTAGAAACAAGATGAACAGGCTGATCATAAAACTGGATATCCTTTTCAAACCCTGAACTTCAGGTTCTCAGATTTCCTTCAGTGGTGAACAAATGGACCAGAAGATAAAGAAAAGATATGAGGCTAGAGGCAGCGAATGCTTGTCCACTCTGATTCGCAAGACTTGAAGAGTGTTTGATAAATGGACAGCGTAAAATCTTAACAGCAAGTTATTTCAGCTGTCACCAAATGAAAGACTTGGCGTTTTTTTTTCTGACTTTCATAGCTGAAGTGTGTTTGGTAGTAAAATGAACAATTAAAATCCCAACAGCAAGTTTCATAACGTATAGCCGATTCAAACCTGACATTTTTTTTCTGATTTCCGCCGTCAACACGCAAAATAAGACACGAGAATACCATTCCACATCTCCTCGAGAACAAAATCGAGAATAAGACATGAAAGAGGGATCGAGAATATTTATTTATTTACGTATTTATTTATTCTTTTATATCGAGGATGATGGAATAAAAACTCATGTACTTTTTTTACATCCAGTCCCCGGTTGTATGCAGTTTTGTAAATCGTATCATCTTTTCCCACCGGCACACAATGGCCTACGCTTACGAAAAGCGGAACAGGATTTAACGTGCGCGCAAGATGTTCTGCGTGCGTTCGGACACGGGGCCTCGGTTATATCTCATCCACAGACTTTTGGGGAGAGTAGAGTCAGCAATGACGTTAACTCCATGGGAAAA
>CM060322.1:20020945-20023445 GCA_030674155.1 Stramonita haemastoma | reverse complement strand
TAGTGTAGTGTAGTGTAGTGTAGTGTAGTGTAGTGTAGTGTAGTGTAGTGTAGTGTAGTGTGTAATGCACTGCAGTGGAGTAGAGTGGAGTGGAGTGGAGTGGAGTGTAGTACACTGTAGTGCACTATAGTGAATGTACTGTAGTGTAGTATACTCTATCAGTGTCAGTATCTATTTAGCACAGCTGTATCATCGCACATGCTGTTTGCTGTTTCCAAGTGTTGAATCACAAAACTTAATTTTTATCACATATAAGCTCTGTCCTTGTCTGCTGTCCACAGTTTTAAGGGTAAACAGGTCACATTTTTTTAAAAATCAAAAGCATTTTTGCGCTTGGTGATCCTGAGACGATTTCGGGTCCAGACTCTAAAATGATTAACCTACCATGCCATGAATGTGCGAAGCACTAAAACAATACCATGATTTCTTCGGAACAAAATTTGACCAAAAAAATGATAACCGTGTGTTCGAAATACAACGTTCATACACGACAACATGTCCCTACAAAAAGTGTTCTTGTGTTCTTCTACCAACCAGACCTGACAGAGCCAGTGGTCATCACAGTGCAATGGTTTGTTTGGTTTGATTTTTTTCGTATATATACATTCCATAATGATGAAGTTTTGATCCCCCAGTGGTTTCACTTCTGTATTACAAGCCATCCGAGTCAACAGCCAGTCAAATAAAACTATTTCATAAACAGGCTGCCCCATCTTGATCTGCCTTTCTAAAGTTACCATCAACCTTTTTTTTCTTTTCACATTCTTTCATTTCGAGGATAATGGAATAAGCACCCATACGCTTCATTTTACACCCAGTCCCCGTGTACATGGGATTTTGTAAGATCTGTCATCCGTTCCCACCGACACAAATGGCCTACTCTTCTGAAAGGTAGAAGAGGTTTTAACGTGCGGGCAAGATGCTCCTAGTTGATTATTTGAAGTTTATAGCCAACTTATACCACTAAAGTCAACGTCACTTTTCTTTCCAATCGTTACATTGAAAAAGCAATGCATACGTCTTTTTTTTTCGTTAAGCCATCTATCTAAACAAAGTGTGTGTGTGTGTGTTGTGTGTGTGTGTGTGTGGTGTGTGTGTGTGTGTGTGTGTGGTGTGTGTGTGTGTGTGGTGTGTGGTGTGTGTTGTGTGTGTGTGTGTCATGCGTGCGTGTGTGTGTGTGTTATCGCGTATGTGTGAATGTGTGTGCGCGCGCGTCCGTGATCCTACATCCATGCTCCATGGGCAAGCCTGTTTGCTTATGTGAGACGGTCGATAACTCCGCTATTTTCAATAAACCCGTGAGCAAACGCCATTACTCCCCTTTAGATTCCGCTTCCACTGATTAGCCTGAAAGAGATTTGGCTTCCTCTGCCGACTTGGGTTTTTTTTTTCCTTTCTATTTTTGAAAATAAAACAAACAAAAAAAACACTTTTCTTTCAACAAAGTTGGAACTTGTGAAGATACATTCACTCAAAGTTCGATCTGAAAACATTTTGGCAAATAACCTTCGTTGTTCACGGTAACTTTTTTAAAAAACTGATTTCAACTGTTTACGAAATTAGTTCCACTTTTTTTTTAAAGACTTCTGACAGGACGAATTTTTACAAGACAAGTCAAGAGCATGTGGTTTTACAAGGTAGTCTTTAAGATAAAAGACATCGCCTTTGCACGATTTCGCAACAGATCTTAAGACGTGAGCTTTTTACATCTGCGCTTTTAGGTCTAACTTCAGACAGTAGATAACCGGGAGCTTCGTGTGTGCGTGGTTCAAATACGAGTTGCTCAATCCCTATCTCTGCCACAGTTTTTGCTCGCCAAAGTCTCTCTCTCCTCTCTCTCTCTCTCTCTCCGTCTCTCTCTCTCTCTCTCCTCTCTCTCTCTCTCTCTCTCTCTCATAGGTGAACTGTTATTGTTGGTGATGGTGGTTTGTGGAGGTAAGGGGTTGCTATTACCTTTTTTAAATTTTTTTTTATCTATATCCGCTATTCAGGGCAAGAGCCGGATGAAAAAAGTATGTAATACTTACTTTGTAACCCTTGAAAAATAAAGATTTTTCATTCTCTCTCTCTCTGTCTCTCTCTCCTGTCTCTCTGTCTCTCTGTCTCTCTCTGTCTCTGTCTGTCTCTGTCCTCTTCTCTCTCTCTCTCTCTCTCTCTCTCTCTCTCTCTCTCTCTTCTCTCTCTCTTTGTTTTATTTGTTGTTGTTTTTAAGGATTTTGCTTTTGTTTTGATAGTCCCTAATCAGGGCAAGGCCCGGAGATAAAAAAGTATGTGAATGCTTATCTGTCACCCTTGAAAACTAAAGAAAGATTATTATCTTTCTAATTTAGTGTATTTCATAAATTGACTCCCGATCAGGCAAGACATTTTTCATTGTAACCATATTCATTTAGTCATTTCATTTAAGTATTTATTCATTTATTTATTGGTTTACTCAATTCATATGTTCTTAACACATTTTTCTCATTTTTCTAGACGAGGCCATGTAACATATAAAGCT
>CM060322.1:20010945-20013445 GCA_030674155.1 Stramonita haemastoma | reverse complement strand
CTGACACACATGGTTCTAGTGCCGTCGCAGTAGCCGCCAGAGCCGCCCCGATCCGCCCTGAGGACTCCAATTCCTTGATTTTTCATCGACAACGGTGTCTAAAAAAAATACACATGTGTGCATGCTGGTTTTGTTTGGGTTTGTTTTGGTTTTTTTTTGTTATCCGCTCCTACCGGCACACAATAGCCTGCTCTCCTAAAAGGCGGAGCGGGTTTTTAATGTGTGCGCATGATGTTCTGCGTGCGTTCGCACACGGGGCTTCGGTTTATAGTCTCATTCGGAAAAAAGTTCTTAACACATTGTTTTTTACATGTATAAGCACTTGCCAATGAAATAAACAGTCACTTAGTTTCTTTTATCGGCATGTTCTATACCCAATCATGCTTCTCAATTTTCAGTGACAAGCCAGAAGAACTTTGAATATGCCACTCAGACACTTCAGAAAGTTAATAATGCCATACTTATCTGCACAGTTTCGATTGTCAGTTTAGCCTGATCTTGCACCAACCGTATCGATCCTGGAAAACTGCCACACAAAAAGGAAGCCTTTTCAACACCGCTGTCTTAAAGACTCCTTTTCACCTTTCACAATGTGTATTAATCCAGCCTTAACCTCAGCTTATGCCTACAACATCAGTCCGGGGAAAACAACAACAAAAATCGAAACACAAAAACTACGCACTTCATCATTCGATTGAACGTAGCAGGGTAAAAGGTCGTCTGCAGCAATCAAGTTTGAATTGGAGTTGTCACCCTTTGGCGGTACGCAATCTCAATAATTATAGAATTATTTACCAGAACAGGACATCAACACGTAGGCTGTGCACAACATCTTCAGTCGACCGCTCAGTTAAAAAAATAGTGTAATCTGATATATCATTTGTGACAAATCATTAAAAGAAAATTATTCATTCCAAGCAAAAGTTATCATTGAACGAAAAGCAGTGAAAACTAACTCTCTCTCTCTCTCTCTCTCTCTCTCTCTCTCTCTCTCTCTCTCTCTCTCTCTCTCTCTCTCTTGATTTGGTGCAAAATCAACAGTCAATTATTACAATTTCGTCAGGGGGTGTGGGGGGGTGTGGGGGGGGGGGGGGGGGGGGGGGGGTGGGTGCGTGTGTGCGTGCGGTGTGCGTGTGCGTGTGTGCGTGTGTGCGTGCGTGTGTGCGTGTGTTGTCTGTGTGTGTCTGTGTGGTGGTGGTCTTCAATTTTCGTCTGTTCACATAAAAGTGATATTAGACAAAATGTGTGTGCGTGTGTGTGATGTGTGTGGTGTGTGTGTGTGTGTGTGTGTGTGTGTGTGTGTGTGTGTGTGGTGTGTGTGTGTGTGTGTGTGTGTGTTGTATGGTGTGTGCATCCGTGCTACATGTTTGTGCTTAGTATGCATGCTATGTTTAGCGTGCGCACAACATGTGTATACACGTATGCTGCGTGAGCAGCTACATTGATAAGATAGATAGATAGATAGATAGATAGATAGATAGATAGTAGAAATAGATAGATAGATAGATAGATAGATAGATAGATAGATAGATAGATAGATTGATAGATTGATAGATTGATTGATTGATCGATAGATCGATAGATCGATAGATCGATCGATCGATCGATAGACAGACAGACTGACAGACAGAGACAGACAGATATGTGTGTGTGCGCGCGAGTGTGTGTGCGTGAGCGCACGCACGCGTGTGTGTGTGCGTGTGTTTGTGCACGTGTGCGCCTGTGTATGTATGTGTGTTTTGCGTTATCATCAGATAATTTTACTTTCAGCTCTGGCAGTTGTTCCTGAAAGTTGCAAAGAAAAGGGGTTTAAAAAAAAAAAAGAGAGAAAACGAAACAAGAGAACAGTTGGAAAAGTTCCTGCTTTCACTGACACGAGGCCCAGACAGACACGATGACAAAATGGTCCAGCAACATTCTTCAAGACATTCCCAAAGAATGGAGGGACCGAGAATGAAAGAAGATTGGGATTTTCACAGAGAGAGAGAGAGAGAGAGAGAGAGAAGAGAGAGAGAGGAGAGAGAGAGAGAGAGAGAGAGAGAGAGAGAGAGAGAGAGAGAGAGAGAGAGAGAGAGTAGAGACTGAAATTATGAATGAATTTTATTGAAAGAGGGTAATGGTATAAGCAAACGTGCTTTTTTTACAACCAGCCATCCCGGCAAAAAACAACAAAAACAAACAAACATAACAAACCCCCACAAAAACACAACAAAAGAGAGAGAGAGAGAGAAGAGAGAGAGAGAGAGAGAGAGAGAGAGAGAGAGAGAGAGAGAGAGAGAGAGAGAGAGAGAGAGAGAGAGAGAGAGAGAGAAGAGAGAGAGAAAGACGAGACAGACAGACAGACAGACAGACAGACAGACGACAGACAGACAGACAGACAGACAGACAGACAGACGGACAGACAGACAGCAGACAGACAGAGACATAGAGAGAGAGGCATACATACATACATACATACATACAGACAGACAGACAGACAGACAGACAGACAGACAGACAG
>CM060322.1:20005945-20008445 GCA_030674155.1 Stramonita haemastoma | reverse complement strand
CAGACAGATTGACAGAGACAGACTGACAGAGATACAGAGTTCTAAGAGTAATAGAAAGGATGAGAGCGAGCGAGCGAGCGAGCGAGCGAGCGAGCGAGCGGGCGAGAGAGAGAGAGAGAGAGAGAGGAGAGAGAGAGAGAGAGAGAGAGAGAGAGAGGAGAGAGAGAGAGAGAGGAGAGAGGGGGGGGGGGGGGGGGAGAGAGCGAGCGAGGGAGAGAGAGAGCGAGCGAGAGCGAGCGAGCGAGGAGAGAGAGAGAGAGGAGGAGAGAGAGAGAGAGAGAGAGAGAGGAGAGAGAGAGAGAGAGAGAGAGAGAGAGAGAGAGAGAGAGAGAGAGAGAGAGAGAACTCAGAACTCAGAAATTTAATGTACATCGGCCTTGGGCCACAATACATATGGTTGGTGTGGGAAAGTTGACAAGTGTCCTGCAATGGGCAAAACTCGAAAGTACATCATACTTATCATGTTCAATTTCATTGAAAAATCATAATGTCAAAGCACATAATATACATAAGAGGGCATTTGTTTCAAACAAAATCACAATTCTATCTAAATATACCTTTCTTACCTCTGGGAAACAAAACAAACACAAAATAAGAACAAACCAAACAAACAAAAAAGAGATCCACCACTATAAACATGGCTACTTAAATAATAACAAAAAGGGAACCATTATCTTTATTTGTGGATATGCTACATAGATTTATTACAAACTGGTAGCTGTTATCTTCGTTTGTAACTTAATTATCCTAATACAGTAATGCCTTTCTCTTATTGATGGCGTGGAAAATAAATCTAGACAAACTGTGATTTCTGTTGGTGTTTTCTGCTTTAAGGAGATCGTGTAAAGGTCTATCCACACAATCACTTAGAAATTTGACTCTTAAATCATTATACATGAAATATTCATAAAGGAAATGCTGTTCATCTTCAACTTTTGGTTTACAAAATGGACATTCTTTATTTTGGTTCCGTTCGCTATATCGATGTACATTGTTATTAAGTGGCAGAGCATTGCATCTCACCTGTGACACAGCAACTCTAAAGCAGTAACTATCTAACTGTAGAAGATATTCTTCTTTACCAAATGTTGTTTTGAAACTCCTATAGCTGTCATACCTGTCTCTGTCCCTAACTGTACTATACCATTCTTGGATAAATAAATCAATCAGTCTCTGTTTAAATAAACGTAAGAAAGCTTTAACATCACCTACTCCCTGTTGAAGCCAAACAAAGCTGAATCCTGTATCACACAGAATTTGTCTTATCTTAGTAACCCAGCAGTTCTTTCCAGATTTATCCAAATCAAGCAACATTTGATAAGCATTATAAGGTAGTCTGTTGGGATTCATTTGTAATAGTTTAAACCAATATCTAAGAGCATTTCTATAGGAGTTGATATAAAGAGGGTATCTTCCAAGCTCACCATATATCATTTTATTTGGAGTTTTCAATGGTACACCCAAAAATCTCTTACAGGCAATCATATGAACTTTCTCTATATGTTCTAATTTATGTAGCCCCCATATTTCAGATGAGTATAGTAAAATTGGTTGTATTTTTATATCAAAGATCTTGAAAAATGTTTTAGCGTTAATTTCTTTATATTTATTGAAAACCCTATTTAGTTCTACAACAGCTTTCTTTCCCTTTGTCACAAGATGATCTGTGCCTAGCTTAGAACTAAGTTTTGTCATAAAAGTAAACCCCAAATAGCAATATTTGTTCACCACCTCTAATTTTAAATTATCAAAAACCCATTGTTCTTTTTTTCCAAGAAAACCCCCTTTTCTAAAAACCATCACTTTACTCTTATCAGAATTAACACTTAATTGCAAATCATCACAACAAGATTTCAGTACATTCAGTTGGTTTTGTAAACCTCCAGGAGTAGTTGAAATAAGAGCCACATCATCTGCAAAAAGTAAAATGAAGACTTCCATAATATCTGGTACTAGCTGAATTCCATGTTTACCTTTTTTACCGATAGTCTCAGATAAATGGTTAATAAATACAGAAAAAAGAGTAGGGCTTAACACACATCCTTGTCTCACACCAATGGGGCATTCAAAATATTCAGACAATTCACAATTTGCACGTATACATGAAAATAATGTATGATACATAGCTGACATTGCTGCAAGAAACTTTCCCTTTACTCCCTGGTTTTGGATGCACTCTATAAGTAAATTATGTTTAACAGAATCAAACGCTTTTTTAAAGTCTATAAATGCAACATATAACTTTCGACCTTTCTTATTCATGCACTTCTGAACAAATGCATACAGGTTAAAGATCTGATCAATTGTGGAGTACTTTTTTCTGAAGCCTGCCTGATTTTCAGATATCATTTGATTATTTTCAAGCCAAGAATATAGCCTATTGTTTAATATTGAAGTAAAACACTTTGATATGATACTCAACAAAGAGATTCCTCTATAATTATCCACATTATTAGGATCTCCCTTCTTAAAAATGGGAACTATTATAGCTTTAGCCCAA
>CM060322.1:19993445-20000945 GCA_030674155.1 Stramonita haemastoma | reverse complement strand
CAGAACAAGGAAGCAGCAGAACCTTACCTTATTGCACCCTTCAGGATCGTAAGGATGAACCGCAACATTGTTAGCATTTTTCAAGATTGACGACACGGGAACTTTACCATTGCTCTGCATTATTCTTTCCTTTCTTTTCCACACGTATGTACTCACGCGCTTGGTGATTGTGATTAAAGATTTTGTTCGAATTGGAATGACAGAAACTTCACTTGTGACGTCTCTGATTCTTTGTGATAAAATGACGTAGAGTCTATAAGTAGGGATTCTGACGGCATTCTCTCTCTCTCTCTCTCTCTCTCTCTCTCTCTCTCTCTCTCTCTTCTCTCTCGCTTATTGGTAGAGATATACTTCATATTAATTGGCCGCTTCAACGAGAAAGTAATAAATGCCTATTTTATTGCAATTACAAAATACATGTTTTCAAAGGGAAAAGTGCATTAGTGAGATGCTACATGCTACTGGGGTGACCCCACTGTCGCCAGACTAAGGGACAGACAGATAGATAGATAGATAGATAGATAGATAGATAGATAGATAGATAGATAGATAGATAGATAGATAGATAGATAGATAGATAGATAGATAGATGCTACATCATTTCAATGTTTTGATTCAGGTGTATTAATCCTTCATTGCCTTCGATTGAAACATGACGAGTGAACGGCACTGGACGCGAAAATCGTCTTTCTAAACAATGTAACACGAATGCAACAGGCCTAGGCGATGAGTTTCCCTTAAGACTGCTCTAAAGCCCAACTCATAAATATCCAACTATCCAAGACCTATATGTTCATAGGCTGTAGGTTTTTTTTTTTTCTCTTCTGACAATAAGACGTTGAAAAGCTGCGCAAATTTATATTTATTTATTTATTCTTTTATATTGAGGATAATGTGCTTTTTTTAAAAAAATCCATTTCCCGTGTGTATGCAGTTTTTGTAGATCTTGTCATCTGTTCCCACCGGCACACGATGGCCTACTCTTACGAAAGGCGGAATAGGATGCGCAAGATGTTTTGCGGACATTCGCACACAGGACGTCGGTTTATAGTCTCATCCGAAGAACTTTTAGGGAGAGTGGAGTCAGCATTGATGTTAACTCCAGGGAAAAAATCCCCTCGAGCGGGAATCGAACCCGAATTAATTTCTAGTCAAGAGCAAAGCGGTATGACATTGAAGGAAAGGTTGACAATGCTATTTCTCTCACATGCACTGTTGGCGTGAATACTTTTGGTAGTGCAAATTATATCAATCTAGATTACAGTCAGTTGTGTTTGTACAAATCCTCCATGCCCCAAGACGGGTCAAAGGCGAAATGAATCTGAACTAGCTTAGCGCACTACGATAGGACCTGCTGGTTTATAGTGGGCTAGACCAGATGTCTTCGATCAGTATTCCCAATCACGCATCTCTAATAGTACCATGAATTCAATCGCAAACGCAAACAGAAACCAGGAAGAAGCTAAGAGCTGATGAGAATTGAGCCACAAGATTCTGCAGGAAGAAAAGAGTGGGTTTTTTTTCTCGGGATTCTTTGTTCGCTTATTATTGTTAGCGTTGTTTGTTTGTTGTTTTGGAAAGGAAGGGAGCGTTCATTCTTGAATTATTGAAAAGTCCTTTGGATGAGACTATAAACCGAGACCCCGTGTTCGAATGCACGCAGAACATCTTGCGCACACGTTAAATCCTGTTCCGCTTGTCGTAAGAGTAGGCCATTGTGTGCAGGTGGGAACAGGTGATAATATTGACAAAACTGCATACACACGGAGACTGGATGTAAAAAAAAAAAAAGCGCACATGAGTGCTTATTCCATTATGCTCGATATAATAGAACAAAAATAAATAAATAAATACAATAAATAAAATCCAGCCATAATTCAGAGACTGTGTGATGAAGTCGATGTCTGTCTAGTGGGAATGACCGCACAACCCTGCTAGATGAGATTTTTCTAGTTTTGATATATATTTTGTTCGAATAAGATTTTGCAATATTATCAACATCAGGATGTTGTACTTCCTCATTTGTAAGGCCTACTCAGAACTTTATTATTATTGTCATCATCATCATCATCATCATCATCATCATCATCATCATCATCATTATTATTTATTTTATTATTATTATTATTATTATTATTATTATTATTATCATATTATTATTTTATTATTATTATTATTATTATTATTATTATTATTATTATTATTATTATTTATTATTATTATTATTCATCATCATCATCATCATCATCATCATCATCATCATCATCATCATCATCATCATCATCATCATATCATTTTTATATATTATTTATTATTTATTATTATTATCATTATTATCTATATTCTATACCCCTTAATGTCACAGCAGATTTCTCTGCGTGAAATTAGGGCTGTTCTCCCCCGCAGAGAGCGTGTCACAACAAGAGCAGCACCACCCATTATTATTTTTTCTTGTCCTGTCAGCAGCTATATTTGTTTCCCTATCAGAGTAGCTTTTTTCTTCCAAATTTTGCCAGGGACCACTCTCTTGTTGCCGTGGGTTCTTTTACTTGCGCTAAATTATTATGTGTAGCACACCGGACCTCGCTTTATCGTCTCATCCGAAATGACTTGCAGCCAGACCACCACTCATGGTCTAATGGATGAGGGAAAAGTTGAGGCCCAAATGGGATTCAAACCACCGCCCACTTCGACACGGACTTTTCGCTTTCTAGGCAGGCGCGTTACCTCTAGATCACTGATCCAGGGGGACGGGATAGCCTAGTGGTCAGAACATTGCGCTCGGAATTTGACGATCCGGGTTCGATTTCCCTTCGAGGGGATTTTCCCCTGATATTAACACCAGTGCTGACTCCACTCTACCCAAAAGTCCTTCAGATGAGACTATAAACCGAGGCCCCGTGTGCGAACGCACGCAGAACATCTTGCGCACACGTTAAATTCTGTTCCGCTTTTCGTAAGAGTAGGCCACTGTGTGCCGGTGGGAACAGATAAGATTTATAAGACTGCATATACACAGGGACTGGATGAAAAAAGCACATGAGTGCTTATTCTATTATCCTCGATATAAAAGAAAAAAATGAAATAAATAAATAAATGAATAAATAAATAAATAAATAAATCCACCAGGCATAGCAACAAGGAGCCTGGAGCTTCTGTCATGCTGTCAATAGGAACATATACATTAAGCAAATGCACGGACTGGACATTTTTCCAAATGTTAACTGGTAATTATATCTAAATATCTACATGGAATAATATATCATTTTCATAACAAAAATATCATTGCTATTTTTGTTGTCGTTGTCGCTATTATCATTGTAGCCGTTAGCCAAGCTGACAACTCGACGAGTTTGTTATTGGTGTAGTAGTAGCTGTTGTCGTTGCTATTTTTTATTATTATTATTATTATTATTATTATTATTATTATTATTATTATTATTATTATTGTTATTTTATCATTATTATTGTTATTGCTACAGCAGCACGCTATGGTTGTTCTTGCTATCAATACTGTTAACGGTAGCCGAACGGATAAGGCAACGCGCTTATCTGACTATCCTGAAGTCTGGCAGAATCGAATGTCGGCAGTGACAGAAGCAATAGGATGATCTGAAGATTCTCTGGCATCTATCTCTCTTACGGACTGATTCAGATTTCTTACAG
Source organism: Stramonita haemastoma (assembly GCA_030674155.1). Lineage (NCBI taxonomy): Eukaryota > Metazoa > Mollusca > Gastropoda > Neogastropoda > Muricidae > Stramonita > Stramonita haemastoma. The sequence goes on along the minus strand of CM060322.1, from coordinate 19,997,279 downwards.
CCTAAAGATTGTTATGTCAGTCTAAAGAGCCTATTTTATACTGTTTGTTTCACACTGTGACACTCTTTAGGCTAATGGACGACGCCTGATGATGTAATATCACTCACGTAAAACAAAAAATGATGTCACTGCCTCTATGTTGCATAATCACGTTTCCGTCTCAAGAATAGTCCTGACTTTCTCCTGCAGATTTTAATGTGCTGTTACGCCATGATTCTTGAGGAGTGTCTGGAATTTCTTGACTGCTGTCAGATCTTCTTACCAACCAACCAAGGACTAGGAAAAGTCCTCAAAAGCTATGACTAAGAGCTTGTTGTTGCTGCAGAAAGAGAGGAGAAGGAGGAGGAGGAAGAGGAGGAAGAGGAGGAATGAGGACAGTGACTTGGGAAACTGATTATTGATCTTTCTTAGCTGGCCACAGACCTAGGGGAGTGTACCACCAAGTTGTGGTTATATGCTAGCTAAGGTCTACCGAGTTTGCTGACAGAATTTCTCTGGATTTAGAAGTGAAGGTATATACTGTCGTTGTGGAACCGCTGAGTGAAGCTGGATGTAGATATTGTTTGGAGATAATTCAGCGGGGAGATATTTCAGCGGAATCTTGAAAACACACACACACACACACACACACACACACACGCACAACACACACACACACACACACACACACAACCACAACCACACACACAAAATTCTTGATTCCTGAGCTAGCTTGTGCTCTGTGGATGTGATTCATATAGAGCAAGAAATCAACTCTTGGTTTATTTTCGGTCAGCATTTTACCTCCACATAAGCAACGAAGAGGTGCGGAACCGAACCCAGCCCACCATTGGTCCCTACGAAAATCTTCTATCAATCGTTAAGAAGCGTAAACTTAAATGGTACGGGCATGTCACAAGATCGAAAGGACTTGCAAAAACGATACTGCAAGGCACTGTAGATAGATTTTACCTCCAGCTGAGTGTTTTCGATTGTTAAAATTTATACGTACCAGTCTCCAAGGTCTACTTAATATTGTGCAGATGTGCCAGTTATTTACATCATTTCATGTGTTTTGTGTGTGTGTGTGTGGTGTGTGTGTGTGTGTGGGCGTGTGTGTGGTGTGCTGTGTGTGTGTGTGTGTGTGTGTAAATGCATGTCAAAGATCAAGAACCCATATTAAAGATCTCATCATTTGGGTTTGTTTTTTTTTCAGTGCTGATCAGGCTTTAAAAACAACAGTTCGCAGTATCCTTTTAGAATACATTAGATCGCTGGTTGGTGAGATGCGTACTACTTTCTGTTCATTTTGTTTTTCTTTTAGATTCGATAATATGAGGTGTACGAACCGTGTACTACATTATCGGGAAACTTCAAAATTGAAACTAATATCGTTGTTTTAAAAAAAAAAAAAGAGGAAGAAGAAGAGGACAAAAATGAAAAAAAAGTAAAAACAAAGAAAGAAAAGAAAGGAAAAACAAAGTGGAAGTTATTTGCTCAGAAACTAAGGAGGAAAAAAACCATAACAGCAGAAAACCCGGCTAATACCTCTTGTACTTGAACATAGTTTTTTTCCTGCTAAACTAGGAAAAAAAAAAACACCTATTGTAGCTGAATGTAGGAACTTTCCCTGGTGATCGAGTTGTCATGGCCTGTGTGTTTTTCTTTTATACAAGTTTGGCCTTGAATTTGCACCCCCCCCCCCCTCCCACCCCCTTACACACACACACACACACACACACACACACACACACACACACACACACACACACACACACACACACACACACACACACAAAAGTTCGTCGGATGAGACTATAAACCGACGTCCCGTGTGCGAGCGCACGCAGAACATCTTGCGCACACGTTAAAACCCTTCCGCTTTTCGGAAGAGTAGGCCTTTGTTTCCCGGTTGGAATGGATGACAAAATTTACAAAACTGCATACACACGGGGACTGGATGCAAAAAGCACATGAGTGCTTATTCCATTGTTCTAAGAATACAAGAATAAAACTAAATAAACACACACACACACACACACACACACACACACACACACACACACACACACACACACACACACACACACACACACACACAACAACACAGAAGATCTATAGAGCCTTTAACCTTAAACTTTTTCTGTGCAATTCACAGAGTAAATCTATAGAGCCTTTAACTTTTCTCTGCAGTTCACAGTGTAGATTGATAGAGCTTTGAATATGTCTGTTCAGTTCACAAGGTAGATCTATAGAGCCTTGAACTTTTTCTGTGCAATTCACAGAGTAAATCTATAGAGCCTTTAACTTTTCTGTGTAGTTCAATAAATATAATAGAGAGCCTTGAACTTTTCTGTGCAATTCACAGAGGAGATCTATAGAGCCTTTCACTTTTCTGTGCAATTCACAGATTAGATCTATAGAACCTTGAATTTTTCTGTGCAATTCACAGAGTAAATCTATTGAGCCTTCAACTTTTCTTATAGTTCACAGAGTAGATCTATAGAGCCTTGAACTTTTCTGTGCGTTCACAGAGTAGGGTCTATAGAGCCTTGAACTTTTCTGTATAGTTCACAGAGTTGATCTATAGAGCCTTGAACTTTTCTGTAATTCACAGAGTAGATCTATAGAGCCTTAACTTTTCTGTATAGTTCACAGTAGTAGATCTATAGAGCCTGAACCTTTTCTCGTGTATTCACTAGTAGAATTATAGTAGCTTGGAACTTTTTCTGTGTGTTGTTCACATGTAGTATCTATAGAACCTTGAAATTTTTCTGTGCAATTTCTGATTAGATCTACTAGAGCCTTTTAAACTTTCTGTGTAGTTCACATGTAGATCTATAGAACTTGGGAACTTTTCTGTGCAATTCACAGATTAGATGTTATAGACTTGAACTTTACTGTGTAGTTCACAGAGTAGATCTATAGAGCCTTGAACTTTACTGTGTAGTTCACAGAGTAGATCTATAGACTAATAGAGCCTTTAACTTTTCTGTGCCGTTCACAGAGTAGATCTATAGAGCCTTGAACTTTTCTGTGCCGTTCACATAGTAGATCTAGAGAGCCTTGAACTTTTTCTGTGCAATTCACAGAGCTAGAGTCGATCTATAGAGCCTTTATCTTTTTCTGTGCAGTTCATATAGTTGATCTATAGAGCCTTTACCTTTTCTGTGCAATTCACGCAGTAGATCTATAGAGCCTTTACCTTTTCTGTGCCGTTCACAGAGTAGATATATAGAGCCTGTAACTCTTTTTTTTTTCTCATTCCTCAACTAGATCACTGAAGGTTTATTATTTTGTTTATTGTTTGTTGGATGTTTGTGGTGTTTTGTTTTTTGCGGATTTTGTGTTGTTTGTTATCTGGGGAGTATTCTTTATGGAGAAGGGGAGGAGGGGGGGGATTTATTTTCGTTTTTAATTTTGCTATTGGTTTCTACTGACACGCAATGGCGGAACAGGTTTTTAATTTAACGTTTGCTTGCTCAAGATGTTCTGCGTGCATTCGTTGGTGGGAACTTAGCTTACTATCTAATCCGAAGGATTTTCGGCAAGGGAGTGGAGTTGATATGATGTTAACTCCAGCGGGAGGAAAATCCCTTTGAAAGCGTGTCTCAGCAGTGGTTCGAATCCGGGCCATCAGATCGCTAACCTCAACACTCTAACCACTAAGGTCGTCTTCCCCCTTTGAGTATTGAAACTAATCTTTCCTGTAAGACTGTAAGGGTAGGCCATCAGTTTCGATTTCATGACTGGTATGAAAAATCCGCTTCAGTTTGAAGTTGCGGAAAACAACAAAATTCCTGGTTGAATCGAGGCAGGAAATTTCCTTAGAGCAAACCCTCTTTAGCCGCCAGG
>CM060322.1:19985945-19988445 GCA_030674155.1 Stramonita haemastoma | reverse complement strand
CAACTACGATTCTTCACCTAACCACCTACATTGAGTAAGTCATGGAAAATGTCCAAGTATTTTCATCCAATGTTACGTGTAAAAAATATACATCAGCTGTGTGCTTGCTTGCTTGCTTGCTTGATTGATTGATTGATCTATTTATTTATTTATTTATATTTTTTATATCGAGGATAATGAAATAAGCACCGTGTGTATGCAGTTTTTGTAAATCTTGTCATCTTTCCCACCGGCGCACACAATGGCCTACTCTTACGAGAAGCGAAACAGGATTTAACGTGTGCGCTAGATGTTCTGCGTGCGTTCGCACACGGGACCTCGGTTTATAGTCTCATCCGAAGAACTTTTGCGGACAGTGGAGTCATCACTGATGTTAACATTAACACCATTGCATTAGCACACCTACCACAGAAATGTGAGCTATGTGCCTAAGATTGCATTGGCACACCTACCACAGAGTCTTGCACTAGAGACACACAGAGAGACAGACAGCGAAACAGATGCTGTGAAGAGATCTGTTCAAAACTGTTAGAGACAGACATACAGAGATACAGACATAGACAGACAGAGTCAAACTGAGACAGAGACAGACAGACGATGTAAAAAGACATACATACATAGAGACAGACAGACGCAGACAGAGACAGACAAACAGGCAGACAGATGCTGTTAAGAGATATGTTCAAAACTGACAGACAGATAGAGACAGACAGAGACACACAGAAACAAAGACAGAGACAAACAGAAACAGAGTCAAACAGAGACAGATACAGAGACAGACATAAACACACACAGACAGACAGATGGTGTAAAGAGACATACAAACAGAAACAGACACAGCAAACTAGACTAACAGACAGACAGAAGCTATGAAGAGATGTGTTCAAAACTAGCAGAACGACAGAGACAGACAGACAGAAAGACAGACAGAGAGGCAGATAGAGACAGACAGATGCTGTAAAGAGATGATGCTAAAAACTGGCGGACAGACAGAGACACAGACAGACGGATACAGACATGCATACAGACAGACAGAAAGACAGACAGACAAACAGACAGACAGACAAACAGACAGAGACACGGACAGACAGACACACACACACAGAGACATTTACCGCGAAGAGATATGCTCGAGATTGGCACACATTCCGCAGATCGTTGCCCCTCAGATGGGGAAAGTATGATATAGTAATTAATACGATAACACCATCTTCTTTGATTAATGCACGGATGGAAGCATCGGTGGACGTGGGGTGGGGGGCGAGATGATTAGATCAACACAAACACACACACACACACACACACACACACACACATACACACACGCGCGCGCGCGCACGCACGCACAAACACACATACACACACGCATGCACGCACACACATGCACAAACACGCACACATGCACACACACACACATACGCGCGCGCACAACACACACACACACACACACACACACACACACACACACACACACACGCGCGCGCGCCACACACACACACACACACACACCACACACACACACACACACACAACACACACCACAACACACACACACACACACACACAACACACACACACACACACACACACACACACAGTATTCTCTTTTTTATAAAGTCTTCAATTTTAACGTCTTTCCACTTTAAGTGATACCAGTTTTTATAAAGTACGACTGTGAAGATTGTGAAATTATAACACCCTACTATGGCAATGTACTTTTTGCTTTATTCATGGCAGCTTTTACATGTAGTTTGCAATTGTTCATCTTACAGTTTACGATTTTAAAGTTCTCTATTGTTCGATTGTTTTTGTTATAATTTGCGTTTCTTATGCCATGTTTTGCAACATTCTTGTTATATAGTTTTGTAATCAGTCTTCTTATGTACATAATTACCGACACACTTTTTATAAACCCTTATCTCTTTATTGCTCCCCCCCCCCCCCCCCTGTCCCCTCCTTCCCTCGTCTAATATCACTTTAAGAGTACAGACGTAAAATCAAAGACACACACACACACACAAACACACACAACGCGCACACGCACGTACACATGCACGTGCACATGCACAAACACGCACCTACGCGCACGCACGCACATACACATGCACAAACACGCACACACGCACACACGCACACACACACACGCACACACATACGTATGTACGCACGCATGCACGCGCGCACACACACACACATGCACAAACACGCACACATACACACGCACACAAACGCACACACGTACGCACGCACACACACGCATGTATGGATATGGGCAGGCATGTTTTATATGCTTGCTGCATTCTGTGTATACATTTAGCAAGCAGGTGTATGCATGCAGCTGTCTGTCTGTCTATCTATGTGTCTGTCTGTCTGTCTGTCTGTCTATTGTTGTCCTGTCTGTCTGTCTGGTCTGTTAGTACTAACAATCTGTATGTAGCTCTGTTCTCATTTAGCTTTATTGTGATGTTATGCTGACTGTGTCCTCGTGTGCTCTCTATGT
>CM060322.1:19965945-19970945 GCA_030674155.1 Stramonita haemastoma | reverse complement strand
TGTACTGTATGTTTTGTGGATCGGTGGTCCACAGGTAATGCTCCTGCCTAGAAACGAAGCATTGTCGGTTCAATCCCTGTTTGTGTCGAAACTTTTCCACCATCCACTAGACCTTGAGTAGAGCTCTGGGTGTTAGTCTTTGGGATGAGACGATAAACCGAGGTCCCGTGTGTAACACTCATTCAACGCAAGTAAAAAAAATACCTACGCAGCAAGAGAGTTGTTCCTAGAGAAATTCTGTAGGAAAAAAAAACCCTCTGAACGGGAAAGGGAAACAAAGTCAAGTACACATACAGACGGTAAAAGAAAGAAATAATTATGGATGGTGCTGCTTCTGTGACAATTCGACGGGCTCTCCCGGGAAAAAAAACAAAAAACAGCCGCATTTCTGACTCAGAGAAATCTGCCTTGACCCAAAAGTGGTATTCAATTCAGGTCACCGCCAACTTCAATAATTTTAACGGGGAGGGGGGGGGGGGGACCCCCAAAAAACAACTCAAAAGCAAAACAATATATATGTATGTATATATAGAGATATAGTAGATATATAGATATATAGATATATAGATATAGATATGTATAGATATAGATATATGTGTGTAAGTGTGTTTGTGTTGTTGTTATTGTTGTTGTCTTCAATTTAACTTCTGTTCACTCTGTGATGTTAGACGATATATATATATTATATATATATATATATATATATATATATATATATATATATATATATATATATATATATCTGTGGTGTATGTGTGTGCGTGCGCGCGCACGTGCGTTCGTGTGTGTGTGAGCATATGTATGTGTGCGTGCTTGCGTGCGTGCGTACGTGTGTGTGTGTATGTGTGTGTGTGTATGTGCGTGCGTGCGTGCGTGCATGTATGTGTGTATGTGTGTATGCTTTCCTCTCTCTTCCACTAAAAAAAAAACTACATATAATATAAACTCCACTTTTATTTTCTTTACCGGAGCCGCGACCAGCTTTTTTCGCCAACAAGGGGGGGTGAGGCAAGGGATGGGTAGGGGTGGGGTGGGGTGAGGGGGGTGGTTGGGTGGAAGAGAATATGGAATATGGATGTTGTCGGTGACGTCATATCTGACTGGGCTCCAGGAGAATTGAACGTCCGCCCACTCCTTGAAACATACATTTATTTACATTCCATTTGAATTCTTCTTTTTTTTTTTCAAAAGATAATGAATAAGCATTCACGTGCATTTCTACATCCAGACCCCGTACACTCATGGGGGTTGTAAATTTGGTCATCTGTTCCTACTGACATACAATGAACTACTCCCCTGAAATGCGGAGGAGGTTTTAACGGGATAACGGGATAAGGGGGGGGACGGGATAGCCTAGTGGTCAGAACATTGCGTTGGCAATTTGACAACCCGGGTTCGATTCCCGTTTGAGGAGATTTTTCTCCTGGAGTTAACATCAGTGCTGACTCCACTCTCTCCAAAAGTCTTTCGGATGAGATTATAAACCGAGGCCCCATGTGTGAATGCACGCAGAACATCTTGCACATACGTTAAATCCTGTTCCGCTTTTCGTATGAGTAGGCCATCGTGTGCCGGTGGGAAGAGATGACATTTACAACAACAACAAAAAACCTGCATACACACGGGGGCTAGATGTAAAAAAAAAAAAAAAAAAGCACAAAAGTGCTTAAAAAATAAAATGAAATAAATAAATGTGTGTGCCAGATGGTTTAAAGAGTTGTTTATTCAGATGAAAAAAAAACATGCTTATCATACACAGAAACATTGTAAGAAACAAGCCAAAGGCTTATAGCATGCTCGAAAAAACGAAAACATGGCAGTATTTTCATTTGGCAGCTGGTAAGCCTATCATTTTTACATTTACATTTTACACCACTTTAAGTCACAGCAGATTTCTCTGCGTGAAAGTCGGGCTGCTCTCTCCAGGGAGAGCGCGTCGCCACAAGTGCAGCGCCACATTTTTTTTTCTTTTCCTGTCTGCAACTGTATTTGTTTTCCTGTGTTTTCTACAAAACTTTACCAGGGACAACTCCCTTGTTGCCGTGGGTTCTTTTACGTGAGCTAAATAATGATGTGTCACACACGGGACCTCGGTTTATCATCTCATCCAAAAGACTAGCACCCAGACCACCACCTATGGTCTAATGGATGGGGGAAAACTTTAAAGGCCCAAACGGGGATCAAACCACCGCACACTTCGACCTGGACTTTTTCGCTTTCTAGACAGGCGCGTTACCTCTAGACCACCGATCCATATTAGTTACTTTGAAAATAAGGTAGTTCTTTCATGTCCAGTTTCAACTGGTTAGTTTAAGATGTCATTGTTATTTTTTTTCTTCTGCTGCAAATACAAACCTCTATAGAAAAGAAATGGGAGGAACAGCTTTTTATTTGAAGAAAAACAACAGTAACACACAAACAGCAAACAAAAACAACAACAAAAGCAAACAAACAACAAACTGAGACACAGGAGATGCTTTTTTTTTTTTTTTTTTTTTATTACCTAAGATTCCTTAAACCAGAGACTTTTTGCTATGTAATTTATGAGTGCACAGTGTTTTGTCAAGATGTTCTGCGTGCGTTCGCCTTGCAGAAAAGTTTTACAGCTCGGGGGGATGGGGGGGGGGGGAGGGGGGGGGGGTTGGTGGACGGGGGGGGGGGGGAGGAGAATGGGGAGGGAACCAAGACGAGAAAAATAGGTAAGGAGCGTTAAAGAGAAAGAAAGTGAAAGATGTTGATTTTGGTGTGAAAGAATATGACGAAAGACATGATGTAAACTACGATGAGGATGAAGACAGTTGATGATGACGACGACATTAGCGATGATGACAATATTCATGACGACGGTGATGACGACGACGGTGATGATGACGATAAAGATGACTGACAATGATAGTGATAATAATGATTGGTGACAATGACGACAAAAAATATGACTCTATTTTTTTTTTGTTTCGATTTATTTCATTACTGTTACCTTTGGACTAAAACTTTTTCAAGCTGTTCTTTATTCTGTTTCAGGTGCAGCCAAGGAATGCAGAAGAAGAAGAGAGAAGAAGAAGAAGAAGAAGAAGAAGAAGAAGAAGAAGAAGAAGAAGAAGAAGAAAAGAAGAAGTAGAAGAAGAAGTAGAAGAAGTAGAAGAAGAAGAATGCAAAGAAGAATGCAAAGAAGAAGAAGAAGAAGAAGAAGAAGAAGAAGAAGAAGAAGAAGAAGAAGAACAAGAAGAAGAAGAAGAAGAAGAGAAGGAGAAGAAGAAGGAGAAGGAGAAGAAGAAGGAGATCTGCGAAGAAGAAGAAAAAAATTGCGAAGAATTATGAAGAAGAATTGCGAAGAAGAAGAAGAAGAAGAAGAAGAAGAAGAAGAAGAAGAAGAAGAAGAAGAAGAAGAAGAAGAAGAGAAGAAGAAGAAAGAATTCAATCTGTTTTATTATTTTTGTCTCGTCTCATGTAATTCAATTTAATTTCGATTGTATTTTAATTTCGCTTTACTCCCTTTTCATTTTAGCATCTTTTTTTATTTTTCAAGTTGATTTATTTCGTTTCACTTGAATTCGTTTTATATGATTTTATTCTTAGTTTCCATTGAAGGTGGTTTTCTCTCTGGAATCACCCACGCAATCAATGTCCTCGGGATAAGACTAAACCGAGTTTACCTCCACTGTGCACAAAAGCACTTACAAAACATCTTGAGCATACTTCAAAAACTCGTCCACTTTTGGTGGAAAGGGCAGTCTAGTGATGATGACTGGCCGTTAGCAGGAATACCTAGCATGCAAACTGCGCACTGGAGAGGGATGGACTCCTCCAGGTTTAACTTGCACTTGATAATTAAAACTGATTTTTTTTTATTACGTTCCTCGGCTAGAGCTCTGAGGGTTTTTTTTTTTACCGATGGTGAGATTTTTGCGCGTGTGACAGTTTTCGATCACCGTGAAGACAGTCGCGTTGGGATTTCGAGGATGATGTCTTTAGACGATACGACTGTGCATACTGTGATGGGGTGGTAAGTAGATTGCCTCCATGCAATCAGAGCCCTGTCGTAGCCTGCGGTTTACTAAATCCGGACACACCTGCGAATTGTGCGATGCTCTGTTTCCTTGGGTGGTGGTCGAAAACCCTCATTTGCATACTCTTGGCCTTCATGGTGAACTGCAGAATTTGGGCGTCCTCTTTTTAGAGGTAACGTCCTAATTGACTAATTGTACCCACCCGAGAAGCTGTGCAGAGATGGGACATATGGGCCAAAGACCACTCTATTACAATACGTTATTTTATTTTTATTTGTCATCCCTTCCTACCTGCACGCAATGGCCTATTTTTTATCAAAGCCGGAACGTGGGCGCTAGATGTTCTGCGTGCGTTCGCACAGGAGACACCAGTTTAGAGTCCCGTTCCAAAGACTTTTCGGGGGAGTAGAGATAGTTCTGATGTTAACTCCCAGGAGAGAAAAATCTCCTTGAACATGTGCCATTTCAGTCATGCTGACCAGTGAATAATATGTCGTATTGATGAATTATGTTGAGTTTATTTGTTGTGTCAATAAGTCCATGTGACTTTTATGGCAATAAATAATTTCTGATTCTGTGCCTCGGTTGGGGTTCGAACCTTGGGCCGTCAGATCGCGAGTTGTCAAAGTTCTAACCACTAAACTATCCCGCCCCCCTGTGCCTGAATAATTTAGTGCGGCGCCCTAGCGACTCCTTGGAGAGAGAAAAAGCAAACTACAAATTCATTTCTGTTCACATTCCAATGCCAATTTTAACTTGTGTGTGCATGTATAATACTTCTCCAAACTTTCCATTTTAAGAAAAAAGAAAGAAGAAAAAAAAAGAAGAAGATCGATGTTTTTACATTCGCTAAAAGTGTTGAGAATTATTTGCATCATAACCCCCCCACACACACACACATCCTCTCCATGTCTATATAGTGCAGTGCGTGTATAGACAGGGAGAGATAGAGGGGAGCTGGGATAAGGGAGGAGGGGCACAGAGAAAATGAAT
>CM060322.1:19955973-19963345 GCA_030674155.1 Stramonita haemastoma | reverse complement strand
GATGGATGCACAGAGAGAGAGAGAGAGAGAGAGAGAGAGAGAGAGAGAGAGAGAGAGAGAGAGAGAGAGAGAGAGAGATCAGTTGTGAGAGAGAGAGAGAGAGAGAGAGAGAGAGAGAGAGAGAGAGAGAGAGAAGAGAGAGAGAGAGGGGAGAGATCAGTTGTGTTAGAAAGCAGGTTCTACCTGCATGATTTAACCAATGTTAACTCTCTAGTGTGTTTGGATTTTTTTATTTATTTATGCTCAACGCACGTTTAATCAGGGACCTTGTTTGTTACCTCATGTACAAAAGGAAAGCACCAAGACTTGTGAGGCTATGAGCTGAGCTGACAGTGGGGGGAAACTGACAGCTGTGTGCCAAGGTTTCTTTCAGGTGGAACACATTGTGTTTAATCAAATTAATCACACACAAAGTGTGGATGCGTCCTCCTACAGAAGTGTCATGTCTGTCACCAGGTGGGGTCAGGTTATTCCAAGAAGCAGCTGGCAGAATTCAACCAGCGTCTGGCAGAGCACTGGCAGGCCTTCGACAAGCGGAACTCCCCTCACTGCCTGGTTCTGGCCTCTGGCTTCAAAGAGAAACCGGACGCCTGGATTGATCCCAGCAAATCGTGCATCGTGCAGGTAGGCTAACAAATCGTGCATTGTGCAGGTAACTCAGCAAATTGCGCATTGTGCAGGTAGCCCAGCAAATCGTGCATTGTGCAGGTAGACCAGCAAATCGTGCATTGTGCAGGTAACTCAGCAAATCGCGCATTGTGCAGGTAGCCCAGCAAATTGTGCATTGTGCAGGTAACCCAGCAAATCGTGTTTATTTGTTATCAGCACTAGGAGGATTGTCTGATATGTGACAAATTTGGATTGTCAGGCAAAATTGTTCCAAATTCAGTCCTAGAGGTCAAGAACAATTCTGAGAATTCCTTATTAATAGCTTATTTTTCAAATGCAAGGCAAATTCAAAAGAAAGTCATTTCTGTTTTCTATTAATTGCTGAGTTTGAACCTCAATGGAGACATAGGTGTAGAAACTGCTTGTTTTGTTTAACACTATCCCTACGTTAAAGGAGAGAATCCCTGTCTCTGTACACCTGCACTGTGCTCATTTCTACGCTTCTGTGGCCCAAATGTAGGTGTTAAGTAGAGAAGGGCTGGGAGATGGTTGGTTGCCCAATAGTGGGCAACCTGTAGGGAAAAGGTTAACTGCCAAAATCCAGAATATTTAGATACTACTTTATTGATGCATTGATATAAAATCAGGGGAAAAAATGGCAAAGTCAGAAAGAAAATAATGGCAGTCTGTATGTTGTTTGTGGATTTAGAGAAGAAGTTTATAAACCAAGTACAAGCAGAGCTCAGTGGTCAGAGCGCTCGCTTTCCCCACGTCAAGTTAAGCAATGTCCAGTGTGGTTACCAGTTGGATGGGTAACCGTTTGCACGCCTTGGCTTCAGTACAGTTCACCCAGCTGTAAATGGGTACCTGCCCTCTTTAGGGTCAGGAAAGGTAAAGCAACGAGGGAGAGGAGATGGGTGCAGCCCTCAATATGCTGGCCCCTAGAGAAGCTGAGGTGTCTGATGCCTTGCTCCCCTACCACCGCATAGGTTATGGGACACCTTTATCTTTACCTTTTACAAGCAGAAATCAGTGTGTATGCACTCTGAAGTACAACATTTCTTTTCCTGCAGGTGAAGGCAGCAGAGATCATTGTGAGCGAGCGCTTCAGAGTGGGCTACACGCTGCGATTTCCTCGTGTGGAAATGATTCGTGACGATAAACCGTGGAACCAGTGCATGACCACAGCTGACATTGAAGACCTGCGTCAGGTGAGAATCTAGTGTGAATCTGTTTTTGTGGTTTTTTTTTTGTTTTTGGTAGAAGGGTTCGTGATGTTTTAGACATGTTACTGACTTGTTGTTGTTGTTGTTGCTGTTTTTCTTGTTGTTCTTGTTCTTCTTCTCGTTTGTCTTCTTCTTCTTCTTCTTCTTCTTCTTCTTCTTCTTCTTCTTCTTCTTCTTCTTCTTCTTCTTCTCCTTCTTCTTCTCCTTCTTCTTCTCCTCTTCTTCTTCTTCTTCTTCTTCTTCTTCTTCTTCTTCTTCTTCTTCTTCTTCTTCTTCTTCTTCTTCTTCTTCTTCTTCTTCTCCTTCTTCTTCTACTTCTACTTCTTCTTCCCCTCCTTCTTCTTTCTCATTCTGCATTTTTGTTTTCTTTTTTACTACATTATTTTGATAAACTAAGCAATAGAGTGACAACATTGTCACCAAAACTTATCTAAATTTGGATTTGATCAACGGAACTCTACCATTTGGCCATATAGGCAGCCATACTCTGACTTCAGAGGATTTTTTTCTCCTTTAAAGGAGAGTGCAGGTTGCTATGTTAAGAGCTTGTCATGGCTGAAGGCAATCTCAACACAACATTTTACAACATAACATTTTAGTGTAGGCCATGGCAATTTGCTGACACCAATAAGTGGCACAGCAACTTCAAAGATAGTAGAATTGGTTTTGTGCCCCGTTTTAAATCTGTATATAGTTGCACAGTTTTTAATCTGAGTTTTAAATTTGAGACGAGGTGACGGCCCCGATATGGCCTGTGTAGTTGGCGGGGCAGTAAACAACATGATTCATATTGGATTGAATTTGTTTTTTTTGTGTTTTTTTTTGGGTTGGATTGGATTGTGTTACTGTACAGAAATCTGGCGGCAAACTAGCAGGAACACGCATGGAACTGGGAGAGGGGGAGGAGGGGGAGGAAGGAGAGGGGGGGCCCAGGAAGAAGAAGCGCCGTGTGGCACCGCGTGCAGTCCAGCCCAAGTTGATGTCGCGGTTTAAAGGTGCTGATGTGTCTGATGTGGAACAGGTGAGAGGGGTTTGTGGTCACTGTGTGTGTGTGTGGTCCCAATATATATATAGCACAATGACATGGGTGTCTGTACAGCCACAACACACTTTGATTTGTTTTAACAAGATAATTATAGTTCTGTATAGATACCATTTATTATTATTATTATTATTATTATTATTATTATTATTATTATTATTATTATTATCATTGTTATATATTATTATTATTATTATTATTATTATTATTATTATTATCATTATTATTATTATTATCATTATTATTATTATTGTTGTTCTTGTTCTTGTTATCATCATCATCATTGTCATCATCATAATCATTATTATTGTTATTGTTACTATCATTATCATCATCATTATCACCATCACTAGTAGCATGTTGCATCTTCCCTAAAACCATGGTGCGCCACCACCCATGACGTACAGAGCCCAACACTTCAGGTGTTGTACAGGAAAGGTGATGGTGTGTGGGCAGGTGTCCCAGGTGCTGTCTGGCAAAGAGTGTGTGTGTGATGAACGGCCCCCCTGGCCTGTCTAAGACCGACATTGAGCGAAAGCTGGTGGAGATGGGAGCCACCTTTGTGCAGAATCCAGGTAAAGGACTTATTAACCTCTTTACTGTGCTGTTGATGAACAGCATTCGTCATAGAAACCGTCACCAGCAATGCTCAGTTGATGATCGCTGTTCGTCATGATTCGGTGCTCTTCTCTGTTTTGTCCAGCTTGTGCCTGATCAAAATATGATAGCAGCGAAAGGGTTAATGATGATAATAGTGTATGGAATTTATGTAGCGCTGAATCTTGTACAGCGAACAAGTCGAAACGCTTGCATTCAAATCAGTCGTGCACATGCAATGGTTCGCAAATAAAATTACGAAATTATATATTTACACACACGCGTATGCATGCATGCACGCACACACGCACGCACGCACGCACGAACCCACGCTCATGGCAAGGCGATGGAGAAGGAAGCGTTTGATTGAAAGTATGAACAGATGTGAGGTGTAAGGATTGAGGAAGATCCTGGGTAGGAAGTAAGTGTGTCTTTAGGTTGGATATGAACGTGTCAAATGAAGGATTTTGGCAAAAGGAGATAGGGCGGTCATTCCAGATAGATGGAACCAGAAATAGAAATGTGCTGACTGTTGAAACCTTGTGTTGAAGCGTTTGTCCCTCTAAGTATGTTTGTCACACTTTTTGTTGTGTTTCTTTTTATGGGAGTTAGCTTTTATTTCAGACTCTCATTCCTGAGAGGGGGGGGGGGGGGAGGTCAGTTGGGGGGGGTGGAGGGGGGGGGAGGTCAGTTGGTGCTAATTCTAGCAGCAGCTGACCACACTTTGACTAGGTAAAAAGGAAAGGGCCACGCTAAATTCAGCACTCTTGACTGAGTGGTGTTGGATTTGTGTACTGTGAAAAAATGACTCTCAGCAAGTGTGATCAATTCAGTCATTTTCTTAAAAAGAAAAAAAAAAAAAAAAAAAAAAAAAAATTTCAGTGGTTTTGTTGTGTCCTCTGACCCAGGGGTCAGCACTACGTTTGTTCTGGCGGACAAGATGGCGGTGAAGGTGTCCAACTTGATCAAAACGGACAAATACGACATCGTCAAGGTCAGCTGGTTCCGCAGACTGCTAGAGGCTGGCTCCTGGATTCCCTGGTAAAGTTATCTGTTTGTTTATTTTATTATTGATTTATTTATTTTTTTAATTCTTTTATATCGAGGATAAGGGAATAAGCACTTGTGTGCTTTTTTTTTACATCCAGTTTCCATGTGTATGCAGTTTTGTAAATCATGTCATCTGCTCCCACCGGCACACAATGGCCCACTCTTATGAAAAGTGGAACAGGATTTAACGTGTGCGCAAGATGTTCTGTGCGTGTTTGCACATGGGGCCTTGGTTTATAGTCTCATGTGAAGGACTTTTGGGAGAGTGGAGTCGGCACTCGTGTGTGTGTGTGTGTGTGTGTGTGTGTGTGTGTGTGTGTGTGTGTGTGTGTGTGTGTGTGTGTCTGTGTGTGTTGTGTGTGTGTGTGTGTGTGTGTGTGTGTGTGTGTGTGTGTGTGTGTGTGTGTTGTGTGTGTGTGTGTGTGTGTGTGTGTGTGTGTATGTGTGTGTTGTTGTGTGTGTGTGTTGTTTGTGTGTGTGTGTGTGTGGTGTGTGTGAGTGTGTGTGTGTGTGTGTGTGTGTGTATGTGTGTGTAGTAGTAGTAGTAGTAGTAATAGTAGTAGTAGTAGTAGTAGTAGTAATAGTAGTAGTAGTCGGCACTGTGTGTGTGTGTGTGTGTGTGTGTGTGTGTGTGTTGTGTGTGTGTGTGTGTGTGTGTGTGTGTGTGTGTGTGTGTGTGTGTGTGTGTGTGTGTGTATGTGTGTGTTGTTTGTGTGTGTGTGTTGTTTGTGTGTGTGTGTGTGTGTGTGTGGTGTGTGGTAGTGTGTGTGTGTGTGTGTGTGTGTGTGTGTGTGTGTGTGTGTGTGTGTGTGTATGTGTGTGTAGTAGTAGTAGTAGTAGTAATAGTAGTAGTAGTAGTAGTAGTAGTAGTAGTAGTAATAGTAGTAGTAGTAGTAGTAGTAGTAGTAGTAGTAGTAGTAGTAGTAGTAGTAATAGTAGTATTCAATTCTATGCCCTTCCACATAAAGTGATACCAGATGGGGTTGGGGAAGGGAATATTTATAAAAAGTAATAATAATGATGATTAAGAAATAAAACACAAATAAAGTGAGATGAATAATTAAATAAAATAAATAATGAAATTAATAAATTTAAATGAAAACAATTAAAAATAAAACAAACCCAAACCCCCTTATGATAAAAATCTAATGTGTGTGTGTGTGTGTGTGTGTGTGTGTGTGTGTGTGTGTGTGTGTAAGTGTGTGTTGTGTGTGTGTGTGTGTGTGTGTGTGTGTGTGTGTGTGCGTGCATGCGCACGCGCGTGTGCGTGTGTGTGTGCATGTGTGTGTGTGTGTGATTATTGTTATCATTATTATTTTTATTGGTATGAAGTAAAGATAATGAAGTGTATTGCTGTGTGGTATAAAGTAAAGATGTAAAACTGTAAAAAAAAAAAAGAAAAAAAAAAAGGAAAAAAAAGACATCATCGGGGACTGGATGTAAAAAAAAGCACAGGAGTGCTCATCCCATTATCCTCGATATAAAAGAATAAAATAAAATAAAAATAAATGTTTATTTCAGGACGCCAGGGGACATGATTCACACATGTCCCGCCACTCGCAGACAGTTTCAGCGAGACTATGATGATTATGGGGACAGCTTCACTGCGGAGATCACTGAAGATCAGCTTCAGCATATCTTTTCTTCCATGGACAAGGTGATTTTGTGTCTAACTGGTGTCTTTTTTCTGATCTGGATGTGTCGGTACTGTATGTGTGTGTGTGTGTGTGTGCGTGTGTGTGTGCGTGTGCACGTGTGTGCGCGTGTGCGCGTGTGTGTGTGTGCGTGCGTGTGTGTGTGTGTGTGTGTGTGTGTGTGTGTGTGTGTGTGTGCGTGCGTGCGCGCGCGCGCGCGTGCGTGTGTGTGTGTGTGTATGTGTGATGGTGGGGATAGGAAGAGAGAAAGGAGTGTGTGTGTTTGTGTGCGTGTGCGTGTGGGTGTGTGTGTTCATGCATGTGTGTCTATTTCTTTTTTCTTTTTTTTTGGCAATTGTGGAATGCTGTGTACCAAAATGCTGATTTTGGATTAAGTATTTTCCTATATCACTATCAGAATTTTAGAATTGTGTCAAAGCATGTGATTGTGGAATCCATGTCTAAGTAGACCATTGTAAGTTGGATCATGAGCTTTAAACCAAACAGGAATGACAAGTAGTGTTGCCTAAACAATTTTTTTCAACTGTGTCTTGTTGAAAAGTGACCATAGTAAACAAATATATGACTGTTTTATGAATTAGGTGGAAGTTCTTCTCTCCTAAAATTAATTCATGTTGTTTATGACCATTAATGTATTGTTCATTCAAATGCTTGAGTGTTGTCATCATAAGACTTGACTGTTCTTATTTAACAGTTGCAATCCCAGTATGTTTATTGCTCTGTCAGCTATCATGAATTGGCTTCCTCTTGAAGTATTGTCATACTTCAGTAGAACTCCCAACAGAAACACACAGACAACTTCAATGATGACAGTTCTCCAAAGCAAGGTTGAGGACAGAAGGAAAAGAGGCAGGCAGACCTCCAACATCCTACATTGCCAACATCACTGAGATCAGTGGTCTGGGAGGGCTACAGGAGATCATAGAACTCATAGAAAGATGGCAAACCCTGGTGGCACTCTGAAAGGGAAACAAATACAGTTGCAGACAGGAAAAAGAAAAACAAAAAAAATGGGTGACGCTGCACTTGTGGCAACACACTCTCCCCGGGGGAGAGCAGCCCGAATTTCACGCACAGAAATCTGCTGTAACATAAAGTACTATAAAATAAAATTTAAAAAAAATTGTATGGAGCTCCTCCTACAGACAACAGCAGTGATGAAGATAAATGAAGATTTTGTGTTTTGCAGGAGG
>CM060322.1:19943473-19945973 GCA_030674155.1 Stramonita haemastoma | reverse complement strand
CAAGATAATTGAAATATTGATATGTGTAACACAATCATAATGTCAGAAGGCTACATACACACTGTATTGGCATTGAACATTTTGTTGTTTGTTTTCTCGCTTTTAACATCTTCCACTTTAAGTGATATTGGACGATAAATGAACGTTTAGTATTGATGAAGATGTAGGTGCTTTATGAGTGAATAATTATAACCTGCAATGCAAGGTAAAAAAAAGAAAAAGAAAGAAAAAGAAAGTGAGGATGATGTGTTAGTACGGGGAGTTCGTTTTCTTTGGTTTGAGGAGGAAAAGAAAACTTGATATGGTCTGGTCTGGTTCGTTAGGGTCTGATATGGTAATTGTAGGGAAGGTGGCAGGATGGTTAAGACGTTCGCCTGCCAACAAGTACACCGTGAGGTCCTGGGTTCGATTCCCAGCCTCGCCCTTTCTTCCCAGTTTGACGTAAAAAAAAAAAGGAACTGAATGTCAAAAGTCATTCGGATGAGACTATAAACCGAGGCCCCGTGTGCGAATGCGCGCAGAACATCTTGCGCACACGTTTAAACCCCATTTTGCCTTTCGGAAGAGTAGGCCATTGTGTGCCGGTAGGAGTGGATGACAAAATTATTAAAAAAAAACCAAAACCAAACCAGCATGCATATAGGTGTCTTGTTTAGATACCATCCCTGAGAAAAAAAACCGGGGAGTTGGAGTCCCCAGGGCGGCTCGGGGCTATATATGGCAATGTTCTGGTGGCTCCTGCGACGGTACTGGAACCATTCGTATCGGCGACTGCCTTTCCAATGGACCATTCCAGTGGCGTGGAGAGGGGGGTCTGCTGCATAGGTAGCAGCTTGCCCTCCATACTTACTTACCCAGGCTTTGCGCTCTAATGACTAGAGGGCAACTCCATAGTCTTCCGAGACTGATGGGTGCCTACTATACTATACTACCATATATGTGTGTATATGTATTATGTACACACACACACGATGCCGCCGCTGTGGCCTAGTGGTTAGGGCGTTGTACTCGTAATCTAAAGGTTGCGGGTTCGATCCCAGCTATTCCGCTATGGCGTTGTGCCCTTGGAAAAGGCACTTTACGGCTATTTTCTCACCCCACCCAGGTGTAAAAGGGGTACCAACCTTGTGTTGGGGGTTAACCCTGCAATAGACTGGCGTCCTATCCAGGGGGGAGTCTATGACTCTCAGTCGCTTAACGCCACAGAAACCGGGATAAGCACCGGCCTGATGAGCCTTATGGCTCGGGACAGACTTTAACTAACACACACACACACACACAACATATATATATATATATATATATATATATGTATATATATATATATATATATATATATACCGTAAAATCCCTAGCATAAGCCCACCATCTAGCAAACGCCCACCCCCCAGTTTGGGCCGAAAGTTGTGCACAGGGGTAACTACCTAGCAAACGCCCACCCTGCTTTTTTCAAAGAGACTATGCTCACTTTCAACAGGATTTGTGCAGACTGTTCTAAAAGTCATCTTTTTCTCTTTCTTTACCTTTTCGTTTTTCTTTCCTTTTTTCTTATTCTTTGTCCCCTCTCCTCACTCCCACCCATCCCCCAAAAAGTGAATTAAAATTACGTCATGCCTTTTCCACCGACGTCTTTTGTCTGTCAGTGATGTACCAGTACTTTGACGACGCTTCCTGATGGCCGGAAGTTGGCTCTTGAATCTGTCTGTGCCAGTTTTGCAAAATGCCAGAGGACAGTCTTACACTGTATCTTTCAAATTGGAAGCCCTCCAGTATGTGGATAATGAAGCAGGTGGGAATGTTTCGGAGTGTGCCGTCAATTTTCTGTGGAAGGGTCAAGTCTTCTACTCACACGACCTAACTTACATGCTTTTGGGGTTTGTATTCACTCAATTACACGGTTAAGCACAAAAATTACTTTGTGCAAGGGGGTCTATCCCTAGCAAACGCCCACCCCCCAATTTTGCCCTAAATCTGTGCACAGGGGGGGTGGGCATATGCTAGGGATTTTACGGTATATATATATCTATATATATCTATATATATCTATATATATCTATATATATATATATATATATATATATATATATATATATTATATATATATATATATATATATATATATATATATATATATATATATATTATATATATATATGTATGTATGTATATGTATATGTATATCTGTGCGTGCGTGCGTGCGTGTGTGTGTGGTGTATTTGAAGATAATGGCATGGCATGGTACGGTACATATGGTATGGAATGACGTTAAAAGGTATGGTTTGCTATCACATGATATGGTATGCTATGGAATAGTCTGGCATGGTATGACCAACACTACCGAAAGGTGGAACAGGCTTAACGTGTGCACAAGGTGTTTAATGCGCGTTTATACATGGAGACCTCGGTTTATAATCCCATCGGAAAGGGCTTTTGGGGAAGTTGAGCCAGTACTGATGTTAACTTCAGAGAAATGGAGTCAGCTTCAATATCAATTCTCGGA
>CM060322.1:19933379-19938373 GCA_030674155.1 Stramonita haemastoma | reverse complement strand
TTTTAGTCTGAAACACAAGTGCATAAAGTAAATGCTAAAAGGAGCATTTCCACTGTGGCCTGGTGGTTAGAGTGATGATGCTCGTGAACTGCTTATTCGGGTTCGAATCTCGTTCAAGAGGATTTTTCCTCTAAAGTTAAACATCAGAGCTGACTCCACTCCCTCCCCCTCCCCAAAGTCCTTCGGATGAGACTATAAACCGAGGTCCCGTGTGCGAACGCACGCAGAACATCTTGCACATACAGTTAAAACCTGTTCCTCTTTTCGGAAGAGTAGGCCATTGTTTGCTAGTGGGAATGGATGATACAAATTACAAAAACTGCATACACACGGGGACTGGATGTAAAAAAAAAAAGCACCTGAGTGCTTGTTCCAGTATTATCGAAATAAAAAAAGTAAAGAAATAGATGAATAAAAGTTTGGGAATTTTCTGTAGCATATTCGATTAAGGTGAGGGGAGGGGTGGGTATTTATTATTTATATATGTATGACCTATTGTCAAGTCGGAATATAATAATATCCGTAATGAATTGAAAGTCATCTTAACACAAAGATAACGCGAAACTAAAATCAGCACATATAACTAAATGTAAACCAAGATATTGATTATCATTATGTCTTATTGTTTTAATGATAAAAATTATATATCATCACTGAAATAATGGAGATCACGAACTGCAACACGTGCGTTTCTTATACGAACGAAAAAGAATCTGCTTAAATGTATTGCAGTACTCTCTCTCTCTCTCTCTCTCTCTCTCTCTCTCTCTCTCTCTCTCTCTCCTCTCTCCTCTCTCTCTCTCTCTCTCTCTCTCTCTCTCTCCTCTCTCTCTCTCTCTCTCTCTCTCTCCTCTCTCTCTCTCTCGTCTCTCTCTGTCTCTCTCTCTCTCTCTCGTCTCTCTCTTCTCTCTCGTCTCTCTCTCTCCTCTCCTTCTCTCTCTCTCTCTCTCTCTCTCTCTCTCTTGTCCTCTCTCTCTCTCTCTCTCTCTCTCTCTCTCTCTCTCTCTCTCCTTCTCCTCTCTCTCTCTCTCTCTCTCTCTCTCTCTCTCTCTCTCTCTCTCCTCTCTCTCTGTCTCTTGTCTCTCTCTCTCCTCTCTCTCTCTCTCTCTCTCCTCTCTCTCTCTCTCTCTCTCTCTCTCTCTCTCTCTCTCTCTCTCTCTCTCTCTATTATCTTCGGTTTTTTCTGCTTTCCCTTTGTTTTTGTTTTCTATTATAATGATCATTTGATTGTTTATTATAATTTTAGTTCCCTGTATTGCGTATTTTGTTATTCTATTATTATCTTCTGTCCTTACATCTTGTCTTCTGTGTATTACTGTCTTGTTGTCTTGGTCTTGTTATTTGGGTTATTATTTTTGTTAGTTGAGGTGTTTCTTAAATTCATGTAATCCCTGATTAGGGCGGGGAATGGATGTAAAAAGAAGCACATGAGTGCCTAATATTCATTATTCTCGAAATAAAAATAATTTGATTTGATTTGATTTGATCTCTTCTAATAAAAGCAAAGTAACCGTCTTTAGAAATGGAGGTTTTCTTCGAAAAAAAAGAACAGTGGTTTTACGATAATTTCAAGTTAAAAGTGGTAAACAAATATTGCTATTGGGGTTTAATTTTACAACAAATATCTTAGTGCAAGCTGGGCACAGATCACCTCGTGACCAAGGGAAAGAAAGCTGTGGTAGAATTAAATAGGGTTTTTCATAGATACAAGGAAATTAAAGCTGAAGCTTTTTTTCAATTCTTTTACATAAACTTCAGCCAATTTTACTATACCCATCAGAGATATGGGGATTACATAAATTGGATGCATATAGAAAAGTATACATTATTGCATGCAAAGAGATTTTTGGGGTGTACCATTGTAAAACTCCAAACAAAATGATATGTGTGAGCTGGGATGATACCCAATATACATTAACTCACACTACAAATGCTATTAGATATTAGTTTATGTTATCAAAAATGAATCCCAACAGACTAACATTTAATGCTTATCGAATGTTGCTTGACATGGACATATCTGGAAAGAACTGTTGGGTTTCTAAATTAGACAAATTTTATGTGATACAGGATTCAGTTTTGTTGGCTTCAACAGGAAGTTGGTGACGTCAAAACATTCTTACGTCTCTTTTGCAAAGACTAATTGATATGTTTATTCAGGAATGGTACAGTACAATCAGAGATCGAGACAGGTACGACAGCTGTAGGAGCTTCAAAACAATATTGCTAAAGACGAATATATTGTACAGTTAGATACATACCTGCTTTAGAGTTGCTGTTTACAGGTGAGTGTAAAGTTTTGCCACTAACAACAATGTACATTAATATAGTGAACAGAATCAAAAGAAAGAATGTCCATTTGTAAATCTTAAGTTAAAGATGAAAAGCACTTTTCCTCTATGCGTGTTTCATGTATAGTGACTTACAAAATGAATTTTTTTTAATGATTGTGTTGATAGACCTTTACACGATCTACTTAAAGCCGAAAACAGAGTCAAAAATCATTGTCCAGAAATATCTTTTAAGCCATCTATAAGAGGAAAAAGTTGATGTATTAGAATGTTATGTCACAAACGAAGACAAGGGCTATCATTATGATATGATTTTGAGGACTATACGTATGTCAACTTTTTATTTTGACATAAGGAAGGTACATTTAGAACAATTTTGTGCATTTTTGTTTGATTCACGTGTCTTATTATGTATTTGTCATGTCTTCATCATTCCTTGCATACAAATTGGGCTTCTTAGTATGTATTGTCTTTGGATTTTTGCCCACTCTGGGTATTGTCAATTTCATCCAACGCCAACCATGTATTATGGCCTAAGGCCGAGAAACATTAAATTTCTGAGTTCTCTTCTTCTCTCTCTCTCTCTCTCTCTTCTCTCTCTCTTCTCTCTCGTCTCTCTCTCTCTCTCTCTCTCTCTCTCTCTCTCTCTCTCTCTCTCTCTCTCTCTCCTCTCTCTCTCTCTCTCTCTCACTCTCATCGCTATCTCTTTTATATATATATTATATATATATATATATATATATATATATATATATATATATATATATATATATATATGTTGTTGTGTGTGTGTGTGTGTGTGTGTGTGTGTGTGTGTGTGTGTGTGTGTGTGGTGTGTGTTGTGTGTGACTGACCCATTATTCCTTTCCAGTATTTTCTTGACTGTTTTAATTTATTTTATTTTATGTATTCATTTTTTATGTACCCTTTTCTTTATTCATTCAAAAAAGATTGAATTTATTTGTCATTCTTGTTAAACTATCCATGTACTTCTAGAGCACACATTTTAATTCAAACACACATTGAGGAATAAATTTTTTAAAAGTTGTCTACTTCAAAAGTGAACCGCTAGCTTTCACTAAAATTTTCCCACAGTGACAACGTGAAGAATTTAAACAAATGTTATGGTTCATTTCAAACCTAACCGATCTATTACCAACAACAACAACAAATTATAATATTAAATTAATGTTGAACAAATGCGTACATACCGATTTGTTCCTGTAGGTGTGATAAGTGTTTGGAAGGAATTTTATTTCATTTTTATTTTGATTTTATTTTATACCACTTTATGTCACAGCAAATTTCTCTGCGTGAAGTTCGGACTGCTCTTCCCTGGGAGAGCGCGTCGCCACAAGTGCAGCGCGACCCATTATTTTTTTTCTCCTTTTTCCTGCCTGCAACTGTATTTGTTTTCCCTATCCCTATGAAGACTGTGTGTATGTGGGGTATGGCTGTTTATTATGAACGACTACAGGCACAGGGATAGGATAGCTCAGTGGTCAGAGCACTCGCTTCCCCTAGCCAAGGTTAAGCAGCATCGAGCGTGGTTACCAAGTCGGATGGGTGACCGTTTGTGTGCCTTGGCTTCAATTCAGTACAGTCCCCCAGTTCACCCAGCAGTAAATGGGTACCTGCCCTCTTAACAACAGGCCGCTCTTTCTGACAATGGTCACCGAACGCGAGTGACGTAAAATGAGGCTCGAGTGACACAATCGAGAATAGTTCGCATAAAAAGGTTTTACGTAAAACCCCCCACAAATTTTTCAAACCACTGAATGTAATCGGAAGAGTCAATTCTGTTGTGTATCAGATTTTAAGCACCATAAATAAGTTTCTGATATTTCCTTTCCGTCAACCCGGCACGCTGTCCTTCAACGTCAAACGACTTTAAAATACCACGCACAGCCGTACACATGTACGCCACAGAGTAATTTAGCCGGGCGCATTTCACCCGCCCGGCAAATGCCCGTCTACAAAATTCGGGTATTCTATTGCCGCAGCACAAAGAGCTAAAAGAAAGACAATATGATAGTAATAATGATAATAAGAATGTCATGATGATATGATGATATTATGATATAATTATTAATAATAATCAAGCATGTCATGATAAAACCAAAATAATCACAATGATCATTATAGTAATAGTAATGTAATGATAATAATGATGATGATGATGATGATGATGATGTGTGTGATGGATGTGATAATGTGTGGAAGGATGAGGAGGATAATAACAGTAATGTGGTCTACAGAAAACAAACATGTGAGAGGTTGTGTTTCATAAACATCGTGCTGCTCCAAATAGTTTTTTAAAAAGAAAAGAAAAGGATCTGTCGTGTATTTCATTGTAATAAACAGGAATATGTCGATCTCTAGCCTTTTTTGGTGGCGGTAGTGGGGGGGGGGGGGAGGGGGGGGATAAAAGGATTGCTGACACAAACACTGGCATCAGATTTCGAAGTGATCAGGAAAAGGGGATATAAATAATCTTGTCCAAATGACCTTTTCGTATTGCAGTCTCTTTTTTCAGGAATTCTTTTTATCATTCACAGAACGCAGATTCTTTGATTAGGTGTTTTTTTTCCCAATGAGGAGTAACACAAGCAAAACCGTATCTCTTGTTCCCCCCCCCCCCCTTTTTTTTTTTTAAATGAGAGTACAGTACAGTAGTTGTCTCCCTTCCGCAACACAACAGCT
>CM060322.1:19928379-19930879 GCA_030674155.1 Stramonita haemastoma | reverse complement strand
ATAAGATAGATAGATAGATAGATAGATAGATAGAAGACAGACAGACAGACAGACAGACAGACAGAAGACAGACAGAAGATAGATAGATAGATAGATAGATAGATAGATAGATAGATAGATAGATAGATAGATAAGATAGAATAGATAGATAGATAGATAGATAGATAGATAGATAGATAGATAGATAGATAGATAGATAGATAGATAGATAGATAGATAGATAGAATAGATAGATAAACAGACAGACAGACAGACATACAGATAAACAGACAGACAGACAGAAGATAAACAAACAGACAGGTAGATAAACAGACAGACAGGCAGATAAACAAACAGACAGAGACAGAAAAAAAAAAAACAGAAACAAAGAGCTGAGGAAGATTCGGACAAACGATTTCAGCATCTTAGATTCCTCCTCCCTTCCCCATACCTCCCCCCCCCCCCTTACCACCCCCCTACCCCTCCCCATCCACTCCCCCCCCCCACCCACCCACCCCACCCTTCCCCTCCCCCCCCCCACCCCACCCTCCCCCCTGTTAACCCCCCCCCCCCCCCCCCCCCGCCCAAATCTCCAACCCTCTCAGGATCAATTACCAAAGACATGGCAATTAATCACATTACCCCTCACACCCACACACCCACCCCCCCACCTTCGAAGGATGCTTCACTTTCAATCAGTCTTAGTTGCTGGTATTGATATATATGTGTGTGCTTCAGTGGTTTGTGTCACTTCAGTCCAGGGAAGTGCGTGTCACTGAGTGCACAAACATTCCGTACGTCTTACGCGGGAACATCTGTCGAAAAATCCCTTGATATATGAGGCCAGGCAGGTTTCTTAAACACACACGTACGTACACACGCAAGCATGCAAGCACGCAAGCACGTACGTACACAAGCACGGTACGGACACGCACATGTAAGCTCACACTACACATGCAAGCACGCACACACGCACACACGCACCACACACCACACCCACACACACACACACACACACACACACACACACACACACACACACACACACACACACACACACACACACACACACACACACACACACACCGAAATAATCAGTAACAACAACAAAGAAGAAAGAAAAGAAAACAGAAAAAGACCCCCACCCCCCCAAAAAAAAAAAATAGGAAGGGAAAAAAGAAAACACTACTTTAAAAAAAAAACAAAAAAAGGAAAAGAAAACAAAGAACCAAACAAATGAAAAACCCCACACAAAACAAAACAAAAATTGTGAGTGTAAACAGAGACTATACACAGCAAAAATAAAAATATATATATATATGTGTTTATACATACACATATATATATATATATATGTGTGTGTGTGTGTGTGTGTGTGTGTGTGTGTGTGTGTGTGTGTGTGTGTGTGTGTGTGTGTGTGCATATATATGTATATATATATATATATATATATATATATATATATATATATATATATATATATATATATATATATATATATTATATCAAGTAACAGTGTTAAATAAACATATCTATAAACAGACAGACAAACAGACAGACAGACAGGGGACGGGATAGTTCAGTGGTCAGAGCACTCCCTTTTCCCGAGCTAAGGTTAAGCAGCATCGAGCATGGTTACCGAGTGGATGGGTGACATTTTGGCACCTTGGCTTCAGTACAGTCCCCCAGTTCACTTAGCTGTAAATGGGTACCTGCCCTCTTTAGGGTCAGGGAAGGTAAAGCAGTGAGGGAGAAGAGATGGGCTTCGCTCTCAATATGCTGGCCCCTTGAGAAGCTGAGGTCTCTGACGCCTCGCTCCCCTACAACCACATAAGCTATAGGACACCTTTATCTTCCTTTTTTATAAACAAAATTAAACGGCTAAGTTTGGACGACAATAAAAAATAAACCAACACGGTTTGGCCTACAGAGTCAGTTTTGAGCAGGGACTTCGACTATTCACATACAGGTCAGAAAATTCAGATACCCACACATCTGATTGCAAAATTATACACATCAGTAATCCCGCATGCATGTGGACACAAAACCAAAAATATCTGCGAACACACAACACACACACACACACACACACACACACACACACACACACACACACACACACACACACACACACCACCACACACTTATAGAAGGCATATATATATATATATATATATATATATATATATATAATATATATATATATATATATATATATATATATATATATATATATATATGTGTGTGTGTGTGTGTGTGTGTGTGTGTGTGTGTGTGTGTGTGTGTGTGTGTGTGTGTGTGTGTGTGTGTGTGTGTGTGTGTGTGTGTGTGTGAAAAGACAACGTAGGATAATCATTGAGTAAGATAAGTAAATAATTCAGAACTTGTATGAGATTTTATCTCAAACTCTTGTAAACATTCAAGGTACGCTTTGAAAGTGCCGATGTTGATTCACCCTTTTGTTCATTTCCATCTTGCTTTGTGTCGTAATGGTGGATTTTAATTTTTTTTCCCTAAGGTT
>CM060322.1:19915879-19918379 GCA_030674155.1 Stramonita haemastoma | reverse complement strand
CTATGCTTTGTGTCTGTTTCCAAACGGTGGAAAGTCTATGACCCTCAGGATCATGTTTTTCCGTTGTTCATAATCTATCCTGCTTCATCATCGAATCACAACAAAACCTCAGAAACAAAACGAAACAAAACAAAACAAAACAAATCAAAACAAGAGAGAGAGAGAGAGATATGGAGAAAAGAGAGAGAGGGAGAGGGGACAGGCAGACACGCACACACACGCGCGCGCGCACGCACAGGCACACACACTCACGCACGCACGCACGCACGCACACACACACGCACGCAAGCACGCACACACACACACACACAAAGACACACACACACACACACACACATACACACACACAACAGACAGAGACACAGACAGATAGAATGTGTGTGTGTGTGTGTGTGTGTGTGTGTGTGTGTGTGTGTGTGTGTGTGTGTGTGTGTGTGTGTGTGTGTACGTGTGTGTGTGTGTGTGTGTGTGTCTGTGTCTGTGTCTGTGTCTGTGTGTGTGATGTATAGTTTAGATGTTTTATGCATTAATGCCATATCACCATAATGAAGAGATGGAGAAGAAATGGGGATGCAAACAGAGTTTCTTGTAGACAAAAGACATGGCAAGTTCTGACAACATGAAAATAGAGAAAAACATGAAACCCAAGACAAGTGTTTTGTTGCCGTAACACAAAAAGCTTTCTGAATAAAAGAGTAACGAAAAAAAGAGTCTCTAAAAGATTAAAAGGAAAAAATAAAGATGCGTATACTCTTTCTTGCAACTGAAAAGCTTTATGGGTATTACAAAAAAAAACGCACAAGTTTAAAAATATGTTTTTCGCTGAAAAGCTTTAATAAACAATATGAAAACAATGCTAGATTACTCACTGTATGTTTATCATTTTCATTCCACTAAGAAAGAAAAGAGAAATAAACGTGGATGCCTTGAAAACCTTGGCCCAATAACCTTTTCTCTCAGATTAATAAGAAAATAATAAAACTTTTTAAAAAGCGGGATATATCAAAACAAATTGAATTTCATCGTCAATTGAGTCTTTGCATTGTGGACACGACAGATCACCTTCACCTACACGTCTGTAACAATAAGGATGGTACATCTGTTTCAGATAGTTCGAACCAATATTTTACTAGAATAAATCATACATGTACGTCCGTAGTAGAGGGTGTAGCACACGGGACCTCGGTTTATCGTCTCATCCGAAAGACTAGCACCCAGACCACCACTCATGGTCTAATGGATGGGGGGAAAGTTTTCGGGCCCAAACAGATTTCGAACCACCGCACACTCCGAGCCGGATTTTCCGCTTTCTAGGCAAGCGCGTTACCTCCAAACCACCGATTCTATCAAGAGTTGCCCAACATTCCCAGCTTGGTCTCCAATGGATTTCAAACAAAGACATGTATATCAAAGTTGTTAAATCCGCTCAAAAACCTGATCATTACATACTAAAGTTGTTAAATCCGTTCAAAAACCTGATAATTACACACTAAAGTTGTTGAATCCGTTCAAAAACCTGATAATTACACACTAAAGTTGTTGAATCCGTTCAAAAACCTGATAATTACACACTAAAGTTGTTGAATCCGTTCAAAAACCTGATAATTACATGCTTAAGTTGTTAAATCCGTTCAAAAACCTGATAATTACATGCTTAAGTTGTTGAATCCGCTCAAAAACCTGATAATTACATGCTTAAGTTGTTGAATCCGCTCAAAAACCTGATCATTACATACTAAAGTGGTTAAATCCGCTCAAAAACCTGATCATTACATACTAAAGTGGTTAAATCTGTTCAAAAACCTGATAATTACATGCTTAAGTTGTTGAATCCGCTCAAAAACCTGATAATTACATGCTTAAGTTGTTGAATCCGCTCAAAAACCTGATAATTACATGCTTAAGTTGTTGAATCCGCTCAAAAACCTGATCATTACATACTAAAGTGGTTAAATCCGCTCAAAAACCTGATCATTACATACTACAGTGGTTAAATCCGTTCAAAAACCTGATAATTACATACTTAAGTGGTTAAATCCACTCAAAAACCTGATCATTACATACTAAAGTGGTTAAATCCGTCCAAAAACCTAATAATTTTGTATCACAAAACAAGGTTTTAGTCCAATTTGCTTGTAGTCGTTCACGCTGGGACTATACAGGGGGCTTTTTGTGACAGAATGTAGAAGTTTTTTTCTTGCTGCCTCTGTGTCTGTCTGTCTGTCTGTCTGTCTGTCTGTCTGTCTGTCTGTCTGTCTGTCTGTCTGTCTGTGTGTCTATAGTGAAGTTGGGTCAGCAGCAGAACTTGTAGCACTGCACAATGCTGGCTTGTGTTGTGTCCTAAGGAACACAAGGAGGGGTTTTCCCTTCCTGGTAAGTTAGTAAAAGGGGTGGGGGGTGGGGGTGGTTAGAGCAAGTCAGAAAGTGTGTGTGTGTGTGTGGGGGGGGGGGGTTGGGGGGGGGGGGGTTGGGGGGGGGGTGGTGATGGGCGGGGTCATGT
>CM060322.1:19875879-19878379 GCA_030674155.1 Stramonita haemastoma | reverse complement strand
ACACACACACACACACACACACACACACACACACACACACACACCCTGTTCTTCGGCTACAGCTCCGAGGTTCACTAATGGAGAGATTTTGCGTATGGTATCTGAACGTTTTCGCCTTTTTCAATTCGTTTGCGTGTACTAAAACTTCAAGGTAGTTAATGATTTTGCTGTCAGTGATGTGTTGCTAGTGTTGGTGTTATTATCGTTTCTTTTGTGCTTGTTTGTTGATACTGTTGTTCGTTTGTTTGTCTGTTTGTTTGTTTGTTTCTTTGGTTCTTTCTTAATTTGCTTGTTTGTTTTTGATAGGGTATGCAGTTGCACTCTTCCATAGAAGTTTACTTTGAAATTACTTGTGTTCTGAGAGTGCAAGACGTTAAATTTTGCCCACATATTTACATGTTGATTATTGCGAATAGATATCATTCTTTTCTCGGTGTGATTAGTACGAGTATGTTTCAATGCCACAATCAGTAATTAATCGAAGAGTTTAGACCAACATTCCCACACTTACTTTTTGTGAATATTTGGAAAGCTTTGGCTCGTGTCATCAGGCATGGTAAAATCTTGAATTTTTTTTTTTTGCAATTTTTTTCTCAGAAAAGTGCATACCCATGTTTTTTTTTCTATATTGATAGCGTCTATTATTCGCTGATTCTTTTCTTTTTTAGCTTATGATTTATTTCTGTTGTAAAAATATGTTTCTCGAGACTTCCCATAACCCGTATGATGGTAGACATATCATCTGCGTATTTCTCACATGGATTTAGCTTTACAGAGGCCGTGAATAAGAAGAAGGCAACAGAAATGAAGCTGTATATTGTAGAATCTTAAAGAATGCTAATAAAAGCACAGTTAAACTATGCATGCTCTGTATATTATTCTAGTGCATACAGGTCTTTTGTGTAAAAAGAAACATTTAAGACATTGGAACCTGCCCCTAAGTGCTCCTATAACTGAGTTAGTACGATAATCTGACCTACTACGCATCCTCAAAAGTTTAATTATACTTGGTGTATGCAAATAAATATGATTTGCCATGTATGTGCAAAATGTTTTTTTGTACCACTTGCCTTCTGCATATAAACCTGGCTTTGATAGAACTGGTTTAATAGAACTGGTTTGGAGGAAAACTGGCTGGGGGGTGGGGGTTGTATTATTACTTGCTTCCTCCGAATTGAATGGGTGTTTGTTAGACTTTTTTTTTCAACGTACAAAATGGCTTCTAATATATCTTGCTTCCTATGTGCCTTGCTTTCTGGGTGCAAACTGGTTTATGATACACCTTTTTGTATGCAAACTGGTTTATGATACGCCTTTTTGTATGCAAACTGGTTTATGATACGCCTCTTTGCGTGGAAACTGGTTTATGATATACCTTTTTGTGTGCACACTGGCTTATGATACGCCTTTTTGCGTGCAAACTGGTTTATGATATACCTTTTTGTGTGCAAACTGGCTTATGATATACCTTTTGGTATGCAAACTGATTTATGATATACCTTTTTGTATGCAAACTGATTTATGATATACCTTTTTGTATGCAAACTGGTTTATGATATACCTTTTTGTGTGCAAACTGGTTTATGATACGCCTTTTTTTTATGCAAACTGGTTTATTTATGCCTTGCTTTCCACATGCAAGCTGGTAAATGACACACTTTTATGTGTGCAAAATATGCTTTGTTTAAAGCGTGCACACTGTATTGTAATATACTTTGCTTTCAGTATGCAAACTAATGTATGTATGCCTTGCTTTCTGGGTGCAAACTGATTTACTTATGCTTTTCAGTGTACACAATAATTTATATATGCCTAGATCTCTCTTTGCAAACTAGTTGTTATTTGCCTAGCTTTCTAAATGCACGCTGGTTTGCTATTCCTAGCTTTCTAAATGCACGCTGGTTTGCTATTCCTAGCTTTCTAAATGCACGCTGGTTTGCTATTCCTAGCTTTCTAAATGCACGCTGGTTTGCTATTCCTAGCTTTCTAAATGCACGCTGGTTTGCTATTCCTAGCTTTCTACTTGCAAACTGGTTTTCTATGCCTGGCTTTCCATGTGCAAACTGAATTTTTTATGTCTGGCTTTTTAAATGCAAACTGGTTTTATATGCCTGGCTTTCCCTGTGCAAACTGGTTTTTCTATATCTAGCTTTCTAAATGCAAACTGGTTTTATATTCTCAGCTTTGTACATGCAAACTGGTTTTACATGCCAGCTGTTTATAATGTTACTTGCTTTCTATACCTTTGTTCGGGATCGAGCCATCACGGAAGCGCCCGTTTTAAGGGATTTTCCCCTGGAGTTAACATCAGTGCTGACTCCACTCTCCCCAAAAAATCTTCAGATGAGACTATAAACTGAGGCCCCGTGTTCCAACACACGCAGAACATCTTGTGTACACGTTAAAGACGTGTTCCGCCTTTTGGAAGAGTAGGGCATTTCATGCCAGTAAGAAGGGATGGGGACGGGATAGCTCAGTGGTCAGAGCACTCACTTTCCCC
>CM060322.1:19843379-19870879 GCA_030674155.1 Stramonita haemastoma | reverse complement strand
CGCTCTAAACACTAGAGCGCAACTCCATAGTCTTCCGAGACTGATGAGTGCCTACTACTACTACTACTACTACTACTACTACTACTACTACTACTACTACTACTACTACTACTACTACTACTACTACTACTACTAACTGGACGTCAGGAAGACTGAACATACATCAAATGAGGGGGGCATCGATAGAGTGCAGAGTGATGTCCCTGTATATTTCCTCAGTTTTTCTCTTTCTAGATTCTGCTGTATCAAGCACCCTCTTCCCCCCTTCTCTCTCTCTCTCTCTCTCTCTCTCTCTCTCTCTCTCTCTCTCTCTCTCTCTCTCTCTCTCTCTCTCTCTCTCTCTCTCTCTCTCTCTCTCTCTCTCTGTCTCTCTGTCTCTCTCTATTCCGCTTCTGCAACAAGCCCCCCCCCCCCCTTCTCTGTCTGTCTGTCTGTCTGTCTGTCTGTCTGTCTGTCTGTGTCTCTCTCTCTCTCTCTCTCTCTCTCTCTCTCTCTCTCTCTCTCTCTCTCTCTCTCTCTCTCTCTTTCTCTTTCTCTTTCTCTTTCTCTCTCTCCCCACAGCCAGCCAGGAGGTATGTGTTTTTCTATGCATAATATTCCATATTTGCTATACCACTTCTTATGAAAAACGTGGACGAAGTAAAGTCTAGATGCTCTGCCGTCTGCTGAACTGGAATCAAAGCTCCAGTGTTGTTTAATCCAAGAAGAGTAAATTAAATACTTGTACTGTCTCGATTTGCGTCTGCGCACACAGAGCGCTTTTCTGTTGTTAATCCCTGATTGTACTGCTGTATATTGTTTGTCACTTTGTCTTTCTTTTTTTATCATTTCTTCTACCTGCTTATGATTTCTACCACTTCATGGAATTTGAGGATTTGCAGAAACGGATCTCTTCAATTTCCACTCATGTGCTTGTTTTACATCCAGCCCCCGTGTGTATGCAGTTTTGTAAATGTTGTCATCTGTTCCCACTGGCACAAAATGGCCTACTCGTACAAAAAGCGGAACAGGGTTTTACGTGTGCGCAAGATGTTCTGCGTGCGTTCGCACACGGAGCCTCGGTTTATAGTCTCATCGGAAGGATGGCAGCAAAGTGCTGTTTGAAAGGTACATGGCTTAACATGATTGTGATTCAGATACACACACGCGCGCGCGCGTAAACACACACATACACACGCACACACACACACACACACACACACACACACACACACACACACACACACACACACACACACACACACACACACACACACACACACACACACACACCGGTCCAAATTCCACAACACTGGATCGTGTCTGACCTTCAGCATTCAAGCTTCATCACCGGTAGACTTTGGAGTTTGGTGGGTGTGGGAAAACAGGGGGGTTTTTTGTACAGATATGGCGTTTGTTTTACTGTCAGAGGAAGAAAGATAACATTCACCATACGGAACCTTTCCCACAGAGCCCCCCACTGGGTCACCCCATGCCTCCGATGTATGTCAAATCTGTTTTCGGTGAAGTCAAGATTCATAAATCGCTGTTTGTCCTCGTTTATTTGGCTGCCTCCAGTACACGTCAAATCTGCTTTTAGTGATGTTAAGATACATAAATGGATATTTGCCCTTGTTTATTTGGCTGCATCCAATGTATGTCAAATCTGTTTTGGTGAAGTGCACATACATAAATGGATATTTGTCCTTGTTTATTTGGCTACATCTAGTTTGTGTTAAATCTGTTTTGGGTGAAGTTAAGATACATAAATATGTTGTCCTTGTTTATTTGGCTGCATTCAGTGTTGGTCAAATCTGTTTTTAGCGGAGTTAAGATTCATAAATCGCTGTTTGTCCTTGTTTATTTGGCTGCCTCCGGTCTATGTCAAATCTGTTCTCAGTGATGTTAAGATACATAAATGGATATTTTCCCTTGTTTATTTGGCTGCCTCCGGTCTATGTCAAATCTGTTCTCAGTGATGTTAAGATACATAAATGGATATTTGCCCTTGTTTATTTGGCTGCCTCCGGTCTATGTCAAATCTGTTCTCAGTGATGTTAAGATACATAAATGGATATTTGCCCTTGTTTATTTGGCTGCCTCCAGTACACGTCAAATCTGTTCTCAGTGATGTTAAGATACATAAATGGATATTTGCCCTTGTTTATTTGGCTTCCTCCAGTCTATGTCAAATCTGTTCTCAGTGTTGTTAGGATTCATAAATCACTGTTTGCCCTTGGTTTTTTGATGTTGTTGTTGCCTCCAGTGTTTGTCAAATCTGTTTTTAATGAAGTTAAGATTTATAAACCGCTATTTGTTCTTGTTTATATGGCTGCCTCTAGTGTTTCTCAAATCTGTTTTCAACAAAGCTAAGATACATAAATCTCTATTTTGTCCTTGTTTATTTGGCTACATTTCTGTGTATGTCAAATCTGTTCTTGGTGATACTAAGATTCAAAAATCGCCGTTTGTCCTTGTTTATTTGGCTGTATCCAGTCTGTGTCAAATCTGTTTTTAGCGGAGTTAAGATTTATAAATCGTATTTGTCCTTCTTTATTTGACTGTTTTTTTTTGGTTCCTTGCTTCGTTGGTTGGTCAGCTGGGTTCCTTTTTTACGACAGTTTTTTTTTTTCAACATAGATCCTTCCCAACCCCTTCAGTGTTTTTATATTGTGGACAGTGACATGGTATCATTTGGTTTGACTACAAACACAATTTGACCTGCAACATTGATGGTACAGCTAGCTGTGCATGTCAAATCTTCCTACTGTTTTGTTCTGGTGACCAGGGAATGTACAAGCTTTGTCCTCTTCACTGCACCTATCATTTACCCACAAAGTTCTGTGGTAAGAAGTCATAAGGGAATGTTTGAAAATGGTAGATGTAGAAAACTGGCAAGGGGGGGTAGAAGGGGGAGGGGGGACGAAGAGTAGAAGCTGCTGCTTGTCTGGATGGTGTCCAGGCCGTCATCAGGGTCTGTGGATCTGTGGATAGCCGTTTTCGTTCTCGGTTCTTCACCACTCGTGCACCCTTCAAATCTGAGACACGGAATCAAATTAGTGAGAAACAGTCTAAACTTCGGTTCTGATGGGCACTTCAGGGCATTTTTTTTACACATTTATTTCCTTATTTCTGAACTATTTATTCTTTTATATCGAGGATAATGAAATAAGCACTCGTGAGCTTTTTTTTACAGCCAGTCCCCGTGTGTATACAGTTTTGTAAACCTTGACATCTGTTCCCACTGGTACAAAATGGCCTACTGTGACGAAAAGCGGAACAGGATTTAACGTGTGCGCAAGGGAAAGAAACACACTTGCATGCAGGAAAAAGAAAAAAAAAATGGGTAGGTGCTGCACATGTGGCGACGCGCTCTCCCCGGGGAGAGCAGCCCGAATTTCAAGCAGAGAAATCTGCTGTGACATAAAGTGGTACAAAATACAAAATACAAAACCAAAACAAAAATAGTTGTTATGCGTGTGTTTGCCCCGGGCATATATATATATATATATATATATATATATATATATATATATATATATATATATATATATATATATATATATATATATATGTATGTATGTATGTATGTATGTGTATATATATATATATATATATATATATATATATATATATATATATATATATATATATATATATATATATATATATATATATTTGGGGTGTATGGGGTGCTTAAGGAGAGGTGGTACCTTTGTAAACACTGGCCATAGCATCCTTCGGGATGGACGGGAGCCTGGTCCTCACTTGGCACTCCAACTCTCACTTCTGGGTCCGGGTCCTTAAACCCACCCACACCCGGTACCGCTTCTACTGGCGGCGAAACGTTGTGAGGGGCTGGTGCATTCTTACCCACCAGTAGGAGTCTTGGAGAGGAGATGGGCGCCACCAAGCTTCCTCAGCCACTGCAAGGACATGATGAGTAAAATAAAACAGAAAGACATGCCGGATCGGTCGAGGCCCGATCAACAACGACCGCGCTACCCACTACAAGCCTCCAGGGTGGGAGTGACAAGTGTGCTACTGGGGCAGAACCAAATCTAAAGCTTCCAGATAAAGGGCAACCATTGGTACATGGAATGTAAGAACTCTGTACCAAACAGGAAGAGTACAGGAACTTACACATGAATTACAGAGGTATAAATGGGACATAGTAGGGCTTGCGGAAGTCAGATGGATTGGCTTTGGAGAAACAACCACGCAAGACGGCCACAAAATATGGCACAGCGGAGAAGAGAAACTACATCAACATGGAGTAGGTTTTATTGTCAGGAAAGAGATTGTGTCAAGCATCATCAGCTGCACACCAGTATCCAGCAGACTCATCTCAATCAGAGTTTCTGCAAAACCCCAGAATCTCACCATCATCCAAGTGTATGCTCCAACATCTGACTACGATGACGATCAGATAGAAGAATTCTATGAAGAACTTGAAAACGTCATCTCCAAAACGCCCAAAAAAGACATCCTTATTGTGGAAGGCGACTGGAATGCTAAGGTGGGACCTGATGCCTATGACACCTGGGCAGGAACCACAGGACGATTTGGACTGGGAGAAACAAATGACAGAGGACAGCGGCTGCTGGAATTCGCAAAGAAGCACAAACTGACTTTGGCTAACACACTCCACCCTCACAAGCCATCCAGAACATCAACCTGGCACTCACCAAATGGTCTGATTCATAATCAAATTGATTACATTCTGTCACCCCAAAGATTCAAATCCAGCATAAACAAGGCAAACACAAGAACATTCCCAGGAGCTGACATTGGCAGTGACCACGACCTTGTACTTACCACCATCAGGCTGAAACTGAAAGCAAAACAACAGCCAAAAAGCCCACGCATAAGATTCGACCTGGAAAAACTCAAAGACCCAACAGTGGTTGAGATCTTCCAAGCCAACATTGGAGGAAAGTTCGCCGCACTCACAGCCATCGACAATGATGTGGACACATTGGCCAACAACATCAAAGAAGTGCTAACGACAGCAGCAGAAGAAACATTAGGAAGAAGCAGAACAAAGAAACAACCCTGGGTGACAAATGAGGTTCTTGACCTCTGCGACAAAATAAGAGAACTTAAAAAACAAAAGTTCACAAGTCAAGAAGCTTACAAGAAGTACATGGATAGCCACAGAGAAGTGAGGAAAAAGATGAGAGAAGCCAAAGAAGCGTGGATAGGAGAATAATGCAACAACATCGAAGCTGGAATGACCAAGGGAAACAGCAAAACAGCTTACGACACTTTGAAAGCACTAACGAAAAACCACACAGCCTAAAGCCTCTGTTATTGAAGACAAAGAAGGAAATCTTTTAACGGAAAACAATGCCATCCTCCAACGCTGGACAGAATACTGTGAGGGATTGTACAACTACCCACTACGCCCAGATACCAACATAGTTTCTGACAAACCCCCTGAACACCAAGATAAAGACCCACCAATACTAAGGTGTGAAGTAGATGCAGCTATTAGACAACTGAAGAAGGGGAAGTCCCCTGGAATCGATAACATCCCAGCTGAACTCATAAAAAATGGAGGGAATGAAACAGCAAGGCGATTCACAGAACTTTGTCAGAAGATCCACGACACCAAAGAATGGCCAAAAGAATGGACACAGTCTCTTGTAATACCCCTGCCAAAGAAAGGAAACCTCAAACAATGCCAGAACTACAGAACCATCAGTCTCATAAGTCATCCTAGCAAGATCATGCTGCAGGTAGTCTTCAACAGACTGAAAAACCAAGCGGAAAAACTCCTGGCAGAAGAACAAGCGGGCTTTAGACCAAAACGCAGCGCAATGGAACAAATTTTCAATCTGAGAATTCTGATAGAGAAGCATCTCCAACACCAAAAAGACTTGTACCACAATTTCATAGACTTCAATAAGGCCTTTGACAGGGTATGGCATGACGGCCTCTGGCAAGTACTCAGGCACTTCAACATTGACAGCTGTCTAATTGAAGTCATCAAAGCGCTGTACGAGAACGCAAAAAGTGCAGTTTTTATGAACAATCACGTGGGCGAGTTCTTCAAGACCACGGTTGGGGTTCGCCAGGGCTGCCTTCTCTCACCTGTACTCTTCAACCTCTTCCTCGAAAACATCATGACAGAGACACTGCAAAACCACCACACTTCCATCTCCATTGGTGGAAGACCCCTTTGCAACCTCAGATTTGCAGATGACATTGACCTCATGGGCAGCAGCAAACAAGAACTGCAAATCCTCACAGACAATTTAACAGATCGAGCGAGCGCATACGGCATGGAGGTCAGTACAGAGAAATCAAAGATCATGGTCAACAGCGCGAGTAATGACATCACGGAAATAAAGATGAATGGAGAAACACTAGAAGAGGTGAGCCAATTCAAATACTTAGGCTCCATCCTAACAAAAGATGGCACATCAAACAATGAAGTGAAAGTTCGCATTGCAACAGCAACATCTGCTCTAGTCAGACTCGAGAAGATCATCAGAAGCAACAACATCAGCTTCTGCACCAAATACCACCTTTACAAATCCCTCGTGATATCTATCCTCCTATATGGCTCTGAATCATGGACTCTGACAGCAGAGTTAGAGAGGAGAATCCAAGCATTCGAGAACAAGTGCCACAGAAGACTCCTCAAAATATCATACAAAGAACACAAGACCAATAACTATGTGAAAGAAGAAATCAAAAAGCGTGTGGGCCCCCAAGAGCCTTTGCTCTCCACCATAAAGAGGAGAAAGCTGATGTGGTTTGGTCACACCACAAGACATAACACCCTAGCAAAAACCATCCTGCAAGGAACAGTCGAGGGCAAGAGAAGAAGAGGCCGCCAAAAGAAATCATGGGTTGACAACATCAAAGACTGGACCGCCCAACCCCTGCAACACCTCCTACTAGCCACACAGGATCGTGAAGCATGGAAAAAGATCTCTGTTGCGTCTTCTCTCATGTCCCCCCTACGTCCTTTGGGACATGGGACTGAGTGAGTGAGTGAGTGATATATATTTATATATTTATATATATATATGTATATATGTATATATATACTGATGCACTGGTCATGAGTTTCAGGCCTGCAGTAGCCAGAGACTGCAGCTTCAAGAGCCAGTTCGATGAAAGCACACTCACGTCACTAGCGATAGGTACCACCACTGGTGTGTTGGCCCAAAGTCTTAGATAGTCCACTGGACAGCTGTCATTTATGTTCAGTGTGCAGAACGTTGTATCCTGTATTCAGTCATAGTCAGCAAGCTGAATTGCCTTCCAAACAAAACTGCAGCATATAAAACGTCAAGTTTAGGTTTTACATCGCTTCGGAGTAACACTTTTTTTTCCAAAACAAGCGTATTTTCAATGCAACAGAGAACGACAAGGGACGGTAATCTGATTTATCTGCTCTGTAATGCCTCTCTGATTCTTAATACCATAGCCTGTATATAGATGGAAAAGCTGGTCCCACTGAAAGTCTTCTTTCTGAATATTTTCATTTTCCGTAGTAAAGTCAATCTGCCCCCAAGGCACCGCCTGAATAACCACTGTCTTAGTTCCTTGATGCTCAGCCGATCATTATCTCCGGGTATTTCGCATAGTGCGGTCGTCAGTGTAAAGGCTGTGCGAACGTCTTTATCTATTTATTTATTTTATTCTTTTAAATCGAGGATACGGAATAAGCACTCGTGTGCTTTTCTTTACATCCTGTCCCCGTGTGTATGCAGTTTTGTAAATCGTGTCATCTGTTCCCACCGGCACACGATGGTCTACACTTACGAAAAGCGGAACAGGGTTTAACGTGTACGCAAGACGTTCTGCGATGTTCTGTCAACGTAGTATTGGGGAGAGGGCGTTACGGCAGTTGAATGTCTGGATCATTTGCGGGAGGCTTACAGCATTCATCTTCTTTACACCCGATTTGCTCAGACAAGGCTATACAGCTCTAACAACGGATTGCGAATTACTGTGGTTGTTTTTTTGTTGATTGTAGACCGCCTACAGTTGAAGCAGACTAGGCCTGCGAAGGTTTAAAAACACACACACATACACACACGCGCGCGCGCGCACGCACACACACACATACAAACACACACACACACACATACACACACCCATACACACAAACACACACACACACACATACACACACACATACACACAAACACACACATACACACACGCACACACACACATACACACACATACATACACACACACACACACACACACACACACACACACACACACACACACACACACACACACACACACACACACACACACACACGCACACACACACACACACACACACACACATACATACACACACACACACACGTACATACACACTCACACACACAGAGTGCTATGGTATTAGAGGAAACCTATACTGCCCTAGGTCACAGGCTGGAACGGAAGAGAAAGACAGCAATCTGAAATATTTCTCTCGTCCCTGTGTCCCAGTGAGCAGTACAGCAAGGAATATATTTTTTATATTTATTTATTTTATTTTTATTTTATTCTTTTATATCGAGGAAAATGGGATCAGCACTCATGTGCTTTTTTTTACATCCAGTCCCCATGTGTATGCAGTTTTGTAAATGTCATCTGTTCCCACCGGCACACGATGGCCTACTCTTACGAAAAGCGGAACAGGATTTAACGTGTGCGCAAGATGTTCTGCGTGCGTTCACACACGGGGCCTCGGTTTAAAGTCTCATCCGAAGGACTTTTAGGGAGAGTGGAGTCAACACTGATGTTAACTCCAGGAGAAAAATCTCCTCGACCGGACTCGAACCTGGGTCGTCAAATTGACTGACATCTTGAGTTAGAGGTTAGACTGAGATCTTGAGTTATAGGTTAGACTGAGATCTTGAGATATGTTAGGCTGACATCTTGAGTTAGAGGTTAGGCTGATATAGGCTGACATCTTGAGTTATAGGTTAGGCTCATATAGGCTGACATCTTGAGTTAAATGTCAGGCTGACATCTTGAGTTATAGGTTAGGCTGACATCTTGAGTTATAGGTTAGGCTCATATAGGCTGACATCTTGAGTTAAATGTCAGGCTGACATCTTGAGTTAAATGTCAGGCTGACATCTTGAGTTATAGGTTAGGCTGACATCTTGAGTTATAGGTTAGGCTCATATAGGCTGACATCTTGAGTTAAAT
The DNA here is from genome assembly GCA_030674155.1 of Stramonita haemastoma. Classification (NCBI taxonomy): domain Eukaryota; kingdom Metazoa; phylum Mollusca; class Gastropoda; order Neogastropoda; family Muricidae; genus Stramonita; species Stramonita haemastoma. Next base: position 19,861,723 of record CM060322.1, on the reverse strand, counting down.
GTCAGGCTGACATCTTGAGTTAAATGTCAGGCTGACATCTTGAGTTATAGGTTAGGCTCATATAGGCTGACATCTTGAGTTAAATGTCAGGCTGACATCTTGAGTTGTAGGTTAGGCTGACATCTTGAGTTGTAGGTTAGGCTGACATCTGGAGTTATAGGTTAGGCTGGCATCTTGAGGTATAGGATCGCTTTCTGGCCTCGCAGACATCATCAGTGTGTCCCATCTCCTTCACCAGTATTTCGTGTTCGGTCTCACAGATCAAGATCCGTTCTCCTGGTAAAAAGGTACAGGTGTTCTCATAACCTATGCGGTTATAGGGAAGCGAGGTGTCAGAGCACTGACGTTAACTCCGAGGAAAAATATGCCCTTGAACGGGATTCGAACCCGGGTCGTAAATTAGCGAGCGCAATGTTCTAACCACTTGACTATCCCGTCCCTATCGGAATATCGGAATGACAGCTCAGTACAAGATCTTTAAAATGCAATTTTGAAGGGTTTTTTGTTTGTATTTATTTTTTTATACCAAGGATAATGGAATAAGCACTCATGTGCTTTTTTACATCCAGTCCCCGTGTGTTTGCAGTTTTGTGAATCTTGTCACATGTTCCCCAGTTCTGCTTGTGTGTGTACACTAACACTAAGTGCAGTAAGGCACAGAAAGGTGTGCTCATAACTTCTCCTAGGGATTCCACGATCTACTAGGCACATCTGAGATTTGAACCTACAACCTCGCTACTTCAAAGTCATGAAAATTACAAGCCAGTCACCTGGTCCATTCGGCCAACGTGCAACAGTCAAGCATTCCGTGTTTCTGCTCCTTTTCAGTGAAATATTATTCCTTTGAAGAATTCAATATACAACTACACCCAAGATTTTTTTTTCAAGAAAAAAAGCAAGCTACATTATTTGCCCTCATTTTTTTTTCGAAATATTGATGTTTTGGAGAGAATGAAGTAATCATGCAACTGTACGAAAACTACCGTCAAGGTCACAAGGTCACGTACACACACACACACACACACACACACACACACACACACACACACACACACACACACACACACACACACACACACACACACACACACACAGATACATATATATATATATAGATTTAGAGAGAGAGATATATATAGAGAGATATATATATATAATATTACATATATATATATAGATACACGCTCGCACTCACGCATGCACGAACACACCACACACACAAAAAACACACACACACACAGACACACACACACACACACACACACACACACACACACACACACACACACACACACACACACACACACACACACACACACACACACACATCATATTTTTTAACCCTTGATTTTCCAACTCATTTCAAGAACTATCCCACAGTCATAATACACCACGATGATTGATGTCATGAAAAAAAAAAAAAAGATTTTCACTGCAATGGTTTTATTGGCAAAAAGTATGAATAAGAGAAAAAAAATCGAAGATGATTAATCAGAGATGTGTTGTTGTTTTTCTCTCCAAAGAATAGATGGTAGTTCGATTACCTTTTCTGTGTTCAGGATTGAGAACCAAGACACCCAGACATATTGGTTTCATTCTTTTATTCTTTTGCTTTATTATTATTCTTTTATATCAAGGGTAATGGAATAAGCACTCGTGTGGGTTTTTTAAAAATCCAGTCCCCATGTGTATGCAGTTTTGTAAATATTGTCATCTGTTCCAACTGGCACACAATGGCCTACTCTTACGAAAAGCGGAACAGGATTTAACGTATGTGCAAGATGTTCTGCGTGTGTTCGCACACGGGGCCTCGGTTTACAGTCTCATCCAAAAGACTTTTGAGGAGAGTGGAATCAGCATTGATGCTAACTCCAGGAGAAAAATCTCCTCGACTGGGAATCGAACCCGGGTCGTCAAATTGCGAGCGCAATGTTCTGACCACTAGGCTATCCCGTCCCCCGTTCGGTGGACAGGTGGTCTAGAGGTAAAGCGCCTGCTTAGAAAGCGAAAAGATCCAGGTCAGAGTGTGCAATGGTTTAAATCCCTTTTTGGGCCCAAAATTTTTCCCCATCCATTAGACCATGAGTGGTGGTCTGGGTGCTAGTCTTTCGGATGAGACTATAAACCGAGGTATCGTGTATAACATATCATTATTATTCCATTTTCCTCGGTATAGAAGAACGAATAGATAAAATAGATTAATAAGCGCACGTAAAAGAACCCAGGGCAACAAGAGGGTTGTCTCTGGCAAAATTCTGTAGAAAAAAAAGCCACTCTGATAGGGAAACAAATACAGTTGCAGACAGGAAAAAGAAAAAATGGGTGGTGCTGCACTTGTAGCAAAGCGCTCTCCCCGGGGAGAGCAGCCCAAATTTCACACAGCGAAATCTGCTGTGACATTAAGCGGTATAAAATAAAATCAATACAATAAATAAAACAGCTCAAAATCTGACAATTCCTGTTGTCTTCGTGGGTGTGCTACTCAGGTCAAACAATAGGTTTACCTGGGAAAGTTAGGGAGAACTTTTACGTTTGCAATCCCGACTGAGTTTTTAATTATGTGGGGTTTTTTTTCATTACTATTATTTTGGGTCGTGTTTTCGAGAGTGTTCATAGAAAACGATGTGTTAAGGTGTTTAGAAATGATTCCATGTTACGTTTGGGCCAGGTTCACGCAGTTGAAGGTGTAAATCCAGTTAGTGACAAGAAAACCATTTAAGGACACCACACACAAGCAGGCCAATGCAATGCAAGTATGAAGGCGATACAAGCACACTTACACACGGATGCACACGTGTTCTAGCACAGGTAGAAACTTTTACTTGAGCAAAGTAGTGAAAGTATGCAGACATGTCACATAAAAGAGAGAGCACACACACACACACACACACCACACACACACAACACCACAACACACACACACACAACCACCACACAACCACACACGCAACAGCGCACGCACGCACCACGCGCACAGAGAGAGAGAGAGCACGCACACACACAGATAGATCTATATAGATATAGATATATAGATATAGGTAGATATATAGATAGATAGATAGATAGATAGATAGATAGATAGATAGATAGATAGATAGATAGATAGATAGATAGATAGATAGATACATACATACATACATACATACATACATACATACATACATACATACATACATACATACATACATACAGACAGACAGACAGACATACATACAGACAGACATACAGACATACAGACATAACATAACGGAGACAGACACTCAGACAAATAAATGAATAGTGATAGACAAACAAAACACTGGCTTCTGTGACAGAAAAGAAAAGAGAGAATCAGAAGCTTGCTGCATGCTGCATGCTTGTTTGTTAACTTAAGAAGAAAGGTAAAGGTGTCCCATAACCTATGCGCTCGTTGGGGAGCGAGGCATCAGAGACCTCAGCTTCTCTAGGGGCCAGCATATTGAGGGTGGCGCCCATCTCCTCTCCCTCGCTGCTTTACCTTCCCTGACCCTAAAGAGGGCAGGTACTAATTGCTAGCGTGCGCGCACGCGCGCGCGCGCGCACAAACACACATATACATACATACACACATACATACAGACATACAGACATACAGACATACATACATACATACATACATACATACATACATACATACATACATACATACATACATACGAAAATCTCTGCATTGCAGGACACTGAATCAGGAACAGATAAGAGAGTAAGCACCTAGACAAACCATCACTACTCGATACAAAAAAATAAATAAATAAATAAATAAATAAATAATAAATAAATAAATAATAAATAAATCATTCCTGTCCAAAGAAACAAAACCTCCAGCCACAATTGCAGGGTGGGAAGGGAGGGGGGAAGGAGGGCGTAGGAAGCCTTCACCTTCATCCTCACCTATCCCATAAGTCTAGTAACCGTTCATGCACCACTGAATATTTTGCAACCAGATTCCTCCATTTCTTGCAGTTCTAAGCTTTCCGTGGTAACATGTATGCCGTTCCACTTAAGGATAGTCTCCTGTCTGATGTTGTCTTCCCATCGTTTTCAATGTCTGTCTCTTCGTCTCCCTCCTTGTACTGTTCCCTGTAGGACAGTATGAGCCAGTTCAGATGTTCGTGTGACGTTCCTGTACCATTTCAGTTTGGGGTTGTTTTTTTTCGTGAAGCCAGGAGCTCATTTTGGCCTGATGGCGTTTTCAATTCTGGCTTTTTCACTTCTTCGTTTGTCGTATGATTTCTGTATAACATACCAAGAAGTTTGAAAAAGCATCTCATTTTTATTGCCTGTATCCTTTTTTCAATGTCTGTTGTTATGGTTCACGTTTCACATGCATATAAAAATATGGACATGAACAGGGAGTACATTGAATCAATGTGAAGAATGAAGGCTTCAGCTGGTAACAATCCTGTCAGATTCACACCTGGGTGTACAGCTAAAGTCGACAATGGCTATACCCCACTATGTGTATCTGATGGTTCGTTTTCATTTTGAAGTGGCTTCACAAACTGCGATATTAGTAATGTACCCCACTATGTGTATCTGATGGTTCGTTTTCATTTTTTAAGTGGCTTCACAAACTGCGACATTCATTAGTAGTAGTTTACCCCACTATGTGCATCTGATGGTTCGTTTTCATTTTTAAGTGGCTTCACAAACTGCCATATTATTAGTGGTTTTAGTAACTGGTGGTATCGGTGGGAAGAATGCTCCAGCTCCTTTGCAGACTGTAACTGTTAACAGACCCCAGAGAGTTAAGAGTCCTTCACCCCCTCTATCTCTCTGTCTCCTTTTTATTGTATCTCCGATGTCTGTCTGTCTGTCTGTCTGTCTGTCTGTCTGTCTCTGTCTCTCTCTGTCTCTCTGTCTCTGTCTCTCTTCTCTCTCTCTCTCTCTCTCTCTCTCTCTCTCTCTCTCTCTCTCATCTCTCTCTCTATCTATCTATCTATCTATCTATCTATCTATCTATCTATCTCTAGTATCTAGAGTTCTAAGATTCACTATTGGTAAGATTTATACTGATGACACCGTTTCTCACCATTGCGGTCGCCAATACCGGCTTCGGGGATGATAATTTTAAACACGACAAAGCGCCGTGTGTTAACATTTTTGCCATCAAATCCTGCCGATATGTGATCGCTACTCTTCTCAAAAGAATATAATTTTACGTATATTGTATGTATGTATTATGTATGTTGATGTATGTATGTATGTATGTATGATGTAATGTAGTAGTATGTATGTGTGTGTGTGTGTGTAGTGTGTGTGTGTTGCTGTGTTTTGTTGTGTGATGTGTGTGTGTGTGGTGTGTATCTTCGTTTACGTCTATTCACTTCGTGATTAGACAAACAAACAGCAGCACAAACAAAAACAACAAACAAAACCTGAAAGATTAACAATAAACTGAAATGTATTTAATGCTGAAATAAGAAACAAGAACTATCCTAACACTACAAACTGGATTATGGCCCTTCGTTTCAACACTAAACAAGTCCAACAGCAAGAAGGTTCAACAATCTGATCAGTGACAATGGTACAGCAGTAAATGTTTTAAATGTTCCAATAAAAATGATGACTTTGTAATCTTCTCATGCTGTGATGGTGTGGTGTTGTGTGGTGTTGTGTGTGTGTGGTGGTGTTGTGTGTTTGTGTTGGTGGGTGTGTGAAAGACGTATTCGTATGGCGTTTGTAATGTATTTATGAATATTTACGCGTGTGCAACTTGTCCATGCTGAGATCATACACCGAACTTTGCTTTTAAGTTTCATCTGAAAGGAATGGAAAAGGATTAGAGTCAGCAAAAATGTCGGCTTTAACCGAGAAAGTCTCTGCAAAACTTGACAGTTCACAAAACGAACCGAACCTGTGACCCTTGAATCGAATGACAACGTTCTGTCCACTGAGACTACAACGTCCCCTAACTGTCATTGATAACAGTGCACTCAAGTGGCTGTACTAGTAAGTTCCGAAGGGTCAGTAATGATGTCGCAGAATCCTTTCCATGTATAGCAGCCGATTGTAAGCTAAATAAAGCTGGATGGGCTGGGCGAGGACTCTTTATCAGCAGCAGCTCCATGGTTTTCTGGTGATTGTGTTTCTAGAGTACCATCATATGAAAAAGGATCAAGATGGAGAGAAGAGAGAGATAGGCTTGGTGTCTGCCCAAGCCATTGTTAAGGGAGAAGCTTAATTTGAAATCAATCAAAGCTGCAATCTTACCCTCTGATTACAAGACTGTGGGAGCGGGGCAAAGCTGAATGGTTTGGAGTTTTTGACCAGGGGATTGCACTGCACTGTTTAAGACGTGGGTTCAAGTCTTCGTCTCTGCTAAGTGTTTGCTTGGGAAGACTTTTTATGCATTGGATTCAACATTGTTTTCGATTCTGTTTTCGTGCAAATCCTCTTTGCTTTTGGAAGAGTAGGCCATTGTGTGGCGGTGGGAACGGATGATAAAATTAACAAAAACTGCATGTACACGTGGACTGAATATAAAAAAAAGATTTTAAACACGCGGGTGCTTATTCATTATACTTAAAGTAAAAGAATTGCAATTAAAATTAAAAGAAATGAAACTACAAACCAATGTTCTGTGTGGAAACGTATAGGCACACGTTAAAAATCCGATTCATCTTTTACAGAAGAGTAATCCAGGTATGTTGATGTCACAAATGACACGTATATATATATATATATATATATATATATATATATTATATAGATATAGATAGATAGTATAGATATAGAGATATATATAGATATATATAGATATATATAGATATAGATAGATATAGATATATATAGATATAGATATAGATAGATATAGATAGATATAGATAGATATAGATATAGATAGATAGATAGATAGATAAAATAGATAGATGATAGATAGATAGATGATAATAGATAGATAGATATAGATATATATAGTTGTGTATATAGTATATATATTAAATAGATAGATAGATAAGTATAGTAGATGATAGATAGATAATAGTAATAGAATAATAATATATATATATATATATATATATATATATAATATATATATATATATATAATATATATATATATATATATAAGCATGCAATCTGTGACCTGGAAAAGGATGGGCTCCGACATGCTCGGGCTGCCTAAGACTCACACCCTGAAAAATTACCTGAGACACACTCCCTGAAAAATTACCTAGGACACACTCCCTGAAAGATTACCTAAGACACACTCCCTGAAAGCTTTTATTGTTTGTTTATTTATTTATTTTATCTATTCTTTTATATCGAGGATAACGGAATAAGTACTCCTGTGCTTTTTTTCATCCAGTCCCCGTGCGTACGTAGTTTTGTAAATATTATCATCCTTTCCCACCGGCACACAATGACCTACTCTTACGAAAAGAGGAACAGGATTTAACGTGTGCGCAAGATGTTCTGCGTGCGCTCGCACACGGGGCCTCGGTTTACAGTCTCATCCGAAGCTTAGCTGGGATAGCCTAATGACTCCTCTGGAAGTTAGGGGAGAAGTCAGTCCTGTTGATTCACATCAGCTGACAACACTCTGGGATGGAGTAGTAGATAATTATTTATTTTTAAAAAATTGTCGAGAGAGAAGGAACGAAAGCATTGTAAGTGATTGCTGTTGGTAACGTCGTGTTGCTTATGTTTGGATTTCCATAAAAAACGAGTCCACTATGTATGCTTCCCTACGACCACATAGTTTATGTGACCTTTACCGGTTGTTTTTTTTTTTGTTTTTTTTTTTTTACCTTTTTGTTGTTTTTTTTTGTTTGTTGGTTGGTTGGTTGTTTTTTTGTTGATGGTGGTGGTTTTTTGTTTTGTTTTATATTGTTTTGGTCTTTTTTTTCTTTCTTTTTTCGGGGGGGGGGGGGGAGGGATTTCAAAGAAAATCACCAGCACAGAACCATCAATGCCAATATGATTGGTAGCGTAGTTCGTTTATGCTTAGTCATTCATTATCTCTCGCGTTTTTTCACGTAATGTTGTCAGTGGCGAATGCAGCCACTGAATGACTAGAGAAGGGCAGCATTGGGATGGAGTAGGCTAACAAAAGGGTTGATGAATCGCTGTTGTTGTGTTGTTGCTTTGAACCCAGTGGTGTCTTCCCACAACAGCAATCAGCACAGAGAGTCATAGCCTTTCATTACACTGGCCCCTTGGTCTGTGATTCTGACGGGAGAATATCTACAAAAGGAGCTTCTTCTTCTTGTTCTTTTTCGCAATTCTTCTCCTTTGTTCTTGTTGTTGTTGTTGTTGTTCTTCTTCTTCTTCTTCTTCTTCTTCTTCTTTCTTCTTCTTCTCTTCTTCTTCTTCAAATTTTTCTTCAAATTGTACAAGTTCTTCTTCATCATTATCATCGTCATCTTCTTTTTTTGCCCTCCTCCTCCTTCTCCTTCTTCTTCTCTCCTCCTCCTCCTCTTTACTGCTTTTTCTTTCTCTTCTTCTTCTTCTTCGTCTTCTTTGCATTTTCTTCTTGCATCTTCTCTTTGCATTCTTCTTCTTTGCATTCTTCTTCTTTGCATTCTTCTTCTTTGCATTCTTCTTCTTTGCATTCTTCTACTTTGCATTCTTCTTCTTTGCATTCTTCTTCTTCTTGTTTCTTTCTTTGCATTCTTTTCTTTGCATTTCTTTCTTCTTTTCTTCTTTTCTTCTTCTTCTTCTCTTCTTCTTCCTTCTTCTCTTCTTCTTCTTCTTCTTCTTCTTCTTCGTCGTCGTCTTCTTCTTCTTCTTCTTCTTCTTCTTCTTCTTCTTCTTCTTCCTCTCTTCCTCCTCCTCCTCTCCTCCTCAGCTTCTTTTCTTCTAGGATCTATGGGAAAAAGGGACAAAACCTCTGATCAGAACAAGGTCGTATGTTTCCTCGTTAGCTCAAAGAAAATGACAGGTCTTTTTCTAAGGCATTTCGCATCTGTGATGAGTACACACTACCCGTCATGTTATGATAACGAGAGATTCACAGAGAAGCCTACTTTCCCTTAGTTAAAGTCTACTTCTGGTCACACTTTGAAGTCATGATGACAGTATGGCGAACGATTTTTTTCGTTAGGGTCTTGTTTTAGGTCGCCATCCATCAAACATAAACCGATGATGACAGACAGCACAAAAAGGAGTGACGTCACAACATGACATACTGTGGAAAAAAACTGGGAACAGATGACAACATTTACAAAACTGCATAGCCTACACACGGGAACTGGAAGTATAAAAGCACATGAGTGCTTATTTCCATTCATTATCTTCAAAATTAAATAATAAAATAGATACATAAAAGAAAGAAAAGAAAAGAAGATACGCGTCTGAATTCTCCGTAGAGATCTCGGCTGTTGGTGCAAGTGACTATGCCATTGCTGCAATAAATAAGGCAAGGCAAGGGGGTTATTTCTAGACCTTTTCTTTACCAGGTACATTATACAAGTGGTACATTTTCCGTGTAGTTTACTCAAGACATGAAACCCTCTCTCACCTTCAGGAACAAGTAAACAATAGGATTAATTAGTCAACAGGTCACTCACATTAATTGGGGTAAAATGAACACGAGAGACAATACGTACAAATAAGAATAAAAGAGGGGTATTCTTTTTAGAAGTTGTTGTGTCGACCAAAGTCAAAACATGTTTATTTTAATAATATTATCCATCGTGCGTAAAGGAAGTAAATGGGCAAGAAGGTGTTTATTCAGTACAGTACAGTACAGTACAGTACAGTACAGTACAGTACAGTACGGTACAGTACGGTACGGTAACGGTAAAGTACACTACACTACACTACACTACGCTACACTACACTACACTACACTACACTACACTACACTACACTACACTACACTACACTACACTACACTACAATACATACAATACATACAATACATACAATAAATACAATACAATGCAATATGATACAATACAACATAATACAACATACTACAAACACATTACAATGAAACACATTACACGACAGTGCAACATTACACTACAATTCAATTATCATACATAAACGTCACAACACAACGCAACAAAAATCCATAACACAACACAATACAGGTATTGACAGCTATAAACAATCGATCGCTTCATTCTGGCATGAACTTGCTGTTATTGCAGTTACCATTTTGGCTGTCTGTCATTATACCCACAGCGTTGATCAGCTTCGACTCATAAACAGAAAGAACGAAAAAGCAAGAAAGCAAGAAAGAAAGAAAGAGAAAGAAAGAAAAAGAAAGAAAGAAAAGAAAGAAAGGAAGGAAGAAAGAAGAAAGAAAGAAAGAAAGAAAGAAAGAAAGAAAGAAAGAAAGAAAGAAGAGAAGAAAAGAAAGAAAGAAAAGAAAGAAAAGAAAAAGAAAAAGAAAGAAAGGAAAGAAAGTATCAAAACTATTGAACAGTGTACGTACGAGAGATGTGGAAGGATAAATCAAAGACTTATACTTATTTCTAGACAATTTAGCGTAAAGTTAAGCAACAGGGCACTGCTAAATACTGACCAGGTGAGAGAGAGAGAGAGACAGAGAGAGAGAGAGAGAGAGAGAGAGAGAGAGAGAGAGAGAGAGAGAGAGAGAGAGAGAGAGAGAGAGAGAGAAGGAGAGAGAGAGAGAGAAACGCGCGCACGCGCGCTGCAATCGATGCCAAAGCAACGCCAGTCAAGCCGCCTGCTACTACTTATAATGGTCAGCTTTCTGATTTCTGATTCAGAGTTTGGTTTGCTCTGGCTCTTTTCTGTTCTATTTTCTCTCATGATGTTGTAGCGCAGCTTTTTCTTCTTCTTTGGCTTATTAGAGTCCCAGCAGAGCTATCTGATGCAGCGACTGTAGCAACCAACCAGCCAACCAACCAACCAACCAACAGCCAACCAACCAATCAACCAGCCAACCAACCAACCAACCAACCAATCAATCAGTCAACCAACCACCAACCAACCAGCCAACCAACCAACCAACCAATCAATCAATCAGTCAACCAACCAACCAACCAACCAGCCAACCAATCAGTCAACCAGCCAGCCAACCAACCAACCAACCAGCCAACCACCACAAAGCAGCTCTCTGGGAGAGTCTGGACTTTCTGAAAAGTATATCAGTTGGAAGTTCCTTAGTGCTAACTGTTTCCTGCGAGTGGTGTTGTTTTTTTTTCATGTCAGCCGCCTAGTTTAGTGGACACAAAACTTTGAAAAAGTTTTATTGGGAATGTGTCCAAGTTTTTCCTGCTGCTCTTTGTGAAAGAGGTGTTCATGGTTTGGGTGTGAAAGTGTGTCAGGACGCTTCTCCAGGTATAATATTGTCATCGTCATTGTTAAAGCGTTTTTGATTTGTTCTCACAAGATTATGGAGAAATATGTTTCATGATACATTATTATTGTCATCATCATCATAAAGATAGTGATAATGATAATGATGATGATGTATGATGATGATGATGATGATGATGATGATGATGATCATTATTATTATTATTATTATTATTGTTATTGTTATTATTATTAATATTATTACTACTACTACTACTACTACTACTACTACTACTACTACTACTACTACTACTACTACTACTACTCCTACTTCTCCTACTGCCACTACTACTACTACTACCGGCACTACTACTACTACTACTTCTATCATTATTTTATTATCGTTATCATTATCGTGATTTTGTTGGGTGGGGGGGGGGGGTTGCATAAAGTTATGCATGCATTTTTTTCTTTTGATGCTTCTCAACTCACCTGTGTAAGAGAATAATGATACTATGTGGTAGGTATTGCACACTATACCTTTTTTTCTGCATACATTTTACTTGCTTGTCTACAAGTTAAGTTGAAGTCTGTCCCGAGCCTAAGGCTCATCAGGCCGGTGCTTATCCCGGTTTCTGTGGCGTTAAGCGACTGAGAGTCATAGACTCCCCCCTGGATAGGACGCCAGTCTATCGCAGGGTTAACCCCCAACACAAGGTTGGTACCCCTTTTACACCTGGGTGGGGTGAGAAAATAGCCGTAAAGTGCCTTTTCCAAGGGCACAACGCCATAGCCGAAAGCTGGGATCGAACCCGCAACCTTTAGATTACGAGTCCAACGCCCTAACCACTAGACTACAGCGGCGGCATTGCCTACAAGAGTATGTTTCTTTCCACAGAATATTGTCCAGAGTCTCCCTCTTGTTGCTGTGGAATCTTCTTTCGCGTGAATGCTAGTGCACGTTAGAGAACCTGCAGCACTAAGAGGGTTGACTCGGGCAATATTGTGAAGAAAGCTCTGCTCTTGTAGGCAAAATGCACACAGAAATTTTTTTAATGAAACGGTTCTGGATTGTGGTGACGTCCCTATTCGTTTTGGAAAGCTGCCAAAATTTTACAAACTGAAATAATTATGCTGTGACTAAAAAAATAAAACAAACAACGAACAAACAAAGATATTATAAAAAAAAACCAGTAGCAGCAGCAACACAATGCAATACAACTCAATAAAAGTAAAAAGACAATATTCTTTTCAATACAAAAGAGCTCACGACATTTAATACGTTTGATGGTAATAATGACAATGATATAAAATATTGATGATGATTACGGTGATGAGGATGAGGAAAGAAGAAGAAGAAGAATTCTTTAAAAAAAAATTCAAATATAGAGGAAGAATTGCGAAGAAGAAGAAGAAGAATTGCGAAGAAGAATTGCGAAGAAGAAGAAGAAGAAGAAGAAGAAGAAGAAGAGAAGAAGAAGAAGAGCAACAACGAAAAGAATGATCATAATGATGATGATAAGAAGAATGATAATAAATTCTTGTACTGTGCAATATAATACAGCATAATATACCATCCTATGCGATACCAAACAGCAAAGTTCAGATCAGTACGATTCGAAACAAAATTGTTTGACATAAGTTTCCCGTTCACCTATTTGTAGTGTCCTTAGATGCAGGAGAGCACTAACACAAATACACAAGAGAAAAAAAATGTTGCAGATACTTTCAGTCATTAGAGGTGTGAGAGCCAAGTTAACACTTAAGTACACTGATTTAAAAAAAAACAAAAAACTAAGCAGTTTTCATAAAGGTGGATGTGTGCGTTCAGATTTTTGTCAAAACAGATAGATCTAGATCTACACACCCCTTTTCTTCCATTGAGAAAATTCTTGCTCTGGTGTACACCCTGCACAGTTTCAAAAGGAATGTTTCACAGAATATATAAATTTACAATTATGTATAAAAAAAAATAATAAAATAACACACGGATACTGATAATATTATCCTAAAAAATAAAATACAAATAGGAAGAAACAATAATTCTTACGATAGATAAAATAGTTTGTTTTTTTAAATACTAACGGATCGGTATTTGGTGGTAGTGGAATGGATAAACTGACCGGCATCTGTGCAAACAACTGTGGTCGTAGTTTGCCGTGTTCCTAGTGATCTTGGGCCGTTTGGTTTTGTTTTTTTTCTCTTGTTAACAATAATGAAGTTGATGTTTGTTGTTGTTTTAACAGTTCAAGACTACAATAGTACCTGCCCTTTTTCCTACAGAATAAATTTTTTTGCGTATCCCATTTTAACCATTAAATTGTTGGTTTCGAGTGTCTGTGTATTAATTTACTACAGTTTTTTTTTTATTGTTTCAGCACAGAGGGAGCTTTAGCAGACTTTCGAGTTGCTTTTTTTTAAGCTGCAGCTTTAAAAAAAAAGACTTCTTTTCAGTTTGTTCTAGTGTTCTTAACCTTACTTTTCTTCTCTTCAGACTACGCAATTCGCTTTGAGCTTTGAAAAAAAGACTTCTTTTGAGTTTTTCTATTTGTCTTAATCTGACATCTCTTTAGACTATGCAATCGTCTTTAATTCAAGCCTGGAAAGGACACTTTTTTCTTTTATTTCGTTGTTTCTACGAAAAGAAAAAAAAAAAAGCTGTACTATAGTGGCTTCTGTTTTGCTGCAATGTCATATATCCATACCTTTGATTACAGGTGCCCGCAGGCTTTCAACATTTTCCCCTTAAGCATGGCCTGGAAGAAATCCATGGGTAACCACTTGAACCTAAAAGATCGTAAAACCTTACTTAGGTGTTCACCGTGTTTGCCCACTTCAGTGGCATCTTAGAATCGTGCTTAGGCCTAATCAGTCCGTAAAACACTTTCAAGTTCATGGTAATTTATTTAGTTAGTTATTTTTTTATATCGAGGATAATGGAATAAGCACTCATGCAGTTTTGTAAATCTTGTCATCTGTTCCAACTGGCACACAATGGCCTACTCTTACGAAAAGCGGAACAGGATTTAACTTGTGTGCAAGATGTTCTTCGGGCGTTCGCACACGGGCCTCGGTTTATAGTCTCATTCAAAGGATTTGTATGGAGAGTGGAGTCAGCATCGAAGTTAACTCCAGGGGAAAAATCCCTCGAACGGAATCGAACCGATGATCAATTGCGAGCGCAATGTTTTGACCACTAGGCTATCGTGTCCCCTTAGTTGTTGTTAGACACAGTGTCCTTTGTAACGGAACGTTATCGCCAATGTCTGTGTTTGGACAGAATGGCAGAGAACTCCACATCTGCCGAGATGCCAGACCCTGCCATCTACACCCTCAACATCACCAGCTCTACTGAAGACTTTGCAGTCCGGCACGCGAGAACTTCACCACCACCAGCACTGTCAGTCCTCCGGCCAATGGCGATGTTCCCACAGGCCTCATCACAGCGGAAACAGCGCGTGTTGTGGAAACCGTGGTGCAAGCCGGGATACTTCCGGTGCTTGTGGCGTGGGGCGTCACCACCAACATCGTCAATATGGCCGTCTTTTGGCGCCAGGGTCTGAATGACCGCATCAACGTCAGCCTGTTCAGGTGATTCTTTACCTTGTCTGTCTTTAGCTGTTTTTGTTTTAGGTTTGTTTTGGTTTGATTTTGGGTTTCTGCTTTATTTTTGTTTGGGTTTTTGTTTCTGTTCCGTTTTTATTTTTTGTTGGTTTCATGGATTTGTTTTCACTCACGACGATATAGTCAAAATATGGATGATATCTTCTCCTTCTTCTATCGTTTGCTTTACACTGTCATATAACTATGTTTGGGGGGAAATAATCGCATGTCCTTTCCTGCTCCTCTCCAGGGCCGTACAGCTTGGTCTGTAGGGTTATTTCCGCTGTCCACACAGTCTTCCTCAGGCGCTAAATAGCGTAACCTTTGAAGGATGTGCTCACCTGTTTGGTTTTCTCTACCCCAGGCACACAGGGGAAAGGAGCAAGTTTCAGTTTTGTGGACATATGGGGATTTAGTCTGTTTTGCCCAGTGGGACTCTTAGAATTATTACTTGTTTTTCTCTTTTGAGATGGTGGTAGTCGTCCTTTTCTGCTCTAGGTCGCGCCATTGATCTAATAATGGTCCTCTTTTCATGGAAGGTGAAGTTGCTTTTGCACTGTTCTTTCTGTGCTACCTGGTTTGCAAGTTCACCAGCCTGTTCGTTGCCAGGTATGCCACAGTGGGCAGGGAACCATTGCAGCATTACACGTTTGTTTAAAGAGCTGTAGTTTTCTCTTGGAGTTCTGCCTCTTAGTCTGCAGACAGAGCTTGTAGGACTGACAGGGCATCAATGACAAAAACTGCTTGCTGATATTCATCTTTGGAGTGTCTGACCATGGTGGCAGCTTGTTTCAGGGCTTAAGTTTCTGCACGGTAGTTGGTACAGTGTGTTCCTGTTGGGATGTGTTTCTGTTTCTACTTCTCCAGATGGGCACTTGCTCAGTACTCCTGCTCCTCCATTAAAAATAGCATCTGTAGCTGATCCATCTGTGTAGACATAGATCTAGGCCTGTTCTGGATAGAAGTCTTCTATCATGACCAGGGTGAGTGCCTTCTTACTGGTGCTGCTCTGAGTTCCTTTTGGAGCCACATACAGGACAGTGGTGTGAATCTCAGGCTCCCTGTCGTTGGCTTCCCGTGGTTTTAGTAGAGTAGCCGGGTCCCGTGGAACAGAATGGGCAGGTAGATTCCTCAGTTGCTGTAGTCTGAGTACAGGGCTATGGTGGATGAAACTGCTGCCCTTTATCCTGTTTCTTGTTGGCTTCTCCATTCTATGGTGCATTGGATGTTCCAAAAGACACTTGTATTTCTCTGCCTGCACTAGAGTCTTGGTGTCACGCTGAGTATTGAGCGGTTGGATGCCAGTTAGCTGTTCCATAGTTCTGATGGGGGTAGATCTCATAGCACCCGAGATGAGTCGCAGAGCTTGAATCTGTACTTTATCCAGGACTTTTTGGTGAGATTCTGCTGTTGTTGCCTAAGCTGGAGCAGCGTATTCCAAGTGGGGCCTTACAGTTCCTGTATATGCTGTCTTGAGAATCCTCTCATTGGCACCCCAGTTGGATCCAGTAGCTTCCACAGAGTTGCCAATTTCTGTCGTGCTTGTCCTTCAGCTTTCTCGATGTGAGGCGTTTTGTTAAATGTGATACCAGGGAGGATTGCTTTATTGTCATTCTTGAGCCTTATGTTCCCTGGTTTAACAGATTATGTTCCCTGATCCTCTCTGCTCTTCTGCATCAAAATGGATGTCACTTTCTTTGGTATAGCTATGGGCATGGTGATCTGCAGCCTGCTTCCCTGTCATGATTTTGCCATTCTCTTCCAGGGTTATCTTGGGTCCTCGTGTGTCCTCATCGCTTAGCTGTTTGGTAAGTTTCCATAGCTTAGCTCCATCTTTCTCTAAGTTGAGAAATGCAGTTTTCTCTTTCCAGCTGGATTTGGATAGCTTGGAGTTTAATTCAGGTATTTGCCAGTTGAAAGGTTTAGAGTGGTAGTTGATCCAGTACTGATGTTAACTCCAGGGGAAAAACCCACTTGAGCGAATGCCTCGGTGGTGGCTGAAACCCTTGCAGTCAATTTGCTAGCTCAGCATTCTTACCACCAGGCTACCTTCCTCCCCCCCCCCCCCCCCCCCCCCCCCACCGGGGCCCCTGTCTCTTCTTCCCAATAATGCTTGTTTGAAGTATGAATTGAGTGTAGACTATCAGTGTGTAGGTTTGCTGCTCAATCCTGAAGGACATTTTAACTGTTGAATGCAGAAAGAACCCATCACTGTTTTGTTGTTTGGGTTTTCGTTTCTCGGCTGGAGCTCGGAGGTTCACTTAATGGTCACATTTTGCGTATGCGATCGTTTACCCATCATTTAAGGTAACCACACTTCGATTTGGGAAGGATATTTCAACGCTACACCAGTCTGCACACTCTTTTTTTTATATTTTGTCAATTTATCTCACTGGCACGCAATGACCCACTCTTCTGAAAGAACACACACACACCACACATACACATACACACACACACACACACACACACACACACACACACAACACACACACACACACACACACACACACACACACACACACACACACACACACACACACACACACACATGCGCGTGCGCGCGCGCGTCTTTCTTAATAACACGCGAAAGAAGGAAGACACTACATAACCCTAGAGCTAAAGCTTAGAGTGTAGCCTAAGATCTTGCATAAGTAAAAAAAAAAAAAAAAAAAAAAAAAAAAAAACCTTTACAGTTGACTCGGCGTGAAATAACCACCAGGCAACTAAACTAAACTAACTGTGTGTTGAACGCGAGAGTTTCCAGAAGGGGGAGGCAGCAGATGATCTTCGGTTCCATCGTAGCATCAGGAGAGAAACAGCGTTCCTCCATCAATTAAATGACTATTTACAGCAGCCAGCAGCCATCTGTGATGTGATGGATTGATTCCACGTCCCCCTGTTTATCGATTGCCTCGTTCACTTTGCCTTCAGTTCTCTGTCTGTCATACAGTGACACCAGTGTCCCCCTAGGCCCTCCCCCCCCCCTTATGCTAGCGCTATTGGAGAAATGTTGAATGAGTTGTTTTTGTTGTTTGTTGTAGTAGTAGTAGTAGTAGTAGTAGTAGTAGTAGTAGTAGTAGTAGTAGTAGTAGTAGTAGTAGTAGTAGGAGGAGGAGTAGTAGTAGTATAATAGTAACAATAACAGCAACAACAATGATAATAATGATGTTGATGATCATGTTTTATTGTAATAGTTATCGATAGCAATGTGGACCAGAAGGAGAAGGAGGATAGTGTTGTGGTGTTGGTGATGTGATGATGATGATGATGATGATGTGATGGTGATGGTGATTGGTGATGATGATGATGATGTGATGTTGTGGTGATGATGAATGATGATGATGATGATGATGATGATGATGATGATGATGATGATGATGGATGTGGTGGTGGTGGTGGTGGTGGTGGTGGTGATGATAGTGATAGTGATAGTTTATGGTGGTGGTGATGATGATAATGAGGAGGAGGAGGGGGGAGGAGAGGGAGGAGGAGGAATAGAAA
>CM060322.1:19825879-19828379 GCA_030674155.1 Stramonita haemastoma | reverse complement strand
GGCGTTTATTGAGACTCGTTTGTTATAACAGTATAAAATTATCAGTGACTTTTGGGAATATTGTTTGTTTGTTTGTTTGAATGAATGAATGAATGAATGAATGAATGAATGAATGAATGAATGAATGAATGAATGAATGAATGAATGAATGAATGAATGAATGACGGGAAACTGAACGTGGCAGGGCTGATATTGCCTGTGTCCCGGTGGGAATGGCTGACAAAATTGACAAAACTGCATACACACGGTGACTGGATGTAAAAAATATATATATATAAAAAAGCACATAAGTGTTTACTCCATTATCCTCGAAATAAAATAAATAAATAAATAAAATGAATAATAAATGTGGTTGGTGGGGTGGTAAACGAAATGACTGGATTGGATCAGAGTGGTATAATCATTGAGATTCTCTCTTTTTCTTTAATCGATTGTGCAGCAGGCTGGTTTGAATCAAAGCAGCATCTGAACTGGTTATCATTTTTGATACTAGTCAAGCTTCTGAAGTCAGCTACACAAGTGAAGCGTAGCAACATCCAAAATAATGAGCGTTGTGGAGGGTTGGGGGGGGGGTTGTCGATTTAAAGTTGTAAATGTTGTTTGGTTGGTTGGGATTTTTCCTTCGATTTGTTTGATTTTGATTTTTTCAAGAGGAGTCAGAAGAACCGACTTAAACAGCATTCATATCAATCAGTGCTGTGCAGTTTGTTCTCTTCTTCCTCTTTTTTTTAAAAATTTAAATGGTAAACTGAGATGTGTAACAAGAATGAGTAAAAGCAGCATTTTATTATTGTGGTGGAATTATCAGCGTTTTTGACTGAGCAAGAAGAATTTGAAATGAGCATACCACATGAGTGGCACACATATTTTTGTTTAAGACTGATTACTGTCGGAACGACAAGAATGAGTTAAAATTATTCCATATAATCAGTGTTGGCTTTTAGTTGGGGGGGGGGGGGGAGGGGGAGGATGGGGAGAGAATAAGGGGGGGGGGGGGTCGGGTCCTGGCTGTGTGTGTGTATTTTTTCACTTGCTTTTGTTTACTGGGTGAGCGACGCAAAAGAGTTAAAGTTGTGTTCGGAATAAACTGTAGCCTATTTTGAGTCCAGTTGCCGACTATCTAGTCGGCGTCAAGAATAAGTTAAAACAGCATGCAGTATGAGCAGCAGTTGAAGTCTGACTTACTGAGTGCCTGACAGATTGAGCCTCAGCATAACTAGGCGAGGGAGAGGAGATGGGCGCCGCCCTCAACATGCTGGCCCCTAGAGAAGCGCTGAAGGTATGTTGTACAGAGTCCCTTGTTTCATCGTTTCATCCAAAACACTAGGGCCCAGACCAGCATCCATGGCCTAGTGCAGGTACAGGGGGAGAGTCCAGATCAAGGCGAAAATCGAATCTGCGACTAGTAGCACTTTTTAGACACGCGACATCAGCAGTAAACAGATTCATCAGAGTATTCTCCCCCCCCCTCCCCCACCTCTCCTTAATGGCTACGACCTTCCATTACCCACCCAGCTTAAATGGGACTAAAATCGAAGCAAAATAGCTAAGAATTTTTAACCTATTAAAGTTGAGAGCTAAGATGACACAGCACAAGAACTCACTTGTTTAATGCAGCATGCATATCTGCCTATGTCTCTGTCTGTCTGTCTCTCTGCCTCTGTCTCTCTCTTCTTTGAAAGCAGAATTTTCATAGAGTATCCTTGCATTAACCTCAATCCAGTCATGAACGAGCCCTTCACCATCCATCGAAGAGAGCTTAACAATTCGAGGTGATGGGTCCACTGCTCTTTAATCAGATCACACACCTCTCTACACAAAACTGAAGAATGCCATAATAATGGGAATCGATACCTCCGTTTCATTGATATGTCAATTCGAAAGATACAAAAGAGAGTACCATAGGATTACAATTTTTATACAGAAAATACCTTGACCATCCCAGATAGAAAGCCTGTTGTTTATGCAAAGTGTAGGATACCAAGTGCCATTTTCTGACATTAATATGTAGGCCTACAATTTCTCTCCATCCTCAAAGAGTCCTACTTCCTATTCAGCCCCCATGCAGTGGTATGATATTGCCTCTGAACCATTCTGGGAGCATATGTTGCGTCAGAATGCAGTTTGCAACTTGATGCTTCCCGTTCACAAGCACACATGCACGCACGCACGCAGGCGCGCACGCACACACACACGCGCACACACGCAGACGCGCACACACACAGGAGCGCGCGCACACACACACACGCAGAGTGCACACACTTGCACATGCAAACATGCAGATAGAAAGATGGATATACAGACAGAGAAGCAGACAGAGAAGCACTAACCAGAGACAGAGATAAAAAGATAAACATACAGATAGACAAACAGAGAAATACAGAGAAGAGACAGACAGAAACAAAGAGAGAGAGAGAGAGAGAGAGAGAGAGAGAGAGAGAGAGAGAGAGAGAGAGAGAGAGAGAGAGAGAGAGAGATGCATGTGCACTGATATGCACAC
>CM060322.1:19808379-19815879 GCA_030674155.1 Stramonita haemastoma | reverse complement strand
AGACACCCATGTCATTGTGCTATATATATATTGGGACCACACACACACACAGTGACCACAAACCCCTCTCACCTGTTCCACATCAGACACATCAGCGCCTTTAAACCGCGACATCAACTTGGGCTGGACTGCACGCGGCGCCACGCGGCGCTTCTTCTTCCTGGGCCCTCCCTCTCCTTCCTCCCCTTCTTCCCCCTCTCCCAGTTCCATGCGTGTTCCTGCTAGTTTGCCGCCAGATTTCTGTACAGTAACACAATCCAATCCAATCAAAAAAAAAAAAAAAAAACCCAAATTCAATCCAATATGAATCATGTTGTTTACTGCCCCACCAACCACACAGGCCATAATTGGGGCTGTCACCTCGTCTCAAATTTAAAACTCAGATTAAAACTGTGCAGCTATATACAGATTTAAAACGGGGCACAAAACCAATTCTACTATCTTTGAAGTTGCTGTGCCACTTATTGGTGTCAGCAAATTGCCATGGCCTACACTAAAATGTTATATTGTAAAATGTTATGTTGAGATTGCCTTCAGCCATGACAAGCTCTTAACATAGCAACCTGCACTCTCATTTAAAGGAGAAAAAAATCCTCTGAAGTCAGAGTATGGCTGCCTATATGGCCAAATGGTAGAGTTCCATTGATCAAATCCAAATTTAGATAAGTTTTGGTGACAATGTTGTCACTCTATTGCTTAGTTTATCAAAATAATGTAATAAAAAAAGAAAACAAAAATGCAGAATGAGAAAGAAGAAGGAAGGGAAGAAGAAGAAGAAGAAGAAGAAGAAGAAGAAGGAGAAGGAGAAGGAGAAGGAGAAGAAGAAGGAGAAGAAGAAGAAGAAGAAGAAGAAGAAGAAGAAGAAGAAGACAAACGAGAAGAAGAACAAGAACAACAAGAAAAACAGCAACAACAACAACAACAAGTCAGTAACATGTCTAAAACATCACGAACCCTTCTACCAAAAACAAAAAACCCCACAAAAACAGATTCACACTAGATTCTCACCTGACGCAGGTCTTCAATGTCAGCTGTGGTCATGCACTGGTTCCACGGTTTATCGTCACGAATCATTTCCACACGAGGAAATCGCAGCGTGTAGCCCACTCTGAAGCGCTCGCTCACAATGATCTCTGCTGCCTTCACCTGCAGGAAAAGAAATGTTGTACTTCAGAGTGCATACACACTGATTTCTGCTTGTAAAAGGTAAAGATAAAGGTGTCCCATAACCTATGTGGTGGTAGGGGAGCAAGGCATCAGACACCTCAGCTTCTCTAGGGGCCAGCATATTGAGGGCTGCACCCATCTCCTTTCCCTCGTTGCTTTACCTTTCCTGACCCTAAAGAGGGCAGGTACCCATTTACAGCTGGGTGAACTGGGGGAACTGTACTGAAGCCAAGGCGTGCAAACGGTCACCCATCCAACTGGTAACCACACTGGACATTGCTTAACTTGACGTGGGGAAAGCGAGCGCTCTGACCACTTAGCTCTGCTTGTACTTGTTTTATAAACTTCTTCTCTAAATCTACAAACAACATACAGACTGCCATTATTTTCTTTCTGACTTTGCCGTTTTTTCCCCTGATTTTATATCAATGCATCAATAAAGTAGTATCTAAATATTCCGGATTTGGGCAGTTGACCTTTTCCCTACAGGTTGCCCACTATTGGGCAACCAACCATCTCCCAGCCCTTCTCTACTTAACACCTACATTTGGGCCACAGAAGCATAGAAATGAGCACAGTGCAGGTGTACAGAGAGAGGGATTCTCTCCTTTAACGTAGGGATAGTGTTAAACAAAACAAGCAGTTTCTACACCTATGTCTCCATTAAGGTTCAAACTCAGCAATTAATAGAAAAAAGAAATGACTTTCTTTTGAATTTGCCTTGCATTTGAAAAATAAGCTATTAATAAGGAATTCTCAGAATTGTTCTTGACCACTAGGACTGAATTTGGAACAATTTTGCCTGACAATCCAAATTTGTCACATATCAGACAATCCTCCTAGTGCTGATAACAAATAAACACGATTTGCTGGGTTACCTGCACAACGCACAATTTGCTGGGCTACCTGCACAATGCGTGATTTGCTGAGTTACCTGCACAATGCACGATTTGCTGGTCTACCTGCACAATGCACGATTTGCTGGGCTACCTGCACAATGCGCAATTTGCTGAGTTACCTGCACAATGCACGATTTGTTAGCCTACCTGCACAATGCACGATTTGCTGGGATCAATCCAGGCGTCCGGTTTCTCTTTGAAGCCAGAGGCCAGAACCAGGCAGTGAGGGGAGTTCCGTTTGTCGAAGGCCTGCCAGTGCTCCGCCAGACGCTGGTTGAATTCTGCCAGCTGCTTCTTGGAATAACCTGACCCCACCTGGTGACAGACATGACACTTCTGTAGGAGGACGCATCCACACTTTGTGTGTGATTAATTTGATTAAACACAATGTGTTCCACCTGAAAGAAACCTTGGCACACAGCTGTCAGTTTCCCCCACTGTCAGCTCAGATCATAGCCTCACAAGTCTTGGTGCTTTCCTTTTGTACATGAGGTAACAAACAAGGTCCCTGATTAAACGTGTGTTGAGCATAAATATAAAAAAAAAATCCAAACAAACTAGAGAGTTAACATTGGTTAATCATATAGGTAGAACCCGCTTTCTAACACAACTGATCTCTCTCTCTCTCTCTCTCTCTCTCTCTCTCTCTCTCTCTCTCTCTCTCTCTCTCTCTCTCTCTCTCTCTCTCACAACTGATCTCTCTCTCTCTCTCTCTCTCTCTCTCTCTCTCTCTCTCTCTCTCTCTCTCTCTCACAACTGATCTCTCTCTCTCTCTCTCTCTCTCTCTCTGCATCCATCCACACACATGTCAAAAACCTGTTCTACCTTTCAAAAGCATACGCCATTATGTGCTGGTGGGAATGGGTGACGAAATTGACAAAACCTTGTGCACACAAAGACTGGATGTAAAAAGCACAAGAGTGCTAGTTCATTATCCTTTGAATTAAAGAATTTAAAATAAACACCCCTCCCTCCCTTATTGTCTTTGTGCTTATTTCTTAGTTTCAAAAACACAAAGGACTTACACATCAAAAGAAAAAATCAGAATTCCTTACAATAAAAAATGAGTGTGTGTATATATATACATTATATATATATATATATATATATATATATATATATATATATATATATATATATATATATATATATATATTATATATATATATAAAAGAATAAAACAAAATTATAACAAAATTATATATGTATATATATAATATCTATCTATATATATATATCTATCTATATATATATATATATATATATATCTATATCTATATATATATATATATATATATATAAAATAAAAGAATAAAACTAAAATATAACAAAAGTGGTACAAAAACCTTACCATCACCACCAAAAACAACTAAATTTTAAGTAAAAAAAAAAAAAAGGTTGATAAAAAAAAAAACCAACAACAAACAAAAAATCGACAACAATACCTTACAAAAAGAATGAAACACTTCCGGGTCACTGCCATCCTCCGTCGGCACGGCAACTCCGCACAGGAAATGAGACATCATGCCGCCACGACGACCCTCCCCGAAATAGCCTCCAACGATAAGCAGGTCCAGTTCATCCATCAGACCTCCAACGTACTCTGGCTTGATCTTGAACCAGCCCCCCTTGCGCGTGTTGGGGCGGTACGCTGTCTGTGGGTCCTTCACCATGATCCCCTCTTCACGGCCGTCAATGGCGTCGTTCAGGGCGTCCACACAGTCCTGACTGCCAAGAGGGAACGAACGTTGTGTTAGTTAGTTAGTTAGCGATGGTGGTGGTGGGGGTAGCAGAGGTGGTGAAAAAAAATCAAAGAGAAAGAAACAGCATATAAAAAGTACACTTCCTTTTCTTTTTTTATTTTGGCCTATGACAAGAGACTGGTAATGCACCCATTTCATTAAAAAATAGAAAAAATGCACAGCTGTCAGTTTCCCCCACTTTCAGCTCCTCTCAGATGCTAATAATTTCATCCCATCCCAGCCCAGATGGGGGCCAGGTGGTGCTGTTTATAGCAGGAACGACCACACTTGGAGGAGGTAAAAAGAAAAATGGTACGCTAAATTTAGCACTCATGACTGAGTGACATGGGATTTGCACCCTGTGAGACAAAGCCACTCTGATAGGGAAACAAATACAGTGGCAGACAGGAAAAAGAAAAAAAAAGGGTAGGCACTGCACTTGTGGCGACATGCTCTCCCCAGGGAGAGCAGCCCAAATTTCATGCCCAGAAATCTGCTGTGACATAAAGTGGTATAAAATAAACCAAATAAAAAAAGATGGTGCCCTATAACCTGTACGCAACTGAGACAACAACAACAATAACAACAACACCAACAAGAAAAAAAATCACCCACTCACTTGGTGTGTGCCTCCTTATGCTCGCTGATCTGAATCCTCCCCTCCACAGGTATCACCACTTTATCCAGGTAAGTCAGACGCTCGCGTAAAGGTAGGTTGGTCAGCACGCGTCCGTTATACAGCAACACGTCAAACACCATCACACACGGCTGGTAACCTTTGGCCTCTGCCACGTCCCGTGATTTGATGTCAAACTGCTCTCCCTTTGTGCCTGCCCGAGCAAAAAAAAAAAAAAAAAAAAAAAAGCAGTATTTGTTTTGCTGGAAATTCAAAGCTGAATGGAAACCGTTCGGTCTCCAAATCCAGGATAACCAAATTTGTGAAGAAAAATAAAAGATAAAATAGACACCCAAAAGGGAGGAAATCATAATGTTATCTCTCTGAAAAAAACTGACACAATGACTCAAGAAGCCACATACATCCTTCAAGTTTCTGTTCTTTGGCTTTTCTCTTTTGAAGGGTTTATTTGCTCTCTCTCTCTCTCTCTCTCTCTCTCTCTCTCTCTCTCTCTCTCTCTCTCTCTCTCTCTCTCTCTCTCACTCTCTCTCTCTCTCTTTTCTCTTTCCCACATATACCAAGTCTCACCTGTCAGAATGACTGAGTTCAGTGCTAGATAGTACTATGCCTCTCCACATGGATCTGTCTTGACTTTTGTGGACAATTTCTTAAATATTCAAGCCACTGTGTACAAGATTGTAGGTCTTACCTTTTTGTTTCTTTTTTTCTCTGATTAATCCTTTTGCTGCTATCCTATTTTGCTCAGGCACATGCTGGACGAAACAGAGAGAGCACCGAATCATGACGAACAGCAATCGTCAACTGAGCATTGCTGGCGACGGTTTCTATTACGAACGCTGTTCGTCAACAGTGCAATAAAGAGGTTAAAACAACAAAAAACTACAGGAGCCACAAGACTACATGTAACAGCATGTTTGATAGATAGGAAGACGGTATATGGGTGCAGGCACATCACACATACCGAACGTTTTGGAGGCAGCATGATACCCCAGCATCTCTCCATCAATGATGCAAGTGTCCACCTCTGGCTTGAAGCAGTTGGCGATGTAGGGGGTCAGGGTGCCATCGAATGGTGTCGCGCCAAACACAGCAGTGTACTCATTGCCACTGTCAAACAAGAATGAATCCATGATTTATAAAATATGTCAACACTGCCACATACAAAGCAATTTTCCCCTTGAGGTTTTTTTTTGGTTTTTCTTCTTTTTTTTTTTTTTCCTTTTTCAAATTTTTTTCCCCCTGGAGTTAACATTAGTGCTGACTCCACTCTCCCTAAAAAACCTTCGGATGAGACTATAAACCAAGGCCCCATGTGCGAACACATGCAGAACATCTTGCGCACATGTTAGATCCTGTTTCGCCTTTTTTAAGAGTTGGCCATTGTGTGCCAGTGGGAACAGATGACAAGATTTACAAAACTGCATACACATGGGGACTGGATATAAAAAAAGCACATGAGTGCTTATTTCATTATCCTCGATATAAAAGTATATAAGAGTGAATAAATAAATAAATAAAAATAATTTTCTACCACCCAGGAACAGTAAAAAAACCCTACTTATACAATAAAACAAAGCAGAATTGCTACGCAAACAAGGGTTGTTTTTTCATGACACAATAATTCATCAATTAAAAACTTTTATGCATTGTGCAGTTTTAAATGTTGTCATAAATGCTTTATTTAAACTAAGAACGTTTTTAAAAATCTATATTTAACTGCAACTTATGCAGAGCCAGGCTGTCTCTCTGTATCTGATGGGGGGTAGGGGAATTTAAAAATCAAGGAAAAAAAATACATGTTCACTCATGTCTTAACTTGAGCCCTTATAAGAGATCTGATGATATTAACTTATGGATACAGGGTCAGTCTCTGCAGATTGTGTGAAAAAATAGACAAAAAATTCAGATACTACCACAATCCAATTCCTCATAAAATACAAGTTATTCTTATATACCCCTTTTCTTGAAAGCAAACCACAGCCCTATACACATGTGACACACTCAATTTTCAAGTATGTTAGTGCTCATACATATGTGCATAAAAGCTCACGAGCATAAAAAAGTACATGTTAGCATGCATGCATATAAACACACAAGCACACATACATGCACACTTGCTTGTTCGCATGCACACACACACGCATGAACTCACTCGCTCACACACACACACACCCACACACACGCACGCACGCACGCACCACGCACCACCACGCACACGCACACACACACACACACACACACACCATAAACACTTTCCATAAAGACAACAACAACAACAACAACAAAACCCAGGACATGGTACCTGCGTGAGAAATACTTGTACTCATCCCCCTTCTTGTGCAGCAGCACTCTCTCCCCATCCAGTTTGGTTTCAATGAAATATGGCCGCCCCTCCATCAGCTTCTCAACCTGTGCAGCAGACAGCAGAATTTCTTGAAGCAGCATCTCCCTCACAACAGCATCATTCTCATTCTGTTTGAAACTCTAATACTTTTATGGAGGGATGGCAACTTCTATCTATCTATCCCTTAGTCTGGCGACCATGGGGGCACACCTGAAGACTTGACAACCAGTTCCCTCCATTCCTCTCTCTGTTCTGCCTTTCTCAAAATTTCGTTGAGTTCTAGGCCTGTCCATTCACTGATGTTGTCTTCCCATCTCTTCCTTGGTCTGCCTCTTTTTCTTCCTCCTTGTACAGACAGTGCCTTGCAGTATTGTATTTACAAGTCCTTTTGATCTTGTGACATGCCCGTACCTATTCGGCTTACGCTTTTTTACTATTGATAGAAGGTTTTCGTAGGGACTAATGGTTTGCTGGATTCTGTTATGCACCTCTTCGTTGCTTATGTGGTCTCTGTAGGAGGTGGCAACTTACATATATCAAAAACCCACCCACACATTATACGTAGTTACAAAAAAATGCACACAAGCATAAGGACATACACATATGACACACATACATACATGCAGACACATGATAATCACGTGATCTGTTGACCTGGGTTCAAATCTCATTCAAGAGGATTTTTCCTCTTAAGTTAACATCAGTGCCGAC
>CM060322.1:19800879-19805879 GCA_030674155.1 Stramonita haemastoma | reverse complement strand
CTCCCCTCTCTCTTTCTTTCTTTCTCCCCCCCCCTCCCCCCACCTCATCTTCTTCTCTTTAACTCACCTTCACAATCATACGCACAAGCCACTTCTGTTCCAAGGCAGAGAGGTTTTTCAGGAGGTACAGAATACTGTTTTCTACAGCATCCTTTTTTTTGCAGCGTTGTTGGAGGCGATGGAGTTGAGAGCATCGTTGACCTGCTGAATGGTCAGAGACCCACGTTCCGGGCACCGCGGCTTCAGCACAAAGTAGGCCATGGTGGCAAAGTCACCTGCATCCTGTTGTAGTAACAATGCCATTGGTGGTCAGTGTCACTATCGCGTGGTGATCTGGCTAGTATAACAATAGGCTATGAAATAATTGTTTCCAAGATTGTGGAAAAAATATTTTTAAAAAGGTTTTTTTCGACATTTCTTGGTAAACCAAACAAAAACCCACAAACAGAGCAAATATTGTAAGTTTTTACATGTGATGTGTAAATTCGTAGTACTTAGAAATGTAATCCAACAGTTCAAATTTTTATATGACACCTAAAATATCTAGATATAGCCAGGTTTGTAGTAGAAGGTCAAAACCCTAGTTTTATTGGTCTTGATATTTTGATAGCTAAAGGAAAACAAGTTGTTTTTTTAAACTCTGCTGGAATTGAAAATAACACACTTTCTTACTTGAGATCAGGTAACTATAAGAAAAGGCTACAAAGGTCTATGATCATCAACCAAACTGACAAACAGAGAAGATTTTCTATGTTTTCTTAAATTTGTCTAAAACATGTCCAGAATGTATGTACACATTCTTCCTCTATCTTTTATCTGAAGTACTGTAATCAAACTAGAATTAGACAGATGCTATGGCTGAGTGGTTAAAACTGTTTGACTTCAATCCATGGGTCCATGAAATTGCAGGTTTGATCATTGAAACAGCATCTGGAGAGGAATTTTACAATCTCCCAGGTCAACTTCAAGCGCAGACCTGCCGATGCCATAAATTTTATTTGTGTATGTACACTACCAGATGGTCAAATATGCACGCTAAAGATCCTGTATATTATGTCAGCATTCAGTGGGTAACGGAAACACAAACATACCCAGCATGCAACCTGTATAATGAAATGAACTGCTCTGAAGTCAGAATGTGCCAGCTGAGGCCAATGGACAGACCTTCTGCAAAATTACAAGCACAGGAGAAGACCTGACACTTCACACCCGAGCCTGTAAGAGAACCCACACAGAGAGGAGAGAGAGAGAGAGAGAGAGAGGAGAGAGAGAGAGAGAGGAGAGAGAGAGAGTGAGAGAGAGAGAGAGAGAGAGAGGAGAGAGAGAGAGGAGAGAGAGAGAGAGAGAGAGAGAGAGAGAGAGAGAGGAGGAGAGAGGAGAGAGAGAGAGAGGAGAGAGGAGAGAGGAGAGAGAGAGAGAGAGAGAGAGAGGAGAGAGAGACAGCCTGTAAGAGAACCCAGAGAGAGAGAGAGAGAGAGAGAGAGGAGAGAGAGAGAGAGAGAGAGAGGAGAGAGAGAGAGAGAGAGATAAAGAGAGAAAGTGAGACAGACAGAGACAGAGAGACAGAGAGAACTATCAAGAATTATCAGTGCTATCTCAAAGCAGTGCAGGGTGACATACCCCCCTGGCTGTCTTGACGGCGCGGTAGTTCAGAAGGCGCTGTGCATCAGCACTCTCCTTGCCCAGACACAGCACTTTGATCATCAAGCGAGCCAGGCCGTTCTGCACACAGTGAACAATTAAAATATTACAGTTTGGTGCAGTCTTCTGAGGGCATTCTGAACACAATGAACAATTAATGAAATAGCAGTGTGATCTTCTAAAGCAGTTCTGAATATATTAAAAACTTAACAAAATAGCAGTTTGATGCAGTGTTCTGAGGTCATTCTGAACACATTGAACAATAAACAGAAACAGCAGTTTGATGCAGTCTTCTAGGGCAGTTCTGAACACACTGAACAGTTAACAAAATAGCAGTTTCATGCAGTGTTCTGAGGCCATTCTGCACACATTGAACAATGAACAGAAATAGCAGTTTGATGCAGTGTTCTGAGGCCATTCTGCACACATTAAACAATGAACAGAAATAGCAGTTTGATGCAGTGTTCTGAGGCCGTTCTGCACATATTGAACAATGAACAAAATAGCAGTTTGATGCAGTCTTGTAAGACAGTTCTGAACACATTGAACAATTAACAAAATAGCAGTTGGATGCAGTGTTCTAAGGCAGTTCGGAACATATTGAACAATTAACAAAATAGCAGTTGGATACAGTCTTGTAAGGCAATTCTGAACACATTAAAAAATTTAACAAAAAAGCAATTTCATTTTCTAAGGCAATTCTGAACACATTAAAAAAAAATTAACCCAAATAGCAGTTTGATGCAGTCTTCTAAGACAGTTCTGAACACACTGAACAATTAACAAAAAAAGCAGTTTGATGAAGTCTTCTAAGACAGTTCTGTAAAAACAAATCGACAATAAACAGAAAAGCTGTTCAATGCATAGTCTTCCAGGGTCATTCTCCAAAGTATTAAACACCTCTCTAAGCCTTCCTCTTCTGCCAGTTTAATAAACCAAAGGGAACAATCTTTGATTGAGCTGGCTGAGAAGCTCCTAAATCTTATAAAGGTTTACATCATAAATGAGTGGTAGTCTGGGCACCAGTCTTTCGGATGAGACGATAAACTGAGGTCCCATGTGTTACACATCATTATTTAGCACACGTAAAAGAACCCATGTGAACAAGGGGATTGTCCCTGGCAAAATTCTGTAGAAAAAAGCCACTCTGATAGGGAAACAAATACAGTACAGTGCAGACAGGAAAAAGTAAAAATAATGGGTGGCATTGCACCTGTGGCAACACACTCTCCCTCAGGAGAGCGGCCCGAATTTCACGCAGAGAAATCTGCTGTGACATACAGTGGTATATGATAAAAAGTGCACAACATAATATTTACCAGTGTATAAGCTATCTCCTTAGCCGCCGCGGTAGTCTAGTGGTTAGGGCGTTGGACTCGTAATCTAAAGGTTGCAGGTTCGATCCCAGCTTTCGGCTATGGCGTTGTGCCCTTGGAAAAGGCACTTTACGCCTATTTTCTCACCCCACCCAGGTGTAAAAGGGGTATCAACCTTGTGTTGGGGGTTAACCCTGCAATAGACTGGCGTCCTATCCAGGGGGGAGTCTATGACTCTCAGTCGCTTAACGCCACAGAAACCGGGATAAGCACCGGCCTGATGTGCCTTAAGGCTCGGGACAGACTTTAACTAACTAACTTTAAAGCTATCTACAAAGTGACATACCTCCTTGATGCCATAAGCCACTCGCTCCCTTTCCAAATGAGGCAGCAGCAGACGCATGGCAGGATAGAATGAATCTGTCTGATGAAACAAAGAGAAAACTCTCTGCTAAAACACTTGTATGAGTGGGCTTGTAAAAAAATATATATAATATAATAATAATAATAATAATAATAATAATAATAATAATAATAATAATAATAATAATAATGAAATGATGATGATGATGATGATGATGATGATCAATTAATATTGATGATGATGATGATGGTGATAACAGAAATGATGATGATGATGATGATGATGATAGTAATAATTGTAATGATGATGATGACAATCAATTCATGATGATGTTGATGATGATGATAATGATGATGATGATGATGATGATGATGATGGGAATAATAATTGTAATAAGCGCTTTGATTTGTTTTTGCAAGATATAGCGCTATATAAATTCCATTTATTATTATTATTTATTATTATTAATAACAATAATGATGATGATGATCAGATCATCATATCATTATCATTACTTTGTTATACAAAAGTACTAAGCAATCAGGACTACTGCTATATTAAAGTATTGAAACTTCATGTATACACATTTGTTTTTCTAACATGACATTGCACAATCTGTGTATGTGTGTGTGTGTGTATGTAAGTACGTGTGTGTGTGTGTGTGTGTGTGTGTGTGTGTGTGTGTGTGTGTGTGTGTGTGTGTGTGTGTGAGTGTGTGTGTGCATACATGCATCTGTGTGTGTGTTGCATGTATATAAAATGTGTGTGTGTGTGCATTGTGTGTGGGCATGTGGGTTTGTGTGACTGTATATGTTTTCAATCTAATGTGTGTGTGATATTTTATTTATAGATCCTCAGCCTGGCTGTCAGGTAACATTTGTTCATCATCAACAGACACCAGCTATGCTTGTGACCCAGCCACACTGTGCGTGTGTGTGTGACTGGGTGTGTGACTGGGTGTGTGTGTGTGTGTGTGTGACTGGGTGTGTGTGTGTGTGTGTGTGTGTGTGTGTGTGTGTGTGTGTGTGTGTGTGTGTGTGTGTGTGTGTCACTGAGTGTGTGTGTGTGTGTGTGTGTGTGTGTTGTAATGAATTATCCATCTACTACTTTGTCGAGGTAGAATTTTTCTTTAAAATGATACTACAATATATTAGTTTGTCAGAGTGAGAGGAAGAGTGTGTGTACAGACATGCAAGTTCGTTAGGGGAGGGGGGATGGTGTGTGTGTGGGGGGGGGGGGGGGGGGGGGGGGGTGAGGGCAAACGTGCATACAGATCTGGGTAGCCCAGCAGCACTGATAATGGCACCGCAGTGATTGTAATGCAACATTTAAACGATCATATTGAGAAACAATAATCCTCTTACTGTTGTGTCTGCATCCGCAATGTGAGTCTCGGAATGCAGGCGTCGCCATGTGTCCACGAAGTCTTTCAAAACTCGCTTCTTTTTGTCGTTTCCTTTCGTTTTGGACAATTTTTCCAGCAGTCCACACAGTTCTGCAAAAGCCACCTTCCCAGCGACCGTCGCTTCTGTAGATGTAGATGCTTCGGCCATAGCCGGCTTTTTTTTTTTATCTGATCTTGAATGATCAGTGCAGATCGAAAATCGAAGGCTGCTTTTTTCCCTTTCCTGCTCTTGTTGCAATCAGTTCCGTCTCCCTGTTGTTGTCGCGTTGTTGTC
>CM060322.1:19768379-19795879 GCA_030674155.1 Stramonita haemastoma | reverse complement strand
TTTAAAAAAAAATTCATTACTGAATACCCCTACCTTTAGTAATTTTTAAAAACAATAAAGAACACACTTTTTTTGGATGTCAACAAACTTTACTCTACACCTTGCAATCAAACTTTTTTTAAAGCTTTTACGTGTGCCTGAACTGAAAATTGTGCACACCTGTATTACACATTGAGGAAAAAAAGACATTTTTTCAAAATACACAAACTGAATGCACGTGCAAGACACACACACACACACACACACACACACACACACACACACACACACACAACACACACACCACACACACGCACACACACACACACACACAATATTTTACAAGGACATTATAATTACATTAACATGAGGAAAAGAACATGCAGAACATCACAACATAGATTTTAGATGGCACGTAACTTTCACACTTTAAAACAAAAAATCATTACGAATACTCTCCTCCTTCCATAACTTTTTTTTTCAAAAAACAAAGGAACACATTTTTTGGATGTCATCATAATTGAATACACTTCACCTGCATCAAACTTTTTCTTTAAGTTTTTAGATGTGCATGTAACTTTATAGTGCACACCTGGTATTACACTTGAAAAATTTTTTTTTTCAGATAAACACAACTGAACACACACACACACACACACACACACACACACAACACACAAAACACACACACACACACCACACCACACCACACAGTGAGGGAAACACAAACAACACACACACACACACACACACACACACAACCACACACACACACACACACACACACACACGATTTTACAAGGCATATTATTTATTACATGAACAGGAGAAAAGAACATGAACAACATCAACATTGATTTCAAAAGGGCACTTAACTGAATATTGTACATCTGGTTTTACACATTTTAAAAAAGTGTTCAAACATAATTGAACACACCATATATCATTTTTTTAATCATTACTGAATACACTCCTCCTTCGATAACTTCTTTTAAAAAAAAAAAAAAAAAAATTAAAACAATAAAGGAAGATTTTTTGGATGGCAACATAATTGAATACTTTCCACCTTGTTTCACACATTTTCAAAAAGTGTTCAGATATCAGCATAATTGAACACTGCACACCTTATATCACACTTTAAAAAAAAATTATTACATTACTGAATAACTTTCACTTTTTTATTACATATAACTTTTTTAAAAATCAACAAAGGAACACATCTTTTTGGATGTAAACATAATTTGACCTTACACCTGCGTCAAACTTTTTTTGTTGTTAAGTTTTTAGGTATGCATGTAACTGAATAGTACACACCTTGTATTACACATTGAAAAAAAAAGACTTTTCAGATATACACATAACTGAACGTGCATGTGCACGCACGCACGCACACACACACACACACACACACACACACAACACACACACACACACACACACACAGTGAGGGAAGAAACATAGAAACAAAATTCACACACACACACACACACACACAACACACACACACACACACCACACACACACACATACACACACACACACAGGGAAGAAACATAGAAACAAAATTCACAACACACACACACACACACACACACACACACACACACACACACACACACACACACACACACACACACACACACACACACACACACACACACAACAATTTTACAAGGCATATGATTTATTGCATTAACAGGAGAAAAGAACATGAACAATATCAACATTGATTTCCAATGGGCACATAACTGAATATTGTACATCTTGTTTTACACATTTTTTCAAAAGTGTTCAGATATCAGCATAATGGAACACATGCACATCTTATATCACACTTTAAAAAAAATTCATCACTGAATACTCTCCTTCCTTTAGTATTTTTTTTAAAACAATAAAGGAACACACTTTTTGTGGGATGTCAACATAATTGAATACTCTACACCTTGCTTTAAACTTTTAAAAAAGTTTTTACGTGTGCCTGTAACTGAATTGTGCACACCTTGTATTACACATTGAAAAAAAAAGACGTTTTTTTTCAGATATTCACATAACTGAATGCACGTGCAAGCACACACACACACACACACACACACACACACACACGCACACACACACACCACACACACAGGGAAGAAACAGAAACAAAACACACACACACACACACACACACACACACACACACACACACACACACACACACACACACACACACAGAGGCACAATTTTACAAGGCACATTATTTATTACATTAACAGGAGAAAAGAAAATGAAGAACATCATCAACATAGATTTCAAATGGGCACATAACTGAATATTGTACATCATGTTTCACACATTTTAAAAAGTGATCAGATATCAGTACAATTGAACACTGCACACCTTATATCACACTTTAACAAAAAAACAAAAAGAGAATCCATTACTGAATACTCTCCTCCTTCAAGAACTTTTTAAAAAAACAATAAAGGAACACAATTTTTGGATGTCAACATAATTGTAAACTCTACACCTGGCATCAAACTTTTTTTTAAAAAGTTTTTAGGTGTGCATGTAACTGAATAGTGCACACCTTGTATTACACATTGAAAAAAAAAGACTTTTCATATATACACATAACTGATTGCACATGCAAGAACACACACACACACACACACACACACACACACACACACACACACCACACAACATAGAGTGAGGGAAGAAACATAGAAGCAAAATGAACACACACACACACACACACACACACACACACACACACACACACACACACACACACACACACACATTACAAGGCACATTATTTATTACATTAACAGGAGAAAACATGAAGAACATCATCAACATCAATTTCAAATGAGCACATAACTGAATATTGTACATCTGGTTTTACACATTTAAAAAAAGTGTTCAAACATAATTGAACACACCTTTTATCATTTTTTTTAATCACTACTGAATACTCTCCTCCTTCAATGACTTCTTTTAAAAAAAATAATAAATAAATAAATTAAAAAATTTAAACCAATAAAGAACATTTCTTGGATGGCAACATAATTGAATACTTTACACCTTGTTTCACACATTTTAAAAAAGTGTTCAGATATCAGCATAATTGGACAATGCACACCTTATATCAGTTGTTGTTGTTTTTTTTTAATTCATTACTGAATACTCTCCCTCTTCAATAACTTTTTTGAAAACAACAAAGGAACACACTTTTTGGATGTAAAAATAATTGACTCTACACCATGCGTCAAACATTTTTTGTTTTTAAGTTTTTAGGTGTACATGTAACTGAATAGAACACACCTTGTATTACACATTGAAAAAAAAAAGACTTTTCAGATATATACATTGTACTTACACATTGAAAAAAAAACTTTTCAGATATACACATAACTGAAAGCGCATGCGCAGGCAAACACACACACACACACACACACACACACACACACACACACACACACACACACAGGGAAAAAACTTAAAAACAAAATTCACACACAACACACACACACACACACACACACACACACACAACACAGTGAGGGAAGAAACAAAGTAACAAAAATAAACACACACATACACACACACACACACACACACACACAGTGAGGGAAGAAACAAAGTAACAAAATAAACACACACACACACACACACACACACACACACACACACACACACACACACACACACAGTGAGGGAAGAAACAAAGTAACAAAATAAACACACACACACACACACACACACACACACACACACACACACACAAACACACACACACACACACACACACACACACACAACAACACACACACACACACACACACACACACACACACACACACACAACACACACACACACGCTTCTACAAGACATATTATTACATCAACAGGAGAAAAGAATAGAAAAACATCAACATAGATTTCAGATGGGCACATAATTGAATATTGTACACCTTGTTTCACACATCTGAAAAAAGTGTTCAGATATCAGCATAATTGAACACTGCACACCTTATATCACACTTAAAAAAAAAATTTTAATTCAATACTGAACTCTTGTCCTTCCATCACTTTTTTTTTTAAACAAGAAAGGAACACATTTTTTCAGATGTCAACATAGCTGAACACTCTGCACTTTGCATCAAACTTTTTTTAAAAAGTTTTTAGATGTACATGTAACTGAATACTGCCCACCTTGAATTACACACTGGGATACACACACACACACACACACACACACACACAACACACACACACACACACACACACACACACACACAGAGGGAAGAAACATTGAAACAAAAACACACACACACACACACACACACACACACACACACACACACACACACACACAAAACAAACACACACAACAGGGAAGAAACAACAACACACACACACACACACACACACACACACACACACACACACACATGCTCTCACGCACGTGAGCGAATTTACAAGGCATATACATTATTAATCAAATTAACAGGAAAAAAACAACATGAAGAACATCATTAACATAATGGGCACATAACTGAACATTGCACACCTTATATCACACTTTTTCTTTTAATTTATTACTGAATACTTTCCTCCTTCAATAACTTTTTTTTTTAAACAATAAAGAAACACATTTTTTGGATGTCAACATAATTGAATACTCTACGCTTTGTTTCACACATTTTTAAAAAGTGTTCAGATATCAGCGTAATTGAATACCCACACCTTATATCACATTTTTCTTTTAAAAATTCATTACTGAATACTCTCTTCCTTCATTATGTTTTTTTAAAAAACAATAAAGGAACACATTTTTTGGATGTCAACATAATTGAATACTGTACACCTTGCATCAAACTTTTTTTCTTAAAGCTTTTAGGTGTGCAAGTAACTGGATAGTTTACACCTTGTACAACACATTGAAAAAGACATTTTTTTCAGGTATACACATAACTGAAACAACACAACACACCACACACACACACACACACACACACACACACACACACACACACACACACACACGATTTTACAAGGCATATGTATTATTTATTACATTAACAGGAGAAAGAACATGAAGA
The DNA here is from genome assembly GCA_030674155.1 of Stramonita haemastoma. Taxonomy (NCBI): domain Eukaryota; kingdom Metazoa; phylum Mollusca; class Gastropoda; order Neogastropoda; family Muricidae; genus Stramonita; species Stramonita haemastoma. The sequence goes on along the minus strand of CM060322.1, from coordinate 19,790,810 downwards.
ACATTATCAACATAGATTTCAGATGGGCACATAGCATTATCTTCCTTAAAAAAAGAAGTTAATGACTGAATACTCTCCTCCATTATTTGTTGTTTTTTTAAATAAAGGAACCCATTTTTTAGATGTCTCTACACCTTGCAAACGTTTGTTGTGTTTTTTAAGCTTTTAGGTGTGCATGTAACTGAATAGTGCACACCTTGTATTACACATTGAAAAAAAAAGACATTTTTTCAGATATACTTAAAACTACACACATACACACACACACACACACACACACACACACACACACACACACACACACAGTCAGTCAGTCAGTCAGTCAGTCAGTCAGTCAGTCAGTCAGTCAGTCAGTCCGTCTCTCTCTCTCTCTCTCTCTCTCTCTCTCTCTCTCTCTCTCTCTCTCTCTCTCTCTCTCGGGTGCCGGATGAAAAAAGTATGTGCATGCTTACTGTGTCACCCTTGGAAAATAAAGATTTTTCATTCATTCATTCATTCTCTCCTCTCTCTCTCTCTCTCCTCTCTCTCTCTCTTCTCTCTCTCTCTCTCTCTCTCGGGTGCCGGATGAAAAAAGTATGTGCATGCTTACTGTGTCACCCTTGGAAAATAAAGATTTTTCATTCATTCATTCATTCTCTCTCTCTCCTCTCTCTCTCTCTCTCTCTCTCTCTCTCTCTCTCTCTCTCTCTCTCCTCTTTCCAAAATAGTGAAAATTATATAACACCCGTCGTTTGTGGATGCACATCCCAACTCCACCCCTCCCCCAACACAATTTTTTTTTTTTTAAACACAAAACTATATACACACATTTTTGAATCAAGTCAATTCAACTTGCTTTACAACACAATGTGTTATAGAAAGGAACAACAAAATAAGCATATGCGTAGTAAAATTCAAAGCAACAACAATTAAGACATTTACACAGAACTGTCACCTTCTTTATCTATTCAACTGGTTTTACAACACACTCACTCACTCACTCACTCTGTCCCATGTCCTAAAGGACGTAGGGGGGACATGAGAGAAGACGCAACAGAGATCTTTCTCCATGCTTCACGATCCTGTGTGGCTAGTAGGAGATGTTGCAGGGGTTGGGCGGTCCAGTCTTTGATGTTGTCAACCCATGATTTCTTTTGGCGGCCTCTTCTTCTCTTGCCCTCGACTGTTCCTTGCAGGATGGTTTTTGCTAGGGTGTTGTGTCTTGTGGTGTGACCAAACCACATCAGCTTTCTCCTCTTTATGGTGGAGAGCAAAGGCTCTTGGGGGCCCACACGCTTTTTGATTTCTTCTTTCACATAGTTATTGGTCTTGTGTTCTTTGTATGATATTCTGAGGAGTCTTCTGTGGCACTTGTTCTCGAATGCTTGGATTCTCCTCTCTAACTCTGCTGTCAGAGTCCATGATTCACAGCCATATAGGAGGATAGATATCAAGACACAATGTTTTCTAAAAAAGATAAAAACCCAAAGACAAGCATAAATACATTTAAAAACAAAACAAAAACATGTTTACAATGACCCGTTTTCTTGTTAGCAAAAATACAAAAACAAAACGAGCAGTGGGAGGGAAGGCAAAATCTGGTCTGGCGTTATTAGTTATGCACCCAGGACATGGACTCTTCAACAACACAAATTTCTCATTCTTCAAACTGTAAGGACTATCTTAGAACTACATACAATTACAAGATCATTTCACAAACAAAAATTCATTTAATTAAAAATAGACACGCAAAGCCTTCCAGTCCAGCCATCAACCCAAGTTGCTTTATGACCCCTTTTCCATGACAAAGTTCCAGTCCAGCCAAAAGCAATTTAAAAACCATGCTGACAGACAAAAAAAATTTTTTTTAAATAAAGTTCCACACATGCAAATACCTAATTATCATTTAGTGCATATTGTTTTTTTTTACACATAAAGCTTCAGTCCAGCCAAAAGCAATTTAAAAGCATGCTTCATCTTTTTTTTTAAAATTTAAAGCTACAAACACAAAATAACCGATTTATCATTTATTGCTTATTGTTTATGTCAACACATTTTAAACTGAAAATAACACTAATGGTAAAATACAGAATATAGGGAGGAAAATCAGGGGGAACCTCATTCTCTCCATGTGCCTCATATGCCTTATCCCATGAAAAATGCTGGTTTCATAAAGTCAGCGGCTGTAAAAGCTTTGATTCAGCAACAACACAAATATTCAATCCCCAAAAAAAAAAAAAAAAATTCATTCCAGCCAACAGCTAACGTTATTTCAGGACATGGCAATGTCCTGTCACATACCAACATGGTGATAGAGCCACATTTATGAGGAAAAAAACTTGATCACATCTATTTTTGTTTAAAAAAAAAAAAATAATAAATAAAATAAAAAATGTACCTTAACCTTATCAGCAATAATGCTCCTTCTATCTATTTTTGTTTAAAAAAAAATAAATACATAAATAAAATAAAAAATGTACCTTAACCTTATCAGCAATAATGCTCCTTCTATCAACTGTAAAACTCAATATGTTCACCTCACATACACAGCCATCCACAACGAATGTAAATAACTAATACAATAATACACATTCACACTAAAAGAATAAATAAATAAATAAATAAATAAATAAATATAAATAAACCATGGCATATGCCCCAAATCTCTCTCTCTCTCTCTCTCTCTCTCTCTCTCTCTCTCTCTCTCTCTCTCTCCTATCTCTCTCTCCTATCTCACACACAGAGTCATCCAGGACTAATGTAAATAATTCATGCACACACTAACAAAAAAATTGTGGCACATGTCCCAATTTTCTCTCTAGAAAACATGTTCTCCCATAAAAATGCACACATTTAATCAAAGTTATTCCAATGGTAAATCTTCTCATACAGGAAATTTTTAAAAGTTTCAATAGTCAGTGAACAGACCATCCCCTAGTATACGAAATCCATCAATAATGGGTCAATACACAGCTAACTATCAAATACAACTTCCAGCAATCTTAAGACCATGTCCGTTTTTCCAATAGACAACTGAAGAGATTTCAATGATTTTAAAGTTTAAATTAAAACTATATAACTTGTACAACACACACAAAGACATGCTCCTTTTTTGTGGGCCTCCAACCTATTTTCCTCACAATCTTTAAGGCACAAAGATTCACTAGGTGCTTATTTTGTCTTACACATTTTTTTTTTTTTTCCAACATATATTCTAAGCATATTTTCTTTCTCTTTTTATCATTGTCTTTTGAGGGCAGCTTCAAAAGGCCACAGGAATATCAAATATTCCTTTGAATGCAATTGACACTTTTAAATTTTGAAAAGTGTCTTGCTGTAAGTTTCAATCACCGCCGGGACCTCTGATGAGGGCTCATCCAGGAGCCGAAACTCGAGTCAGGTCAGGCCAAAGGCATGGTTCTTACACAGAAATGCCTACAATGCTGCCACTGAAAGACATTATTCCCTAGAATTTATTTTCATTTCATTTTTTTTTTTAATTTGAATCTTTGATAAGTCATTTTCAAAATGATTGAGAAGTTGGTACCTGCACTTGTCTTTCCTCACTACTTTTTCCTCAATAACAATCTTTTTTCTTTTCTTTTTCTTTTTTTTTTTTTTTTTTGGGGGGGGACCTCAACTATTTTCTATTTTTTCCCATAATTTTTTCTTCTTTTTTTTTCTGGGGGGGGGGGGGGGGGGGGGGGGGGGGGGGGGGGGAGCCATCTCCAACTTCCTATTTCCCCATATTTTGTTTTTTTAGGGGTATGTGGGGGTCATTCTCTATTTTTGTTTTGTGTTCATAGGTTTTCCCTTCTCTTTTATTTCATTTTTCTTCTATTTCTTTTCTTTTTTACATCCAAAATTCATGACATCTACATAACCATTAAAGAAAAGCAAAGCCAAAATATCACAAAGTACTGTACCAAAAACCCATTTAAAAAAAAAAAAAGAAACACATAGCACTGTACCAAACATAAAAATTTGTATTTAAAAAAAAAAATATATATATATATATATATATATATATATATTATACCTTTAACCTTTACAAAAAGAAGTATGGTCATTAAGCCAAAAGCAGTCTTTCTTGAAGCATGTATATCAGTAAATCAACTTTGACACTCAGTTTACCACAGAGCTAGGAGCGTAGGGTAAAGTATGTGATAGTAGCATCTCCATGATATAACACCAGAGCAAAGATTTGTTTGCAGCATAGATTATTCTTCATGTCACACACACACACACACACAACACACACACACACACACACACACACACACACACACACAACACACAACCTTTGCCACATTCTATTGAAGTGAATATGTATAACCTACCTCCCCCTAATCATCCCTTTCTTCCCCACTCCTGACCCCTTTACAAACTGCACATATACAGTCATTCCTCTGGCTAGTGTTTACGGATGACAACATTTACAAAACCGCATAAATACAGGAACTGAATGTAAAAATGCACACGAGTGTTTATTCCATTATCTTCAAAATAAAATAGTTAAAAATTAATGATAGATAATCTTTTTTTTAAAGATAAATAAATGACTGACACATACCTATCCTTTTTTCCTGAATGTTTTTTTTTGTTGTTGTTAAAATCCCCCTGCACCTCTTTTTAAAGCAAACAAACTTGCCCCCTTCCCCCCCCCCCCCCCCCCTTCCCCCCCCCCAATTTTTACACACACACACGTGTACATACACCCTCCCTTCCTCTCTCATTTGCAAGAACTTGAACAGGTATCCCACCCCTTTCTCCTAATTACACACTTTTTACAAATTTCTCAGAATATTGCACACACGTCAAAACCCAATCTACCATTTGAAAGAATAGGCCATTTGCACCGGTTGGAATGAATGACAAAATTTACAAAACTGCATGCACATGTGGACCAGAAGCAAAAACACAAAAAAATTGTAGCAAGATACAGTCGCTTATTCCATTTTCCTCAAAATTTTTAAAAAATGAATATTTCCTACCACAAGGCTTTTATTGGTTTTAGAAAGTTACCGTTGTGCCCATAATTCATTGTATCCACCTGCCACTATGTTTACATGCAGGGCAATGGTCAGAGTTAGTGTAAAGAGTTAGTATCAGGTTATGGTTAGGATGAGTTGTTGGAACTGGGCCAGTCAGTCTGTAGGCATGCACGAGTATGGATAAAACAGTTTGTGGGCACAACAGCACTTTAATTTTTTTTTTTTATCACAAAATATCATTTCCATCAAATGCAGGTATTTTCCAAGATTTTTTTTTCTCTAAGTTTGAGCCTCAACAGCAAAAAAGTGCTTCAGGCCTAAATGTCTTCATTAACAAATCACTTTTTTTTTTTTTAAAAAAGAGAAATTTATTGAAAATAAACCCTTCTTCACGCAACCCTGCAATGATTTTTCCTTTATTTCTGATGTGAATGTGCATCCCACCCTCTCCTACCAAATACTTCTCCTCCTTAAATTGCTGTCCTGTAAAACCATTTCTTCACCCACTCACAAACACAGACGCGCACGTTCACCTCTTACACACCGTCTCCATGAAAATCATACAGAACACGCATTTAATGCAAATTTCTACACACACACACACACACACACCACACACACACACACACACACACACACACACACACAAAACACACACAGACACAGACACACACAGACACCATACTTATATATAATTTTTTTTTCTCCTAATGGTCTATGTGTAACGTATGTTGCAAGCAAATCTGTACTGGAATATAAGGTTTGCTGATTGTACAAACTATGAAAAATACCATTTCTAATTCAAGATCATTCATGGGGGAGGGCAAAAAACGGTCGCTTACACAAAATCTCACCAGTGGGACCTCAAAGTCTAGCTGAGGGATGCAGAGAAAAATTCAAGATCAGTAAAAAAATAATACTGTGCAACATTCATCTTTTTTGTCATTTTCCCCCATTTTTTTAACAGCATAAATTAGTAATTGTACCAACTATCATTTTGAGACCTGCTTATGTTTTTGATGGATCTTTGATCCAAGATCTTGAAACCGTTTTTTTAATAAAAAATCAAAGATAGAAAAAGTATATTGTAAACACAAACATTTGCATCTGAATTTTTTTTCTGAAGCCTTAATTTGTTTTGTTTTTTTTCTTTTGTTTGTGTGGTTGGTTGGTTTAGGTTTCTTTTTGGGGGGTAGGAGGGTTTTTTTTCTTAAAGGTTGTTTGAAGGGTGGTGGGAGATTGGGGGTGGGGTTTTTTGGTTTTTTTGGTGATGTTACCTCTAATTTTTGTGTGTGTGTGGTTGTTTTTTTTTACAAGGGAGGGGGGTGGGGGGAGATAAATCTTTTCTGGTCTTTTTCTTAGCAATAATAAATAAATGGTAATGACAAAGTCCTGGTAGAGACAACCAAAATCTGCTGTAGAAGTCCTGGCAATGATGAAGTCCTGGTGTTGATGAAGTCCGAGTGTTGATGAAGTCCTCCAATCCAATCCATATCAGTGGCTATCACCTCGTCACATTTTAAAACTTGTATTAAAAGTGTGCGACTATGTACAGTTTAAAACGAGGTATAAAACCAACGCAACTGTCCTTGCTTGTATCGACGCCCCGGTTGACCATAAGGGTCAGCCCAGGACGGCCCCCGCATTGTGGGAAAACCCACATCAATCACACTTAAAAACGAGATAAAACCAAAACTGGGTTCCTTAAAACAACCTTGTCCTTAGAGACCAACCATACCACTTTCACTCATATCAGACGAAAAAAGCCAGATTCTCTCAGGAAGTTAAAAATGGTGTCCAGTGGAACATCCCGAAAGAGGATCTTTAGGGAGTCTGCAGTAAAATGCTTGTGCCTAATATCCTGAACATCCCGACACTCCAGGAGTAGATGCCTGATGGTTACCCGCACGTCGCAAGTCACGCACCACGGGGTTCCCTCGCCTTTCATCAAGTAAACATGAGTGATGTGAGAATGACCCGTGTGTATCCTGGTGAGCACTGTCGCCTCCCTTCGGTTTTTCACACCCAGAGGGAAAAGCTCTTTCAGGTTGGGACGGATCCGAAAAAGTTTGTTGTCCGTCTGAGCGTTCCACTCCTCCTGCCAGAGGGAATGCACCTATTGCTCGCTCCTAGGTTTCAGATCTGTGAACGGCACTGTGGACCCGGAAACCTCCTGCTCTGTGGCACGCCTGGCGAGTCGGTCAATCGTCTCGTTGCCCCGAATGCCCGCGTGCCCCGCACCAAAACCACGTCACACCAGTCCCGTCTCAAGGAAGTATACAGTTCATAGAACTCCTGAAGCCTAGGGTGGTTTACGCTCCTGCAAGCAATAGCCTCCAGAGCAGAGAGCGAGTCCGTACAGACCAAGAAGTCTTTCCTTGCCGATCGCCGGATCAGTTGCAGGGAAACCAGAGCACTCAGTTCAGCCGTGTACACTGAGGCATCGGAAGGCAGGTGCTCCGAAAGCGCCGACTCCTTGATGGCGGGACAATAGGCGACGCAGGCCACCCCCTCCTCCGACTTGGACCCGTCCGTGAAAACCCTGGTGTAGGATGATGTAGGTGATGATGATGAAGTCCTGGTGATGATCAGTTCATAAATCCTGGCGATGATACAAATACGAATGCATTATATTCTTAAAACAGAGAAATCGGAGCAGATTATGAGCAAGGGATTTAAAAGAAATGAATAAAGAGTCATCAAGGAAAAAAAACATTCATCGCAGGACATGGTTAAATCCAATCCAATCATGTTTACAGCCCTGCCAACCACTGAGGCTATATCAGGGTTGTCACCTCACAGAACATAGTAGCTGCTGTGTACCAATGTATCCTGACTGCCCACTATCTTGCTTGTTTACAATCATATTTAATACATTTACCAAAAAAAAAATCTGTTGAGAACATACAGTGTGAATGTCAGGAATCTCAAAGAGCAGTGTAATCAGAGTACTTTATCAACAGAGAGGCACCAGATCAAGTACAATTTAAATTGTTTCTATCCCCTTAGACAGAATGCATGTGTTACCTCAATGATGGGAAAAATGGTCACATACGCAAAATCTCACCACTGGCAAGCCTCAAAGCTCTAGCTAAGGAACAAAAAAATTGTGTGTAAACCGAACAAAGACAGGTGACAGAAAGTACCTTGCAGGAAATCATGAAAGTTCCCTTCTGAAGTCCTGGTGACGATGAAGTTTAGAAGACCAGGTGATGAAAAGGTCACTGCAATGAAGAGTTCTTTGAAGTTGTCCTGGCAAAGATGAAGACTTAGTGATGAAATTCTTGTGATGATGATGTCCGTGCACTGAAGTCTTTGGGTTGAAGTCTTGGCAAAGTTGAATTCTGGTGAAAGTGAGGACCTGGCAATGATACAAACTAAAACCACCATGTTACTATCTCAAAAACAGTCAAGTCTGTGTACCTACTGAGCAAGTCATTTAAAAAGAAATTAACAAAACAACAAAACAAAACAACATGAAGAAAAAGAAAATTACAACAGAACATAGTGCAGAATAATTGATGCATCATGACTTCATTAACTTCCCAGTATCTTGCTACACATTTTTACAACTTTGTTTATAAATTTCTTTTTGAAAAAAATGTTTATAAATTTCTTTTTTGAAAAAAAAACTCAACTTTATATAGAAAATGCAGACACACAAATCTTCAAGAGCAGTGTTATCACATTAATTTATTCACACAATGGTATCAGATCTATAATATAATAATCATATCTGTATAAAAAGGGGAAAGACGGGCAACAGAACTTACCTTGGGAAACCAGTAAAGGTGGACTTTTGAAGTCCAGGTGATGAACAAATCCAGATGATGATGAATTCAGAAGTCCTGGTGATGAAGAAATTCTGGTAATGAAGAAGTCATAAGTCCTGGTGATGATGAAGTTCTGGCAATGGTGAAGTCTTGGAGGTTATGAAGTTCTGGCCAAGATGAAGACCTGGTGATGATACAGATTGGAATGTGTTATTATCTCAAACCATAAATTAACCACATGAAATCTACAAAGAAAAAATCAAATCACCACAAAACAAAGTACAATGCCTTGTCTTCTCTGCTTGTTACTCTGCAGGAGGTCTGCCTGCAGGCCTCAGCTGATACATTCCCACTTCAGGGCAGCTCATTTTTTTGACGGAATGCGCACTGAGCATATCCATGTTACCAGAACCAACTACACACTGATGTGAATCCTTTTATTTCATGTTGTTTTGTAGTCCCACCATCCACAAAGGCCATATCAGGCCTGTCACCCTACATCAATTTTCACAACTCCTATAATATTTTATTCAAGTTCAAATTCAGTACCATCATGACTTCTTGCTTCCCACCAACTTGCACATTTACCATATTTTACTTGCTAATTTGCAATTACATTAAAACATTTCACACAAAAATATTCAGCTTGTTTACAATGTAAACAGTGTGGATGTACCAATCTCCAAAATATCAGAATAGTTTGTCAACAGAGTGATATCAGATCTAGTACGATTTAAATTGTTTGTATAAAAAATGAATACAATAGATGACAGAACATTACCTTGTAGGGGTCCAGTAAAATTTCACTTAAAAAATCCTGGTGATGAAGATAAAAAGAAACACCTGATGATGAAGAGGTCCTTGTGATGAAGAGGTCTTTGTAATGAAGAGGTCCTTGTGATGATGAGGTCCTTGTGATGATGAGCTCCTTGCGATGATGAGGTCCTTGTGATGAAGAGGTCCTTATGATAAAGAGGTCCTTGTGATGAAGAGGTCTTTGTGATGAAGAGGTCTTTGTGATGAAGAGGTCCTTGTGATGAAGAGGTCTTTGTGATGAAGAGGTCCTTGTGATGAAGAGGTCCTTGTGATGAAGAGGTCCTTGTAATGATGAAGTCCTTGTAATGAAGTCTGGGATAAGATGGGGTTCTGGAGAGAATGAAGACCTGGGAATGAAACTGATAAGAAAATGTTACTATTTCAAAACAGACATCTGTGTAGGTTATAAAAAGGAATATCTTACTATCTCAAAACAGAAACATCTGTGCCGACATCTGAATAGAAATTGATAAACTAACGTAAAAACAAAAAGAAACCATTACAACTTCCTGCTATCTTGCTACATATTGTTACAATTTTACTTGTACATTTTCATTTAACTCCTCACCTTCTTTAGAATACACAGAGAGTCAATTTCACTATTTAATTAGATCTTCAAGAGCAGTGTCATCACATTACTTTCTCAACACAGTGATAAATATCAGACCAGTGCAATCAAAACTGTGTCAACATAAAAAAGGATTGATCACAGAACTTACCTTCAGGAAAGTAGTGAATGTAGACATTTAAAGTCAGAAGTCCTGGTGATGAATGAATTCAGAAATCCTGGTGATGATGAAGACTGAAGTCCTTGGTGATGATTGATGAAGACTGCAGTCATCCTGGTGATGATGAAGACTGAAGTCCTGGTGATGATGAAGACTGAAGTCCTGGTGATGATGAAGTCAGAAGTGCTGGTGATGATGAAGACTAAAGTGCTGGTGATGATAGAAAACAGAAGTTCTGGTGATGGAGAAGACTGAAGTGCTGGTGATGACAAATTTAGAAGTCCAGATGATGTAGAAAGTCCTTTAGATGCAAAATTCCATGCAATGTTAAAGTTTGAAGTCCAGGTGATAATAAAGTCAGAAGTCCAGGTGATGAAAAAGTCCAGGTCATGAACAACTCCTGGTGAAGTCTTGGAGATTATGAAGTTCTTACCTCTGTCAATAGTTACCTCAGGACCAGAATTTTTTATCAACCAATCACAATAAGCATAAATCTGGGACTATAGAATTAAAAACAGAAATTCAGTTTGATCAGAATAACAAAAAAGCTCTTGCTACTTAGAGAACTGCTTTTCCACTTATGGAATCAGGTGCACCAGTAATGGTAATTTTAAGTCCACATTACAAAATCATACAGACGTGTGCTGAAAAAAAAATTCTGGTTTTACAAATTCCAAACATCCAGTCCAGTTCATCAACAGAGGTCGTTTTAAAACTAGAAAAAATCCTGACACAAGTTATATCTAAAAACAAAAATACCATCAACCAACAACCCTAAAAATAGAATCTCCACACACACACACACACACACACACACACACACACACACACGCACACACACACACACACACACACACACACACACACACAAACACACACACACACACACACACAATCTTCTATTCATCAATCATAGCAACAACAAAAAATCCACACATTTAATCCTATTCCAAAAGTAAATCATCAAAATCTAACAGCAAATAAAATCTTTCTGTGGTCAATCAATACACAGACTATCTCCCAGTATATGAAATCTATCAGTGGTAAGTCAATACATAGACTTAGCCCATACATGCAAATAACAGCCATCTAAAAACCATGATTTTTGTTTTTCCAATGGACAACTGAAGAAGTTTTATGACTTGAACATGATTTAAAAACAAACTGTACACATGGTGCAACACACTCTAAGAGGTCAGTCAGATTTTTTTTTCTTTTTTTTTTGTGGGGCCTCCAACCTCCTATTTTTTCCCACTTTTTCTTTTCTTTTCTTTTTTTTTTTTTTTTTGGGGGGGGGGAGGGGGGCTCCAACCTCCCTTTTTTTCCCCCTCATTTTTTTTTTCTCTGCTTTTTTGGTGGGGCCTCCAACCTCCTATTTTTCCCCACTTTTTTTTTTTTTTTTTTTTTTTGGGGGGGGGGGGGGGGGGGGGGGGTGTGATGGGGCCTCCAACCTCCTATTTTTTTCCCCCGTTTTTTTTTTGTTTTGCTTTGTTTTTTGGGGGGGGGCAGGGGTGTGTACCACTATTTTTTCACTTTACTGTTTTGTGTGTAGGGAGTTTAAATCACATAAACATTGAAAAGAAAACAAACACCAACAAAATATACAAAGTGGTGTTCTAAACAACATAATTTCAAAAACATACTAAGAATTGTTCCAAACAACATAAACACATTTTTTACAAAGGTAAAAAATGTATAAACATGGAAAATAGAAGCAATGTCAGCAGACAGATGCGTGTTCTTTCTTGAAGCATTATACATATCAGCCATGCTACTTTGGTAATTTTACGACAGAACTAGATGTGTGGTTTAAAAGATGTGACAGCAGCATCACCATTATAATAGCAGAGCAGATTTGTCTGCAGCATTGATTATTTACCATGTCACACACACACACACACACACACACACACACACAACACACACACACACACACACACACACACACACACACACGCACACAAATATCACTGTCTGCAGAAGGACATAAAATTGACTTCTACTAATACTACTACTACTACTACTACTACAACACACACACACACACACACACACAACACACACACACACACACACACACACAACCTTGTTTGCTGAATTCTTGTTAAAATGAATACACATAACCTACATCCTCCTAATTGCCCATTTCACTAAACTGTCCCAACTCCTGACCCCTCTACAAACCACACATGTGTAATCATCCCTCTTGCTCTCTCATCACTTTTAATGGACATAAATCTTTTTTTTTTCCTTAGCATTATTGTCTCCAAAGTCCCCCTGCACCTCTTTTTTTAAAACCTATAAAAAATATGCCCACTCCCCCATTTAAACACACACACACACACACACACACACACACACACACACACACACACACACACACACACATTTTCCCCATCACTTACATGGAACCTAAATAAACATCCCATCCCTTTCTCATAAATACCCTCTCTCAAATTTTCTCTCTTCCCAAACCCCTTTACTCAATTACTGGTTTTGAAAAAGATATGGGGTTTTGGGGGGGGGGGGGGTTTAATGATAAATTACTGTTGTATCCATGTAACAGTGTATCCACCTGCCACTATGTTTACATGCAGGGCAATGGTCAGGGTTAGTGTAAAGAGTTAGTTTCAGGTTATGGTTAGGATGAGTTGTTGGAACTGGGCCAGTCAGTCTGTAGGCATGCATGTAAGTATGCACGTAAACACAATAGCATGTGGACACTACAGCTTGTGGACACAACAGTATTGTAGGCTTTTTTATGACAAATTCCCATTTCAACCAAAAGCAGAGAGCATTTCCTTTTTTTTTTAACTAGTATTTTTTTTTACACCAAATATTAGCTCCAACAGTAGGGAAAGCTTTACAACTGAATGTTTTCCTAAAAAAAAATCCATTAAAAAGAAAAAAATCTGTCTAAAATAAATCCCCTTATGCCACCCTGCTATCTTTTTTTCTTAATCACCATTGATAATGTGTATCCCGCCCCCTCCTACCAAATACCCTTTTACCTTAAATTGCTGTCCCATAAAACTATAATACTCAGCCAGTCCCACAAGCACATGCGCACACACACACACAGACACACTTCACTCACACCATCTACCCAAGAATTGTACAGCACTCATATTCAATGTTCCCTCAGTCAGAATGTTGCCAACTTCGTGGTGGGCAAAAACTGTCGTATGCAAAAAATCTTACCATTGGTGAAAACAAGACATCTAGCCAAGGATTCAAAAAAAATTTCAGGTGATTTTCTACACACACACACACACACACACACACACACACACACACACACACACACACACACACACAGAGTCTTGAACTTGTCTTTCTAAATATAACATATGTTGCAACCAAACTGTACTGGTGTTGACAGGTTTCTTAGTAATACAAACTATCACAATTTTTGTTTCTATTCAAGATAATCTCTGAACCACAAAGTTCTTCCACCCGTAAATAAGATAATTTGAGAAAAATGACCTATTACAAAGGATCAGATATGTCTTTGAGCATTCTTACACACACACACACACACACACACACACACACACACACACACACACACACACACACACAACACTTTTACTCATGTATACATGTATACACATAAACTTTTCCTACACATCCCGTAACTACATGTTTCACTGGGAGAAAGAAAACAGCATGCACTCCTTCATCCATCTGTTGTGCTGGCTTTGGTGGTAAGTCATTGCATGGATCTACCTAACAATAGAACCTGCTACTGTAAAACTGGTGCACCAATAATAAGAAAATATATATACATATATGAATATAATTATCAGCCCTATTTATTTTCAGTCCTACTAACATCCAAATCTTATCTGAATATTTTTGAAAAGGAAAAATATGTTTAAAAAAATAATAATAATGTGCACCGGTGTGCACTCACATGCTTTTCTAACATGTACTACACTAAAATTGTGCAACTCTATAATTTTTTTCCAAATTTCAAACATCATAAACAATTGTCAATTGCACTAAAATAAAATATTTTGAGACCAGATTATGCTTTCAAGTAATCTTTGATCTAAGATCTTGAAAAAAAGGAATGAAACAAAAAAGGCATATTACATACAAAGTAAAATATTTGCATGTACTTGGGGTTTTTTCTCTATGATATCTCCAGCCTTCTTTTTTTCCAATTCTTATTTTGTTCATTCGTTGGGTTGAGTTGGGTTGTCTTTTTGTTTCTGGGTTGTGGGGGTTGGTAAGGGGGAGGGGGGGTTGGAGGGGAGGGGGGGTTTCTCTTCTTTATTCTTTTTTAATAAAGGTTTTTAAGGGATGGTAGGAGAAAAGGTTTGGATTTTTGTGTTTTTTTTTTTGGGGGGGGTGGAGGGTCAAGGGGGCAGGTGAGGTATTCCCTTTTTTTGGAAGGGGGGGGGGGGGTTCTGGTTTTTTCTTATCTGTTGTTTGGAAACAATGAAGAAATGGTGACATCTTGAAGGAGACCAAAACTGCTGTAGAAGTCCTGGTGATAGAGGAGTCCAGGTGATGATGATGTCAGAAGTCCTGGTGACAGAGGAGTCCAGGTGATGATGATGTCAGAAGTCCTGGTGACAGAGGAGTCCAGGTGTTGATGAAGTCAGGTGATGACAGAGGAGTCCAGGTGATGATGACATCAGAAGTCCTGGTGACAGAGGAGTCCAGGTGATGATGAAGTCAGAAGTCCTGGTGATGATGATGTCAGAAGTCCTGATGACATAGGAGTCCAGGTGGTGATGATGTCAGAAGTCCTGGTGACAGAGGAGTCCAGGTGATGATGATGTCAGAAGTCCTGGTGACAGAGGAGTCCAGGTGATGATGATGTCAGAAGTCCTGGTGACAGAGGAGTCCAGGTGATGATGATGTCAGAAGTCCTGGTGACAAAGGAGTCCAGGTGATGATGATGTCAGAAGTCCTGGTGACAGAGGAGTCCAGGTGGTGATGATGTCAGAAGTCCTGATGACACAGGAGTCCAGGTGGTGATGATGTCAGAAGTCCTGGTGACAGAGGAGTCCAGGTGATGATGATGTCAGAA
Organism: Stramonita haemastoma; assembly: GCA_030674155.1. NCBI lineage: Eukaryota > Metazoa > Mollusca > Gastropoda > Neogastropoda > Muricidae > Stramonita > Stramonita haemastoma. Next base: position 19,775,476 of record CM060322.1, on the reverse strand, counting down.
GTCCTGGTGACAAAGGAGTCCAGGTGATGATGATGTCAGAAGTCCTGGTGACAGAGGAGTCCAGGTGGTGATGATGTCAGAAGTCCTGATGACACAGGAGTCCAGGTGGTGATGATGTCAGAAGTCCTGGTGACAGAGGAGTCCAGGTGATGATGATGTCAGAAGTCCTGGTGACAAAGGAGTCCAGGTGATGATGATGTCAGAAGTCCTGGTGACAGAGGAGTCCAGGTGATGATGATGTCAGAAGTCCTGGTGACAGAGGAGTCCAGGTGATGATGAAGTCAGAAGTCCTGGTGATGATGAAGTCAGAAGTCCTGATGACATAGGAGTCCAGGTGGTGATGATGTCAGAAGTCCTGGAGAAGTCAGAAGTCCTGGTGTTGATGAAGTCAGGTGATGACAAAGGAGTCCAGGTGATGATGAAGTCAGAAGTCCTGGTGACAGAGGAGTCCAGGTGATGATGACGTGAGAAGTCCAGGTGATGATGAAGTCAGAAGTCCTGGAGAAGTCAGAAGTCCGGATGATGATGAAGTCAGAAGTCCAGGTGATGGAGAGGTCCAGGTCATGAAGAAGTCAGAAGTCCTGGCAACAATGAAGTCTGGAGTTCTCATGATGGAAAGAGTCCAGATGATGAAGAACTACTGGTGATTAAGTTTTGGAAGTTTTGAATTTTCTGGTGAAGATGGAAGACAAATGGGAATATTTTATCTGAAAACAAAAGAAATCTGAGTGGGTCATAAGCGAAACATCTTTTTTTTTTTAAAAATTGATAAAATAAAATCAGGAAAAAAAACAAATTACAGTACAGAGTATAATATAACATTAAATGTATCATGACTTCTCAATGCCCACTATTTTGCAACACTTTTACAATTCTATTTAGTACTCTTCTCTTCTTTACCCCATTTGGGTAGGTGTATAGTCAGTGCCATGCCTGGTCTTCACCTGCACTTTTATTTCTGCAGTATATCTCCCTGCTGGCCGCAGCCGACACGTTCCCACATCAGAACAGATATGGTTTTATTATACAGGATCCATGCTGGGTAGGTTCATGTTTCTGCAACCAACCGGACACTGACAGGAATTACAGGATCTTCAACATACATATTTGACCAGTCTGCATGTGTGTTTATGCAAAGCAATTTGAAGCACAGACAGATCTGCCCTTAGAGTTTACCTAGAAGATTGTAAAAATCCCCACCTTTCATTCAATTCAGTAAAAATAATTTTTCAAAACATCAATTTGTTCAGAATATACAGAGTGTGAATTTTGTAAATCTTCACACAGCACTTGATCAACACTGTAGTATTAGATCCAGTGCAATTTGAACTGTTTGTATCAAATGAGAAAAGACAGGTGACAGAACTCACTTTGTGGGAAACAGTTTATAGTTGACTTTTGAAGTCCTAATGATGATGATGGTGATGAAGTCCTGGCCATGAAGAAGTCCTGATGATGAAGTTCTGATGATGATGATGCCCTGGCTATGATGAAATCCAGGCAATGATGAAATCAAGGCAATGATGAAGTCGTGGTGATGATGAAGTCCTGGTGATGATGAAGTCTGGTGATGATGAAGTCCTGGTGATGATGAAGTCCTGGTGATAACAAAGCCTGGTGATGATGAAGTCTTGGTCATGATGAAGTCTTTGTGATGATGATTTCTTGGTGATGAAGAAGTCTTGGCCATGGTGATAAGGAAGTCAGAAGTCCAGGTAATCAAGAGGTCCTGGCAAAGAATATATGTCTTGGAGGTTATGAAAGTCTAGCAAAAATAAAGACATAGTGATGATAAAATAAGCATACATTATTACCTCAGAGCACAAATTACAAAAGTCTGTGACTGTGAGCAAAGCATTTCAACAGACACAAAGGAGATATGAGAAAATAAAATCATTGCAGGACACAATACTAAAAACATTCATACCTCATGACTTCATGTTACTATCTTACTGGTTTATAATTTTGTTCTGTACATTTTTTTTAAGCATCTTGTTTAGAATACACAGTGTGGATGTGACAAGCATCCTAGAGCAGTGTCATCAGAGTACTTTATCAACAGAGCAGGTACTAGATCCAGTACTTGCAAAAATAGTTCCATATATGTAAAAATCTCACCATTAGTAAACCCTGGTGCTCTTGACAAGGAATGAAAAAAATCAGTACAATTCAAGATGTTTGCATGAAGAATGTTGAATACAACAGATGACAGAAACTGTAGGCTTACCTTGCAGGGATCCAGTAAAATCCAGTTATCTTCTTTGCAAGGAAATATTTGTTAAAAAAAAGAACAAAAATTGAAACAAAATCACTGATTCCATCCCCAGTACAACAATGACTGCCAGAAACAAGACCAATTGTTTCGAGATAGGAGATCCCATTTCGCTGCTTAGCAAGTGCATTTGTTTTAAATAAAATAATAATAAAAAAAAAAAATTCCGGACATATGAACTAAAAAAAAAAAATAATAAAATAAAAAAGATTCGAAATCTTAACACAAATCTACAGGGCTGGTTACTTTTTTTTTTAAATGGGGGGGGAGGGGGGGGGGGCGGCAACAGGTTTTATGACACCTAGCCTTGTGTTGGGATCAATTTATTCCGCAATAAAGGGGACTGGCCTTAATTACGTTGGGCTTTGTTAATTTTCGGTAAAGAACCATCTCACCACTTGGATGACATTCCCCCCCCCCCCCCCCCCCTTCCCTGCCCCCTCCTCCAAATGCCAGTTTCTCAGCAAACGGTACTGAAAGAATATTACTCCATCACAGCAAAGGTTAAACCTATCAATATGCATGGTCACTCTCAAGTGGGCCTACCCCAATTTGGACCACCTCTCTATGGGTACCGCCGCTGTGGCCTAGTGGTGGGGTTCTCGTAATCAAAGTTGTGGTCGATCCAGCTATTCCGCTATGGGGTTGTGCTGAAAAGGCACTTACGGCTTTTTCTCACCCCACCAGGTGTAAAGGGGTACAACCTGTGTTGGGCGTTACCGGCGATAGACTGCGTCCTAATCCTAGGGGTCTATGACTTCAGTGTCTTAAGCCACTGAACATAACACCGGTGGAGCCTTATGCTCGGGACAGCTTAATTTTAACTTAACTCTCCTAATGGGTACCATTTTCAAAATGTCTGTCTCAAAGTACTTCGCTGCACTTAAAATTTAACATTAATTAAACATGTGTAAAACTCAATGCAACGCGAAGCATACATCAAGATTATACCCGTAGAGTACCATTCGTTACTTCCAACAACAGACACTTACCAAAGTTTAAGCTACAACGGAGATATTGTTTCGCCCAGACAGCACAATCAAAACTGATCTTCTGCTCACCATTTTGGGTCTAGATCTCGCTTAGGCGGGGTAACTCTAGCCTAATACGTCACTGAAAAAAATTCATGGCCCTTTTTTTTGGGTTGGGGGGGGGGGGGGGGGGGGGGTCAGTATTTGGACAATCAGAAGCGAGGTTTGTGAATTTCCGCCAGACTACTTTCGATTCGGCGCAATACGCTCTATTAATTTTGATATTATATTACTTATGGCAACCCGGACATTTGATTTACTCGAGTTCTACAGCGCTTATTCCTTTAACTGGTTCTTATTTCTGTCCTTTTCGTTGTTTTAAATTCCCTACCAATTAAAGAAAAGGAACACTTAGGGTTTGACCTATTCATTGGTAAAGGTAAAAGGTAAGGTGTCCCATAACCATAAGGTCATAGGGGAGCGAGGCGTCAGACCTCAGCTTCTCTAGGGGCCAGCATATTGAGGAGCGGTGCCCATCTCCTCTCCCTCGCTGCTTTACCTTCCCTGACCCTAAAGAGGGCAGGTACCCATTTACAGCTGGGTGAACTGGGGGTACTGTACTGAAGCCAAGGCGCGCAAACGGTCACCTATCCAACTGGTAACCACGCTCGAATGCTGCTTGACTGGGGGGAAGCAAGCGCTCTGACCACTGAGCTATCCCGCCCCCTTCTATTCATTGATTATCCATTTTCTCTCCAAGAATGTCAATTCGATGGGTAATGATACAGGCCTTATAGTGGCAGCGCTAGCCTGCCTCAAATAATCACAGAAAAGTAACTACATAGTCCCAGCATGGGAAAAAAACAAACCAGCTAAGAATAGATTTTAGATCACAATCATACTGGTAGGTTTGACTGCAAGTTAGACCGTGCGGGCACGCGTGTTTGTAGTGTGTGTGTGTGTGTGTGTGTGTGTGTGTGTGTGTGTGTTCCAATCATAACATATGAAACGGGAGGGATAGCTTGGTGATCAAAGTGAATGCGCTCGTAATTGTTGACCCGGGTTCGAATCTCCTCAAGAGGATTTTTCCTCTTGAGTTAACAACATCAGTGCAGATTCCACTTCCGGAAGAAGGCCTTGGATGAGACTATAAACCGAGGTCCAGTGTGCGAAAGCACGCAGAACATCCTGCGCACACTTAAAAACCCGTTCCGCTTTTCGGAAGAGTAGGCCATAGTGTGCCAGTGGGAACGAATGACAAAATTTACAATACTGCATACACACGGGGACTGGATGTAAAAAAAAAAAAGCACATAATTGCTTATTCCATTATCCTCAAACAAAAGGATAAAAAGCCACCAGCCAGACAGATCCTGTACTTCTGGGTTACTTTGGTGGCGTACATTAGTGCCAGTTTTGAGTTAACATACAAAAAACAACACCCACTAAGCCCCCCCCCCCCCCCCCCCCCCCCCCCCCCCTCCGAACTGATGACAATAATAGCTTTGTTACGGACTGAGTGAGACACCCATCTGGGGTGAGAATCACCACAACATCCCTCCAACGACCTTCTCCCGTGAACCTCCAATCCCAAAGGACTTGAACTCAAAACCAGCGAAGAAGTGTATGGGGAACCAAAACAGAGGACACCATGAGACCAGAGCAATAAGGGCCACCAAATTAGACACAATTTTCTGTTACTGCATGCTCAATGGTGATGATGATGATGATGATGATGATGATGATGATGATGATGATATAATGATGTTGCTCTGGAAGAGCATGTGCTTTGAGACTACATGACGGGGCTGTACTTTGTACTTCCTATCATAATATATTATTATGGCGTCAGCCTGAGAGATACAAGGACCTACTGTGTTTGTCAGGTAGGCTAATTTGAGCAACACTCAAAAATTCACCCTTATTGGGCTGAAATATGACTGTGTAGTCCTAGTCTATCTTCCCAATGAGCCCATCGCAAACTCATTCTGATCAGGAGCCGGCCAGAGTCAGACCTAAATCCCTATGGCTATGGGACTTGAACCCCGCAACCTTCCAGCCCGTAGCTGAAGGCGCTAATCACTGTACCAAGACGGCTTGTCCAAACCAGTTAGCCTATTAGGCTAAGTTAGAAATGACCCTCATCCTTGAAATTTGGTGCCAACGAGAACTGTTGGGAAAGGTCATTGTTTCTTGCAATTCTTCCTCTAAGAAAAATTTCTTCACTTTTGATTTCAGTAGATCTATAGATTGCAGCTCCTTCACACTTGCGACAAATTAGTTCCACGTGTGTGTGTGTGTGTGTGTGTGTGTGTGTGTGTGTGTGTGTGTGTGTGTGTGTGTGTGTGTGTGTGTGTGTGAATTCTGTAGCGCATTGCATATGTTGCATTATTGTATTGATACATATTGATGATTGTACGTAGTATTTTATTTATTGTCGTGTAATGTATTATCTGGGACGAAGAAGCAGACAGAAAGAGCGATGGAAGACAACATCAGAGAGTGGGCCGGGCTTGAGTGGAACGATCTGCTACGGAAAGCAGGAGGATCATGGGGAGTGGAGGAAGCTGGTTGCAAAATCTTCAGTGGTGCCCCAGAGGTCCACTAGACCACAGGATAGATGAAGGGGAAGGTGGTGAATGTATTGTATTGTAGAGTATAGTTTACCACTTTCTGTCATGTTAAATTCTCTTAAGAAATTTAGGCCACTGTACCCAGGGAAAGGTGGGGGGGTTTTTTCCCTCAAGAACAGCAAAATCTTCCTTGACATTAGAAACAAAAAACTGGTTTATTTTTTATGTCTATATGTGCATTTGATTTACCATGAGAATGTATTCTTTGGTACAGAATATTGCCAGGGACAAACCAGTAGGTTGCAGTAGGTTCTTTTACATACACTAAATGTGTTACATATGGGCCCACGGTTAATTGTCTCATCCAAAAAACTTGCACCTGGGTCACCAAACCAGGTCTAGATCTAGCGGATAAGGAAAAAGTTCACATTCAAATGAAGATCAAACACAGAAAATTTACTTTCAAGAAGGATGCGTTTGTACTATCCCTAGACCATCGATCCACAAAGTCTTATTTCTAGGACAGACCAGAACTGGACTTAAAAAAACAGAAGAAGAAGAATGAAAGAATGCCAAAGCCTATCACTAATTCCTGGAAACAAAGTTAATTTTCACATGGTGGCTATCCTCATCATTACATGGTCAGTAGCAACAGCAGTATTAGCAGCAGCAGTTGTAACAGAAGCAGCAGCCTCTATCCCCCCCCCCAACACCCACACCCACACACACAGAGCAAACACACACACAGAGCAAACACACACCCCACACACAACCACACACACACACACACACACACACACACACACAGAGCAAACACACACACACACACACACACACACACACCACACACACACACACACACACACACACACACACACGGAGAGAGAAACACGCACCACACACACACACACACACACAACACACACACACAGAAACACACACACACACAGAGAAACACACACACACACACACACACACACACACACAACACACACACACACACACACACACACCAGCACACACAGACACACACACACACACACACACACACACACACACACACACACACACACAGACACACACACACAACACACACACACACACACACACACACACACAACACACACACACACAACACACACACACACACAGGAGAGAGAAACACACACACAGAAACACACACACACAAAGAAACACACACCACACACAACACACACACACACACACACACACACACACACACACACACACACACACACACACACACACACACGGAGAGAG
>CM060322.1:19758379-19763379 GCA_030674155.1 Stramonita haemastoma | reverse complement strand
ATTTTTAACGCTTCATTTTTGATCATTTCAGTTATCTTTAACGCTTCATTTTTCATCATATTCAGTTGTTTTTAACGCTTCATTTCAGAACCAGAGTACGTGAATGTGAGCGAAGATTTCAGTGGCAAAGAATGCGTGAGGGCAGAGGAGGCAGAGAGTGGACGACAGTTTGTGCTGTTCATCAGAAGCCATGCTGACATCGCTCTCTGTCAGTTACTGCAGCTCTACTCCTCTGCTGACTCGCGCCTCCACAAACTGGCCATCATGCTCAGAACTTGGGCTCAGGTCAGTTGCTTGGTTTACCTGTCTTGTGTTCTGTCTCGCTGTCTTTGTCTGTGTCTCTCTGTTTTCTGTGTTTGTGTGTGTGTGTGTGTGTGTGTGTGTGTTGTGTGTGTGTGTGTTTTTTTATTTATGTGGCAGGGTGGTAATTAGATTACGTCCCATGCTATCAGAACAGCCAGTAGCAGCATCATGGATCTAAATCTAGATCCACACTGTGAATTGTGCGACGTTCTGTATGGTTGGGGGGTGGTCGAAAGCCATCCTCTGCATGCACTTTGCCCGTAGCGGTAAAATGTAGTATTTATGCAGCCTCTTTATTAGAGGTCACATTCCCACTGTCTGACCATGCTGTCGATGCCGAGAAGTTGTATAGAGTCGCGGCAGATCAAATATCTGCACTCTGTTACATTTATTTATCATCTTTTATTTAATTTTTTTTATCAAGGATTTTATGGAATAAGCACTCATATGCTTTTTTACATCCAGTCCCCGTGTGTATGCAGTTTTGTAAATGTTATCTATTCCCACGGGCACACTATGGCCTACTCTTCTTATGAAAAGCGGAACAGGATTTAACATGTGAGCAAGATGTTGTGCGTGCGTTTGCACATGGGGCCTCGGTTTAAAGTCTCATCCGAAGGACTTTGGGGGAGAGTGGAGTCAGCACTGATGTTAACTCCAGGAGAAAAATCTCCTTGAACAGGAATCGAACCGGGTCGTCAAATTGCGAGCGCAATGTTCTGACCACTAGGCTATCCTGTCGCCCCGTGTGCGTGCGTGCGTGCATGTATTTATACACCAAGGAACAAAACAAAAAAAAAGAGATTGACCTCGGTTTGTTCGTGTTTGTTCTCACCAAACAGATTTGTCAGTTGGATCATCGGGAAGCAGGAACTCTGCCAGTTCAAGCTTTTGATGTCATGCTGATATACTTCCTCCAGCACATTACTTCTCCTGTCCTGCCTGTATTTCCAGTGCCAAAGGTACTGTCTGTCTCTTTATTTCCTCCACTTTACTTCCATATTTGTATTGTAAAAAGTCTATTTTAGTTTCAGTGCTGTAACTTGTATGTGTAGGTGAAAGATTCTTATGGTGAGGGTTTGTCTCTTTTGTTAACTTTTGAGGCAAGAAAAAGAGGCAGACCAAGGAAGAGATGGGGGGACAACATCAGTGAATGGACAGGCCTAGAACTCAACAAAATTTTGAGAAAGGCAGAACAGAGAGAGGAATGGAGGGAACTGGTTGTCAAGTCTTCAGGGGTGCCCCCATGGTTGCCAGACTAAGGAATAGATGGATAGATAGATAGAGGCAATATGTTATCATTAAAGAAGTAGACTTGGCATCAAACTAATTATGAAGATTTTGTGTAATTTTACTACTGAGAAGGGAGACACATTGGAGGGCTCTGACTTTTGATTTTGTTGTTTTATCCTTATCCTCTGTGTTCGTAACATGCTTGGTTTTTATAGTGCACTGGCAGGAACAGTTCTTTTCAGTTGCTTCCATATTTAACCAAAAAAAAAGTTGCAAAGGTAGTCACATAAATGCTGACTTGGAAATAAAAGCACTTAACTAGAGAGAACTCTTGTTCGATCCCATAATTCAGTTTTTAAAAGTTTGCTTGAAGTTCTGTGTTTTCAGATTGCTTATCAAGTTTGTGCAGTTTACAAACTATGTATTTGGGGGGAAAACTGAAATTGAAGTTATTATGTTTTACTAGGAGAAGGTAGGGTAAGGGGAGGGGAAGCTATTTCATGTCCGGTATCTTTGATAGATAAGCAAAACGAAAAAATAATGGATTGATTTAAAATAAAGTTGAAGGATTCAACCATGATGAATTAGATCAAATGTGTTGTTAGTCACAGTCGTATTTTCTGTTTGCATGACACGCAGGCTACTGCCAAGTGGCACCTCATCCCTGAAGCTGTCCAGTCTCTGCAGTCTCAGGTATGTGTTGCATTGTGGCAACTTTTGCTACTTTTGTATACATGGAACATTTCAAGCTTTTTGTCCCTTGCTTCGTTTTCTGTGACATTGCTGACTTGCTGTCCCCAAGCTGCTTCTTTTGATCTTTCCACCACGGTTGTACCAAAGATTGTCGTATCATATCCTCAGGAAGTCCACAGGGAGCTTATCAGCGGTAGGCTGCTGTGAGGCCGCCTGCCAGAATGGCCCTGCACTGCTGAGGGTTACTTGGGTGGTGTTTGGTGATGCCTGTTCTGATCCAGCAAGTGCCACCTACTGGCAACAACAGTACATTTCCTTGTGGAGTCAAACTGATGAAACGCTTGCCATGAGTGGCAACAACCACAGTGCCCCATTCAGCAATCTTCCCCCGTAGTGTGTGTGGAAAGCTTGGTTATTACAGAATCCAATATGTGTGTGTGGCCTTTCGCTTTATGGAGAGATACCTTATGGCCTAGCCACAGATCCATCATACATGATTATGATGAAAAGTGACAAAAATTGGTTGTGCTAATAAGCATTTTGGCCTTGAGGTTTTTATCAGTGCAAACAGATTAAAAGCAAACAAATAAATGAAAAATTAAACAAACTTTGAATGATGGTTCAGAAATACTATGTGACGGGGGTTTTTTTTGTTTTTTTTCTCTCATTAGTCTTTGTTAGAAAGACAGCCCAGTCTCCCCGATTAAGGCAGCAATACACTGAAGGTGTTTCATGTCACACATAACATTTAACTAGGGGGACGGGATAGCCTAGTGGTCAGAACATTGCGCTCGCAATTTGACGACCCAGTTTGATTCCCGTTCAAGGAGATTTTTCTCCTGGAGTTAACATCAGTGCTGACTCCACTCTCCCCCAAAGTCCTTCGGATGAGACTGTAAACCAAGGCCCCATGTGTGAACGCACGCAGAACATCTTGCGCACATGTTAAATCCTCTTCAGCTCCCATTATCCTCGATATAAAAGAATAAAATAATTTTTTTTAAATAAAAAAATAATTTTTTTTTAAAATTTGACCTATCGGACATACAGAGAGAGAGAGAGAGAGAGAGAGAGAGAGAGAGAGAGAGAGACGAGAGAGAGAGAGAGAGAGAGAGAGAGAGAGAGAGAGAGAGAGAGAGAGAGAGGAGAGAGAGAGAGAGAGAATGAATGAATGAATAATCTTTATTTTTCAAGGGTAACAGAGTAAGTAAGCATTACATACTTTTTTTCATCCGGCCCTGGATGAAAAAAGAGAGAGAGAGAGAGAGAGAGAGAGAGAGAGAGAGAGAGAGGAGAGAGAGAGAGAGAGAGAGAGAGAGAGAGAGAGAGAGAGAGAGAGAGACAATGACAATGACAATGACAATGACAATGACAAAAGTTTATTGTTATAGGCAGGATGCCCATTAACAAGGGGACAGTGGGAGGGGGGCTGGGCACAACACACAAAATGTCTTGTACTTAGAACTTCCTTAATTACAACCCAAAAGGTCATCATGTCATGGATGCCATAACATTGTTACATGATAAATTTATATCCTTTTTTCATAAGCTTTGATTAACCCTTACAATTGAAATTGTCAAGGGGGAGGAATTTCCACAAAACTATACAAATCCAAAAATCACCATCTAACAACAAACTGGTCAGCGACAAGAAAACTATGTTACGATGACTCTTCTTCCTCTTTTTTCATGGCTTATGCAACTGTACACCACTTACACGTGACAGATCCGTGATAATCCAGGAGGCATGTCGGGTTCAGCTATTCTCTCTCTCTCTCTCTCCCCCCCCCCCGAGAGAGAGAGAGAGAGAGTGTGTGTGTGTGCGTGCGTGCGTGCATGTGTGTGTGTGCCCGCGCGTGCAAGATTTGGCTGTTTCTGTCGTTTAATTCACCTGGTTGTCAACAATTTTTAGGGGGATGGGTGTACGTGTGTCAGATTTAGAGAAGGGCTTTTATAGTTAGTTATTTAATCCCCGTAATAAATATTGTTTAAAACATAGTGTGGTGCTTATCTCTGTGTGTGTGACACACACACACTAGGCCAAGAGGTGGCAGTCGGACAACGGGAGCAGTGCAGGAGAGCTGTGGGTTCAGCTGCTGAGGTTCTACAGCTGTCAGTTCAACCTGACCTCCTCCGTCGTCTCTGTGCACGGGAAAAAACCAGCGACGTCTCCCTCACTGGTCCAACAGGAGACTGGTCATCCAGGGTAATGGATATGTGTGTGTGTGGGTGGGGGGGGGGGGGGGGGGGTGTAGGGGTGTGTGTGTGTGTAAATGTGTGTGTGTATGTGTGTGTGTATGTGTGTGTGTATCTGTCTGTCTGTCTGTCTGTCTCTCTGTCTGCTTGTCTGTCTATATCTGTTTGATCTATCTATCTATATCTATTTGTCTGTCTGTCTGTCTATATATATATATATATATATATATATATATATATATATATATATATGTATATGTATGTAAATATATATATGTATACACACACACACACACACACACACACACACACACACACACACACACACACACACACACACACACACACACACACACACACATATGTATATATAAAGACAAGACTAGTTTCCCTTTAGGACAGTTGTGGTGGCAATCACCCCAGATTTTTTTTTTGGACAAGCGAACAAGTAGAAAGACAAATGAACAAACAAATAAAAATCCTTTTGGATAATCTGCAAGCATTTTTCAGTCTTTGGCTAACATCCCTCAAAGGTGAAAAGAATGTCTTGTAGTCTGAAAAGTAATAATAATAAA
>CM060322.1:19740879-19753379 GCA_030674155.1 Stramonita haemastoma | reverse complement strand
CATGTCTTTTGTGTATTGTTTTGTCTTTCTTTTTTCTTTTCTTTTTTCTTTTACCGTCTTGTATTTTTTTCCTCTAATATTCTTTTCACTCTGTTTATTGAATGTACCATCTAACTTGCTCCTTCTCCCTTGTGTTCCTGTGGTAAAGAAAACCAGACAGGCGAGCACATCCTTTAGAGGTGTACGCTATTCAGTGACCTGAGGAAGAAAGTGTGGCCAACAGAGATAACCCTACAGACCAAGCTGTACGGCCCACAAGAGGAGCAGGAAAGGACATGCCGTTATATTTCCCAGACACATCTGGTGGTGTAAAGCGAGGGAGAGAAGAAGAAGAAGAAAGTACCATCTGGAAATAAAAGTTTGACATTGACTTTGATTCTCTCAATCTGTGTCTTTGTTTCCAGGGATCGTTTGTTGTCTGATTCAAAGAGTTTGTTCATCGTTTTCTTGGTAAACACTTTCTGAATTATTTTATGTACATATCTTATCATTTATTTTTGTTTTTGTGCTTAAGTAGTTTGTACTCTTTACGTGTATAATCACCTAATAGGGGTATTTTTTGTTTGGGATTTTTTTGCTCTTTGTTAATTATTTGCCAGTTTCTGTCATAGTGTAGTGAAGGTCAAGGTCAGGTTGGGGGGTGTAGTTCGCGTCTTGTAGTGATTTAAACATTGAAGTTTTTAATCATGAAAACACCAACATACATACTATCTCTTCTGTCTTTCCCCTTCCCTCCTACTTTAACTTCACTACACTTTCTAGTACCTCGTCTAATATCACTGAGATGAACAGATTTAGATTCAAGATGAAACAACAGCTAACAACAACAACCACACAGCAACAACAACAACCACAACAACCCAACCACCACCACCACCACCACCACACACACAAAAAACAAACAACAACAACAACAACAACAACAACATTCCTGAAGGGTGTTGGCGGTGTGGCCTCATTTCATTGATTTTTTTCCTTCTTTTTTCAGATGCCTCCATTGAAGTGTTTGGATCCACTGCCAATGGCTTTGATTTTTTCTCTAGTGACTTGGACATCAGCATCAGTTTTGGGAGCAACCTAGAGAGGTAATCCCCCAAAAATGATGTTGATAAAAAGATGATGTGGTGGTGATAGGTGGTGGTGATAGTGATGTCAATGATGATTATGATGGCCATAGAATACATTTAGAACTTCTGTTCTTATGAACTCTGTAAAAAGAGCTAGCCATGTACAGTTGGTCAGTGTGTACACCAAAATGTAAAAAATTTAGATGAATATAAGGGTTTTGCACACACACCACACACACGCACTCAGGCATGCATGCGCAAGGCAAACACACAGCGCACGCACATACACACACGCACGCATGCACACACCATGATACACACACACACACACACACACACACACACACACACACACACACACACACACACACACACACACACACACACACACACACACACACACACACACACACACACCATAGGGACCTGCAGAGATGAAGGCAATACACAAGCAATGGCATCCAGCTCCTGCTTAGGCCTGATCAGAACACATTGAGATTTCTTGTACAGGAACTTAAGATTTTAGTCGGGCAGGGAGAGGGAAAGATTTACATAATACATGAACATTTCATTCACTCTGAAAAACACTTTTCTAGTTAATGTAATTGTAGAAAATTGTGTGTGTGTGTACTTTTTCTTTCTTTTATTTTGAATGGAGTTGGCACTGATATTAACTCGGAGGTAAAATCCTCTTGAATAAGATTCGAACCGGGTCAGCAGATCACGAACACATCACTCTGACCAACAAGCTTCCTGTCCCCCATAGCGCAGTGGCTAGGGGCTTGAAGGTGACAGGTTTTGAGTCCCATAGTCATAGAGATTTTCTGACTCTGGCCAGCTCCTACTCAAAGTGATCAAACATAACCGGCAAACAAACCTTAAAAAAAATAAGGACAGAATAAGTATGGAAGCAGGACAGCAGAAGGTTCGCAAAAGGAGCTATCTTCTAGCATCGTCATCGTCATCTTTGTCACTAACACTTTTTTTTTGTTGGATCAGACATTGCACAGCTGTCAGTTTCTCCCACTTTCAGCTCCTCTCAGCTGCTCATTAATTAATCCATCCTATCCCAGCCCAGATGGGGGCCAGCTGGTGCTAATCATAGCAGGAAGTCACCACACTTGGACTAGGTAAAAGGGAAGGGCGCGCTAAAGTTAGCACTCTTGACTGGTGATGTTGGATTTGTGTTCTGTGATTGGGATATACATGATGCATCACGAATACTGTTTTGAAAAGGAAAAAAATCATACTTGAGGATTTACTACAAGTTTATTTTTTTTTTTATATTATGCAGGATGGTGACCATGGTCGCGTTCAGAGCAGACTTCGAAAAGTGGCCAGAATTCTCTCCCCTTTGAAGGAGTTCACGGACATTGAGGTCATCACTCATGCCAGGGTCCCCATCGTCAAGTTCACCCATGTACAGACAACGCTGAGGGTGGACATCAGTGTCAGCAATTTGCTGGTGGGTGCTCAGGGACTTGTCTGTTTATTTCTTTTAAAATGCAGGCTTTTTTAATTATTAAACACAGCTGTCAGTTTTCCCACTTCAGCTCCTCTGCTACTAATTAATCCATCCCATCCCAGCCTAGTGGGGCTAGCTGGTGCTAATTAAGCAGGAACTGATCACTCTTGGACTCAGTAAAAGGGAAGGGCGCTCTAAATTTAGCAATCTTGACTGAGTGATTTTGGATTTGTGAGCCCGTGTAAAGACGTCTTTGTCTTTGAAGGTGCTAGTGTTATTAATGTTTAAGGAGTTGTCTTTGATATAGATTTCTCTATCTCTGAAGTCGCAATGCTAGGGGGATATTTTTTTATCAGTGGTTTAGTGATAACATACTTATGTGGAGGGTAAGAAGTTAAGGGGTTTGATTCCTATCTGGAGCCAGACTCTGCCCCCCCCCCCCACCCCCCTTTAATTTATCATACCGTGAGTGCCTACTCTTTTGAAAAGCGGAACATGTTTTAGTGTGTGTGTCCAAGATGATAGTATAATTTAGAGGTGATCAGACTTGTGACCTGAAGGGGGATAGCGCTGCTAGCTTCTTCATTATGGGACGGGATAGCCTAGTGGTCAGAACATTGCGCTCGCAATTTGACGACCTGGGTTCAATTCCCGGTGGAGGGGATTTTTTCTCTGGAGTAAACATCAGGGCTGACTCCACTCTCCCCAAAAGTCCTTCTGATGAGACTATAAACCGAGGCCCTGTGTGCGAACGCACGCAGAACATCTTGCGCACACGTTAAATTCTGTTCCGCTTTTTGTAAGAGTAGGCTATCATGTGCCAGTGGGAACAGATGACACGATTTACAAAAAAAACTACATACACACGGGGACTGGATGTAAAAAAGCACATGAGTGCTTCTTCCATTATCCTCGATATAAAAGAATAAATAAATTTTTTTAAATAAATAAAGAAATGAGGAATTGACCACACTTGGACGAGCTAAAAGGGAAGGGCACTCTAAATATAGCAATCTTGACAGAGTGATGTTGGATTTGATTTGATTTGATTTGATTTGATTTGATTTATTCTTTTATATCGAGGATAATGGATAAGCACTCTTGTGCTTTTTTACATCCAGTCCCGTGTGTATGCAGTTTTGTAAATGTCATCTGTTCCCACTGGCACACGATGGATTTGTGTGCTGTGTGCCTCTTCATTCTGAGTGAAAACAATCCAATGTTTTTCAGGGCATCCACAACACCCGGCTTCTTCGCTGTTACACCAAGATTGACGGGCGTGTCCAGATCCTTGGCTTAGCTGTCAAAGTGTTTGCAAAGGTGACCCACCAGTCTTTATGCTGTTAAACACAGTTCTTTTGTCATTTTTAGAATACCTTTTTTTTTTTTTTTTAGTTTTATTTGTTTGTTTGTTGTTAAATTCTTGTTGTGGTTGATGGGTTACTCAGATTTTTTGTTTTTGGGGGGTGGGGGGGTTGGTGTGTGTGTGTGTTTGTGTGTGTTTTTGTGTGTGTGTGTGTATGTGTTGTGTAGGTGTGGGTGTGGGTGTGTAATTGTGTTTGTGTGTATGTGTGCGTGCATGCATGTGTGCGTGGGTGCGTGCGTGCATGAGTGTGTGTGTGTGTGTGTGTGTGTGTTGTGTGTGTGTGTGTGTGTGTGTGTGTGTGTGTGTGTGTGTGTGTCCTATTGAAAAATCATATAGAAAAAGTAACCTTTAGCGTGTTTTCTTCCAAAACTTATTATTATTTTGTTGTTGTCAGTGTTTTTTGTCAGTATATTTGATGTTGTCAGTATTTTTGTTTTAAAAGAAATCATGCTGAGAGTCTGAAAACATTTTGGGTGATGCTGATTTTGTGTGTGCGTGTGTGCGTGTGTGTGTGTGTGTGTGTGTGTGCGTGCGTGCGTGCGTGCATGCGTGCGTGCGTGCGTGTGTTTTGTTGGCTTTCAGGCCTGTGAGATTGGTGATGCTTCACTGGGCAGCTTGTCCTCTTACACCTACATCCTGATGATGTTGCATTACCTGCAGCAGTGTCAGCCACCTGTGATCCCCGTCCTGCAGGAGGTATGGCTGTTTGTCACCTGTTGCTGTGTCTTTATTTATTTATTTATTTATTTATTTATTTATTTATTTATTCTTTGGGGGCGGGATAGCTCAGTGGTCAGAGTTCTCGCTTTCCCCAAGTCAAGTTTTAAGCAGCGTCGAGCGTGGTTACCAGTTGGATGGGTGACCGTTTTTTGTGCGCCTTGGCTTCAGTACAGTCCCCCCCCCCCCCCCAGTTCACCCAGCTGTAAATGGGTACCTGCCCTCTTAAGGGTCAGGGAAGGTTATGCAGGGAGGGAGAAGAGACGGGCGCTGCCCTCAATATGGTGGCCCCTAGAGAGGCTGAGGTCTATGACGCCTTGCTCCTCTATAACCACATAGGTTATGGGACACCTTTACCTTTTACCTTTTAACGCCAGTTGTGTTCTCCTTGCATGAGAGTGGAAGTGTGCCTTTATTTTCTTTCTGTTGCTGCATTTTTCTTTTGGAAAAATGGCTGTAAAGAAGTTTTATGTTTTTGTAATGTGATGTTCACCTGTCACCGACATTATTTTTTGGTGGTAGTTTGCTGATGCTTTGCCCTGTTAGGTGTTTCCATCTCTTTTCGTCTTCTGTCCCTCTGTAGGTTTTGTCCTATGTTGGGATGTTGTGAGAGGAATTTTTTTTTTTTTTTTTGCTGCCTCGTCTTCTGTGACATTCCCATCCCTGCTGTTCCCACACTGCTCGTTTCAATCTCCCTACCACAGCCATACCCCAGGTTTGCTATGTCTCATCCTCAGGATCGGAAGTCCACCGGGAGCTCATCGATATTAGGCCATTGTGGGACCACCTGCCAGAGGGGGCCTGTACTGCTGCTGGGTCACTTTGGTGGTGTTCAGTGGTGCCTGTACTGAGCTAACATATGCAGGACACCACCTGTTTTATTTATTTATTTTATTTATTGATTCTTTTACATCGAGGATAATTGCATAAGCACTCATGTGCTTTTTTTTTTTACATCAAGTCCCCTTATGTACGCAATTTTTATAAATCGTGTCATTTGTTCCCACCAGCACATGATGGCCTACTCTTACGAATAGCGGAACAGGATTTAATGTGTGCTTAAGATGTTCTGCATGTGTTCGCACATGGGGCCTCAGTTTATAGTCTCATCCGAAGGATTTTGGGGGGGATTTGGAGTCAGCGTGTGGGGGAATAATTCTGTGTGCTGTGATTTTGATGGGCAGCTGTCCCCTAAAGGGGGGAAGCCTAAGGCGGAGGAGTTTGTGGTGGATGGATGTGACGTTTGGTTCTTTGAGGATCTAGAGCGGCTGGTGAGTACATTGTAAGGACAAACAAAACAAAGAAAGAATCGCACACACACACAGAGAAAAATCCCTCACAGCAACAGATAATGAAATGCGTATTTGAAGCTGACCAAATCAACCATAAAACAATGATATCGCATGCGTGTGCTGCAGCCTGGAAAAAAACAATCCACGCAGCAGCAGCAGCAGCAGCAACAACAACAGACAACAAAACATATTCAACCTTTCCCTACAGGTTACCCACTATTGGGCAACCAACTACCTCCTAGCCCTTCCTTACGTAATGTCCATGCATGGGCAACAGAAGCATACAAATGAGCACAGTGCACGTGCACAGGGAAAGAAAGAAGGCTCTCTCCCTTAACCCTTTCGCTGCTTTCATATTTTGCTCAGGCACATGCTGACGAAACAGAGAGAGTGTTGAATCATGACAAACGCGATCAGTCAACTGAGCATTGCTGGTGGCGGTTTCTTGACGAACACTGTTTGTCAACAGCGCTTAAAGAGGTTAACCCTCTTAGTCCGAACCAGGATTTGCCGGATTGAATAATTGCCCCCCCCCTCAATCCCGAACGGGATTTACACACAGTAGATTTCCATCACCCTGTGACCGTCACAAATTGCTACCACATGTCAAATCTCTATCAGGTAACAGGTAGAACCCATGCTGAGAGTCTTGAAGTAATTATAACTGCTGGTATGTACTAAGAAGGAGGAAAAGGCCTGCCAGCATGATTGTGTGCATGACCTAATTTGTGATGGAATGCGAAATCTAGGGGCAATTTGTGTTCAGAGAATCTGAATGCAAGAGGGTTAACCGTAGAGATAGTGTTAAAACAGTACAATCAATCAGTCCTAAAACTGTGACCCTGCATGTGTGTGTGGTGCAGCTTGAAAAAAAAACCATGCAGCAGCAGCAACATCAACAACAGACAACAAAACATATTTAAAGCAGTACAACAAACACATTAGCAAAAACAAACACTATTTAAACAGATCGTAAAACAGTGACCCTGCCTGTGTGTGTGTGGTGCAGGCAGAGGTGTGGTCAGGTGTGGGCGGAACAAGGACAGTGTGGCGGAGCTGTGGCTGGGTTTCCTCAACTACTACATCAACCAGTTCAACTGGAAAACCATGGTGGTCTCTGTACGTCAGGCCGAGCCGCTGACCAAGTTTCGAGAAGATGTGGACCGGTCACTGCTTGGCTGTTGAAGGTAATAGGGGTCATCAGAGTAGTTATTTATTTTTTATTTATTATTATTCTTTTATATTGAGGATAATGGAATAAGCACTCTGTTAAGGATGCTGTGTGTACAGCTTTATCATTATATTTATTTATTTATTTATTTATTTTTCTTTTATATCGAAGATCATGGAATAAGCACTATAGTGCTTTTTTACATCCAGTCCCCGTTTGTGGTGCAGTTTTGTAATGTTCTCATCAGTTCCCACTGGCACACAATGGTCTACTCCTTCCAAAAAGAAATGGGTTTTAACTGTGTGCACAAGATTTCTGTGCATTTTACACGATACTTCTGTTTATAATCTCTTCGAAGGACTTTAAGGGGAATGGAGTCGGCACGGATTTAACTCCAGAGGAAAAATCCTTTTGAACGAGATACAAGCCCGGTCAGCAGATGACAAGTGCATCACTATGACCACCAGGCTATCCCATCCCCATAGTTTAGGGTGCTGTGTGTAGCAGCTTTGGCTAGAGAAGGAGAGAGGAGGATGGGGATGGTGGCATGTGTGTGCTACATGTGTGCGTGTGATATGTATGCGCGTGTGTGTGTGTATCATTATGACCAAGTAGAACAAGTTGATATAAGGAGTGTTTTTTTTTTTAATAAGATTTTTGATTATTGGTTCCATGTTTGTCATTGTCACTTGTTTTTGCCCATGTGGTTATTTCGTGTCATTTCTTTTCCACTTCAGATCCCTTTGATGTTGAGCGGAATCTTGGCAAAAATCTTGCAGGTTGGGGTAAGTTTGTATGTTTCTTTTTTCCCTGTTTTTTTTGTGGAACTAGAAGTCAGTATGCCATACCTGTTTCTTCCTTGTCTCTTTCCTGATAGCCTTATCTCATTCCTTATATCCTTATCTCTTTCTCTTTCCTTAAATCCTTATGTCTTTCTTTATTTGTTTCCTTTTTATCCTCTCTTTCCTTTTATCCTCTCTTTCCTTATATCCTATCTCTTTCCTTATGCCATTATCTCTTCATTATCTCTTTCTATGTACATATGTATACAGAAGCATGACAGCAGTGATTGTCATGGGGCTCTGAGGAGGTGGCAGAATCCAATTTTTCAAAGTAATAATCATCAAGTCATAATTGTATTCTTTTGCATATGATAGATTCAAGTATTGGAAATAATGGATAGAAATGACCAGACTCATTTTTTTGAGAGGATTAATGTTTTTGATTATTTTTTAGTGATGTACTGAAAACCCTGGTAAAATGTTAGTTGTGGGCTGGTCTCAAAGTAATGGTTCTTATTTCGTTGTGTTTCATAACATGAATGCATTTTGGGGTGAATTTCTACGTGTTCAGATCAAGTTTGACTGCATTTTCTGTACATTTCTGAGTGTTGTGTGTGAGAACTGTTTTTTTGTAAACATTTATCTATTCATTCCATGAGATAATTTGGGGACATTTTTTTCACATCTTTGTATACGTTTTATGTTATAACTGCTACACTTTCTGCATATTTGTCAGTGTTTAATGATAACTGTTGTTTGTTGTTGTCGTTGTTGTTGTTTTTTTTACATGTCTGTGGATTACTGCATTTTTTTTTAGTCCAGTATGTTCCTGAAATGAATCTATTTTCCTTAAAGATCTCCATGTTACACTGAATATTGCATTTTTCATACATTTCTGATCCAGTGAGAGGGTGCTTTTTCTTCTGTATATTTTGATATATTGTTCAAATGATTTTTTTTTTTCTTATTTATTTCAGTGAGCGACTGCATTTTTCATACGTTCCAATGTGGAGCTCAACATTTTCTCGACCCTGTTCAATCCAAGAAAGAAGCGTTTGAAAGATTTTTGCATGTGTCGGTGAGTAAATCATGACAGTGGCACTGTTCAGTATGAGTGAAAATGGCTTTTTTTTTTAACACTGCCATTAAGTGAATAAAAAAGACCTTCACCTTGACTAGTTACTAGCTGTCGCAAGCTTTCAGGATTATTGTTATACCTTCTATAATAAGACACACACACAGACACGCACGCAAGCAGGCCACACCACCCACACACACACACACACACACACACACACACACACACACACACACACACACACACACACACACACACACACACACACACACACACACACTACACCACTCAACTCCACACACACACACACACAGACACAGACACACACAGACACACAGACACACACATACACACACACACACACACACACACACACACACACACACACACACCACACACACACACACAACATCACACACCAGACACACACACCACATACACAGACAAGACACACACACAGACCAACACACACACACACACACACAACACACAAAACACACCAGGCATACATGCATACACACATGCATGCATATGCACACACACATGCATGTACGCATGCACGCATGCACATCTTTCCTTTGTATTGTACACCACTCACCTTCCCTCAAGTCTTTCCACTCTCCCTGATGGGAGAGTGTTGCCACTAGTGCTATGCAACTTCTTTTTTTTTTAAGCTGTTTCTTGTTTGGGGGTGTATTTGTTTTATCTGGAGAGTTTTTTCTTTTTTCTACTAGACTTTAGCCATGGAGATTACATGTTTACACAGGTTCTTTTACACATGGGTCCTCAATATCGCTTCATTAATTAAAATGACTAGCATCCATACCACCGGTCATGGTTTAGTGTATGAGGAAAAAGCCTTTGTGTTTTCTAGCCAGCTGTGTTAGGCTGTGTCATCCACCCACTTCTTAGTTGTCAAGCATTATCCCTCTTGCATTCAGTGTCTCTGAACACAAACTGCCCCTAGATTTCGCATTCCATCACGAAAGCAGGTCAGGCACACATGCTGGCTGGCCTTTTCCTCCTTCCAAGTACATACCAGCAGCTATAATTACTTCCAGACACACAGCAAGGTTTGTTCCTCTAGCCTGATAGAGCTTTGACATGTGGTAGCAATTAGTGATGGTCACAGGGTGATGGAAATCTACTGTGTGTAAATCCTGGCAAATCCCAGATCGGGACTTAGGGGGGGGGTAATTATTCAATCCCAGCAAAGCCCGGATTGGGACTAAGAGGGTTAAAATGTGGTGGTTTTTTAAATAATGTAATCTAACTTGTTTTATGCTCAGAGATCATTTAAAGAAAAAGAAATAAACAAGCACTGTCTTGAGTTAAATAAAGCCTGACGTGGAAATCTTTGAAATAAGCGTGGACATTTTCAGGACTACTTCTTTGACATGGATATGCTGACGGGGGGAAGTGGCGCCAGACGCCGATACTGCCCCGCCTGCCAGCAAAATGGCCACACCTTCAGAAGCTGCCCTGTCAAAGGCTTTGTGCAGGGGTAAGAAGATTTCATGCTAGTGTCCCTTTTACCCCGTCACAGCTGTCAGTTTCCCCTGCTTTTCGGCTCCTCTCAGCTGCTGTCAATTTCATCACATCACAGCCCAGCTGGGGCCAGCTGGTGCTAAATTTTAGCAGGAAATGACCACACTTGGATTTGTAAAACGAAGGGGCAGCTAAATTTATCACTCTTGACTAAGTGATGTTGGATTTGTGTGCTGTGCGTGTCATTTATTTATTTATTTATTTATTTATTTTTTTTTTTTATCGAGGATAATGGAAGAAGCACTCACATGCTTTTTTACATCCAGTCCCCATGTGTATGCAGTTTTGTAAATCTTGTCATCTGTTCCCACTGGCACATGATGGCCTACTCTTTCAAAAAGCAGAACAGGATTTAATATGTGTGCAAGATGTTTTGCCTGCGTTCACACATGGGGCCTCGGTTTATAGTCTCATCCGAAGGACTTTTGAGGGGAGTGGAGTCAGCACTGATGTTAACTTCAGAGGAAAAATCCCCTCGAATGGGAATCGAACCCGGATCGTCAAATTGCACGAGCAATGTTCTGACCACTCGGCTATCCTGTCCCCCATCATCAGAGATGTTGGCTGTCAGGTGTACATTTTGAGGACAAGAGATTTTTAAAAAAATAACCAAACTGCATATTGGGGCTCAGATTCCGTTTCCCCATACTTTTCTGTGCCTGTGGTGAGTTTGGGTCAAAGCCTTTGGGGCTGGAGGTTCGAGGGGGGTGGTCTTTGGAGGGATGTTTTAATGGTTGCCACCTCGGGTGGCCGAAACAGTCAGTCTGGCTTCACAACTGAACTAATACTGTTGTCAGTAGGGAGCTTAGTAGGTGGTGTCCTGCGTATGTTAGATCAGAACAGGCACCACTGGGAACACCACCAAAGTGACACAACAGAAGTGCAGGGCCCTTCTGGCTGGTGGCCCTTTGATGGCCTGACATTGATGGGGTCCTTGTGCACTTCTGACCCTGAGGATGCGACATAATGAATCTGGGCATGGCTGTGGCGGGGAGATTGAAATGAGCAGTTTGGGAAAGCAGGACGGGAACATCACGAAGATGAGGCAGCAATGAAAAAAAAAGAAAAGTGATAGAAGAAGTCATATCATGACATGTTTCTGTTGATGTTACATTCTGGCTTCTAAGTATTGAGATTGTAACTTTGGCATGAGTACATGGTGTCTGTTTCACACCACTGATTGCATGTGTGACTTTTGTTTTGTTTTGTTCCTTTGCTAGAGCTTCAAGGTTCACTAATGGTGAGACTTTGCAGATGCCACTGTTTTTGCCACCATTAAGGTAGCCACATTCCGACTGTGGGAATGATGTCTAGTCACAACACCAGTGTGCATGTGTTGGGTTTTTTTTCTTTAAGATATTATGACAACAACAATAATAATAGTAGTACTAGAAGTAGTAGTAGTATAGTAACAGTATCAGCAGAAGCAGCAGTAATGATGATGATTATGATAACAATAACAATGATGATACTACTACTGCTGCTGCTGCTGCAGCTGCTGCTGCTGCTGCTGCTGCTGCTGCTGCTGCTGCTGCTGCTGCTGCTGCTGCTGCTACTACTACTACTACTACTACTACTACTACTACTACTACTACTACTACTACTCACTACACACTACTACTACTACACTCCACCACCACACCCACCACCACACTCACAAATACTAATACTACTTCCACCACCACTACTACTACTACTACTACTACTACTACTACTACTACTACTACTACTATTACTACTACTAAAAAATAATAAAAACAGTTATGATACGTTATCATTAGATTTTGAAATAACCATGTGATTTATCACCTGATTCATCTGACTGCTTTGCAGGAGACACAGAGACCAGACAAAGAAGAAAATGCCGGAAAGCAAGCCTGAGAAAAGCAAAGGTGCAACCAACAGACCAGCACAGGCCTGTGGTCAAGCAGTATAGAGCAGATGACAGCACCAGCACAAGGAGAGATTTACAGAACGTTGAGCCATCAGTAGGCAAATGGAAACCTTGAGAGGA
>CM060322.1:19730879-19735879 GCA_030674155.1 Stramonita haemastoma | reverse complement strand
AGAGTTGGTTTTATATCCTGTTTTAATCTGTATAATTATAGTTGCACAGTTTTATTCTGAGATTTAAATTTGATAGGTAACAGCCCCAATAAGGCCTATGTGGTCGGCCCAGGCTATAAACAACATGATTGGATTGGATAGCAGTTGGAGGATACTCTTGTTACAGATCTCACCCCACCCAGGTGTAGAAGGGGTACCAACCTTGTGTTGGGGGTTAACCCTGTGATAGACTGGCGTCCTATCCAGGGGGGAGTCTATGACTCTCAGTCGCTTAACGCCACAGAAACCGGGATAAGCACCGGCCTGATGAGCCTTAGGCTCGGGACAGACTTTAACTTAACTTGTTACAGATAGGGAGGCTGTGGCTAATCTGATTGCCACCACTCTTGGGAACTCTTTTTCCACATCCAGAAAGCAAGTGTTCCTGAGAACAAAACAGCTAAAAGAAAGGGCTCCCTTGAATTTTGTCTCTCAGACTGAGGAAAGTTACAATCTCCTTTCTCTTTGCCTGAATAAAGAGTGCCCTGCAGACATGCAACAAAACCTCAAAGGTGCCCTGACCGGATTCACTAGGGTCTTTTAAAACACCTCCCAGACAGAGACTTGAGAATGGTTCGAAAAGTATACAATCATATTTGGATGGCATGGTTTTTTTCCCTCCGTCATGGCAGATGGCCTGTCACCCCCATCCCTAAACCTGATAAGGACCTAAAAGACTGTAGTAACTAGACTAATAGCATTGACCACCTGTGCTTGAAAGTTGTTGAAGAAAATTGTCAACTCCTGCCTGGTATGGCCGCTGAAAATGAATGGCCTTCTGACCAAGGAATAGTGCAGCTTCCATAAAAACCTTTGCAACGACCAACTGACTCATTCTGGTCTACCTGAAGACAGCCCTCAATACCCTTCATTAGCAAGCATGTCTACATGGATTTAGAACAGGCTTAGGATACGACTTAGAGGTATGGCATCATGTCGAACCTGCGTGATCTGGATTTTTCTACCAATTTGGGTATTATCAACGACTTTCACAAGTTCCCTGAGAAGCCTATGTAGATGGTGTAAAACCCGGTTGTTCGATTCAACCTTGCCGCTTCATAAGCAAGACATCACCAGTTCCATGGTTTACAAGGTCTTTTTTTTGAAGAACCCTGTCAGTCTTATCCATTTTACACAAGTGTTTCCACAGACAGATCCAAGTTTGGAGAGGGGGTGGCCTGCGCCGCCAACTGTTCTGCCACCAACGACTCTGCTCTTTAAGACTTTACCACTTTATGGATGGCCAGAGGGTTCATACAATGAATGACAGTGGAGTTGGTTTATAACCCTGTTTTAATCTGTACAAAGTTGCACGTTGCAATTTTAATCTGACATTTTAAAATCTGAAAAGTTGGTAGCCCCAATATAGCATCTGTGGTCGGCAGGGCTATAAACAGCAATATTGGACTGGATTGGATTCCTTAACATCACTGTGATTTAAAA
The DNA here is from genome assembly GCA_030674155.1 of Stramonita haemastoma. NCBI lineage: Eukaryota > Metazoa > Mollusca > Gastropoda > Neogastropoda > Muricidae > Stramonita > Stramonita haemastoma. The sequence continues at coordinate 19,734,397 of CM060322.1, read as the reverse complement.
ACGTTACTTTCTGGCACAATTTACTGCTGATGTCTAAATCTGATGATGCTTTTCCACTGTCCTAGGCTTGATGTTTTCACCCCCAAGGCAAGGTATCAAACCATGAATTTCCAACATTTTCCCAGGGGGTTCAAGCGTAATACAGGCAGTGCTTCGGAGCCTGACTCTAAGAAAGTTTGGACTCCCACTGTCAGAACACCAGTGATGACCTGATATTGGGCTTTGGGATTTGCTTGATGCTTAGAAACTTTCACCCCACACCCCCTTTTTTTTTTTGGGGGGGGGGGGGGGGGCAGGGGCAATGGGGGGTGGAACTCTTTCTGGAGTCTGCAGAGTTGGAGTCAGGGTCAGATTAGTCTTGAAGCTGCACCCTCGCGCAAAATGACACCACTTCCCACACCTATAACAGGGCCATTGTACGCCAGTGAAAACAGATGACAAAATGAACAAAACCGCATGTACACGGGACTAGATGCAAAAAAGCACACTAGTGTTTATTCCGTTATTCTCGAAGTAAAAGGATAAAAAGAAAGGAAAAGGGCTCTTTGTGCTTTTGAAAGAAAAGGAGAGAAAGATCAATCTATCTATCTATCCCTTAGTCTGGTGACCATGGGGGCACCCCTGAAGACTTGACAGCCAGTTTCCTCCATTTCTCTCTCTGCTCTGCCTTTCTCAAAATTTAGTTGAGTTCTAGGCCTGTCCATTCGTTGATGCTGTCCTCCCATCGCTTCCTTGGTTTGCCTCTTTTTTTTTCCTCCTTGGACAGTGCCTTGCAGTATTGTTTTTGCGAGTCCTTTTGATCTTGTGACATACCGGTACCCTTCTTTACGATTAATAGAATATTTTCGTAGGGCCCAATGGTTTGCTGGATTCTGTTATGGGCGTCTTCGTTGCTTATGTGGTCTCTGTAGGAGATGCCAAGGAGTTTCCTGAAGCATCTCATCTTTACCGCCTGTACTCTTCTCTCCAAATGAGCAGTCAGGGTCCATGATTCACAGGCATACAGGAATATGGATTAGACAAGTTAAGTTAAGTTAAAGTCTGTCCCGAGCCATAAGGCTCATCAGGCCGGTGCTTATCCCGGTTTCTGTGGCGTTAAGCGACTGAGAGTCATAGACTCCCCCCTGGATAGGACGCCAGTCTATCGCAGGATTAACCCCCAACACAAGGTTGGTACCCCTTTTACACCTGGGTGGGGTGAGAAAATAGCCGTAAAGTGCCTTTTCCAAGGGCACAACGCCATAGCGGAATAGCTGGGATCGAACCCGCAACCTTTAGATTACGAGTACAACACCCTAACCACTAGGCCACAGCGGCGGCTATGGATTAGACAAGGGAGCGCAAAAAGATGAAAGATGGGAGAGAAATGTGCGTGTAACGATATTTTTTGTTTTCTCATAAAGAACAGTTGAAATTAATTTGAGGGTATTGAGACAGTTTGTAAGCTGTTTAGTCTAATTCTTTGAGAAGGTTATGATTTATATCATCAAACGCTTTAGCAAAAGAGAGAGAGAGAGAGAGAGAGAGAGAGAGAGAGAGAGAGAGAGAGAGAGAGAGAGAGAGAGAGAGAGAGAGAGAGAGAGAGAGAGAGAGAGAGAGAGAGAGAGAGAGAGAATTATTTAAAAAAAAAATTATTTATTTATTTTATTCATTTATTTTTTTTATTCATTTTATTATTTTATATCGAGGATAATGGAATAAGGACTTTTGTGCTTTTTTCATCCATTCCCCGTGTGTATGCAGTTTTGTAAATGTCATCTGTTCCCACCGGCATACGATGGCCTACTCTTACGGAGAGAGATTGATTGATTGATTGATTGAATTTTATTTTCAGAAGGTGAAGGAGTAAGCATGACAATTGCTTTTTTACATCCAGCCTTCTATAATGATACAAACTAGTAAAAGCAAACTAATAACAAGAAAATGGAGAAAAAAAAACCCACAAAGAACATAGCATAATTCTGTTTGTAACAACCAATTATGTAACTTAATACTTCATAGCTGGAGAGAGAGAGAGAGAGAGAGAGAGAGAGAGAGAGAGAGAGAGAGAGAGAGAGAGAGAGAGAGAGAGAGAGAGAGAGTGTGTGTGTGTGTGTGTGTGTGTTTGTCAGCAATTCATCACCCTGAGTGGGATTGTCTAGAGAGAGAAACACGTGGAAAAAAAAAAATGACCATTCGCTCACAGAGGGTGGCGCTTTGTTGACAAGCCAACCCGCTTTTTTCACTCCACCCCTGATGGTGGCGGAGACAAGATGCGTGTGACAAATGGACGAATTCTGCCTTGTCACCACCCGGTCATTTTCATCATAGACCACAGGTAATATTATTTAGTTAGTTAGTTAGTTATTCAGCCTTTTATATCGAGGATAATGGAATAAACACAAAAAGTCATGTGCTTTTTTTTTTTTTTTTTTTTTTACATCCAGTCCCCGTATTATACAGTTTTGTCAATTTTGTAATCTGTTCCCACCGGCACACAATGACCTACTCTTTCGAAAAGCGGGACAGGATTTAACGTGTGGGTAAGATGATATGCATGTGTTTGCACACGGGGCCTCTGTTTTATAGTCCCATCCGAAGCACTTTTGGGGAGACTCGAGTCTGCACTGATGTTGACTCTTTAGGAAAAATCCCCTCGAACGAAATTCGAACCCGGGTCGTCAGATTGCCAGCGCAGTGATCTAACCACTAGTCTTATCTTGTCCCCTATCAACTATCGTTGTTGTGTTGGTTATGTCAAGTAATTTTGTAACCAATGATTACTCTTACATGTTTTAAATGAAAACGTATTGTAATGCAGGACGATGAATACAATATTTACTTGCAATTTTAGCTTCTGAAAAGAGGCCTAGTTGAGATGATCTGAATACCGTTTTCAGTCACAGCGTGGTTCTCTGCCTGAAATTGAAAGTCAGACTGTCCTCACAGAGAGCACATCAACACAGAGTTAGCGCCACCAATATATTTCCCCATCGTTGTAAGCATTGATTTTGTTTCCAAACGGATTACAATCATAAGGGAAGATTTCCATGTCTTTGTACGCCCTTATCCCCCTACCCCCCCCCCCCCCCCCCCCCTTGATGACACGACTCCCTACTTATTGCATGCCCTTTGGGTAGTCTATGGTGCACTGCACTAAGTTGTCAGGTTGTGTGCCTTTTGTGAATTGAACATGACGGACCCATCCCTCTTCAGGTTGTAGGATGTAAGCTTGGTATGTTGGTCATCCACACCATCGGCCATCCAACACCCCTGGCTGTCTTGGTATGTTGGTCAAGCACTCCATCAGCCATCTTGTAATGTTGATCATGCACACCATCAGCCATTTATGTCATGAGTAATGTGTTGAAAAATTAACAATTAGCAGACCATAGGTAAAATCTAACAAACAAATGGTCAGATAAAGTACGCGTTCGCTGTAAATTTGTACAAATCAAAAATCGTTTAGCGATGCTCATTATTTCTTGTGTGACGATATGAAAAACCGACAAGTCCATTAGCGCTCGTCACTGATTGGT
>CM060322.1:19695879-19725879 GCA_030674155.1 Stramonita haemastoma | reverse complement strand
AGCACAAGACTGCTTATCCCATTATCCTCGATATAAAAGAATAAAAGAAAAAAAAAGAAAGAAAGAAAGGAGGGGTGGGGGGGAATGTTGTCTGCCATCTTCGTCTCCCTCCTTGTTAATCTAAGCCTGTCCAGATGTTTGTGTGATGTGCCTGTACCACTTCAGTTTGAGGGGTTTTTGTTTTTGGGAAGGGGGGGGGGTTGTTGTTGTTTGTTTGTTTTGTTGTTTTTTTTTTTTTTTTTTTTTTTACTGGTCAACTTTCCAAATGGCCCTATGGTATTTTCAGTTATGGTTTTCACTTCCTCTTTGGTAATGTGATCCCTGTGCAAGATATTCAGAAGTTTGTAAAATCGTCTCGTTTCCATTGCCTGTATTCTTCCTTCAATGTCTGTTGTTATGGTCCATGTTTCACATGTATGAAAAATAGACCAGACCAGAGAACACATCAGTCTGATCTAGAGCCAATGGTAATGTTCTTGTCGTTCCAGATGATTTTTGGTTTTGTCGTTGCTATCTTGGAGAGAACTTGGGTTAAAATCCTTTATCTGATAATATAGCTCCCAAATATTTAAAGCTATGTACGGTCTTAATTTTCTTGTCAATGGTAATGTCCCTCCTTCACATTCCATACATAGCATTTTCCTAGTGCCTTCCCACCCTATCCTTTATTCACAGGAGGCCTAATCTAGTGGTAAAACTCAGTAATGTGCACCATACAGAATTCTCCAGATTGTCTCCTCCGGACTGTGGCTGTCATGTGGAGAATGTGCTGCATGAAGACCTTTGATGGCCTGTGTGTTCGGTACAGGCCAAAACACCTACACTGCAAAATTATGTACATCTGAAACTCCGCACGAGACATATACAAGAGCAGTGCCCTTGAAAGACTGGCAGCTAGACAACAGAACATGTGCTGTAGTCATACCTGCTGCAAGAGGCACTTTGAAAGATCTTGCCCGACTCCACCCCATTTGCAACAGACATACCTGCTGCAAGAGGCACTTTGAAAGATCTTGCCCGACTCCACCCCAGTTGCAAGAGGCGTTTGAAAGATCTATTTTCACTCCACCCCAGTTGCAAGAGGCGCTTTGAAAGATCTAGATGACTCCACCCCAGTTGCAAGAGGCACTTTGAAAGAACCGACTCCACCCCATTTGCAAGAGGTGCTTTGAAAGAACCGACTCCACCCCAGTTGCAAGAGGCGCTTTGAAAGAACTGACTTCACCCCAGTTACAAGAGGCGCTTTGAAAGATATAGACGACTCCACTCCATTTGCAAGAGGTGCTTTGAAAGAACCGACTCCACCCCAGTTGCAAGAGGCGCTTTCAAAGAACCGACTCCACCCCAGTTGCAAGAGGCACTTTGAAAGATCTTACTTCACTCCACCCCAGTTGCAAGAGGCACTTTGAAAGATCTTACTTCACTCCACCCCAGTTGCAAGAGGCGCTTTGAAAGATCTTACTTCACTCCACCCCAGTTGCAAGAGGCGCTTTGAAAGATCTAACTTCACTCCACCCCAGTTGCAAGAGGCGCTTTGAAAGATCTTACTTCACTCCACCCCAGTTGCAAGAGGCACTTTGAAAGATCTAGATGACTCCACCCCAGTTGCAAGAGGCACTTTGAAAGATCTTACTTCACTCCACCCCAGTTGCAAGAGGCGCTTTGAAAGATCTTACTTCACTCCACCCCAGTTGCAAGAGGCGCTTTGAAAGATCTAACTTCACTCCACCCCAGTTGCAAGAGGCGCTTTGAAAGATCTTACTTCACTCCACCCCAGTTGCAAGAGGCACTTTGAAAGATCTAGATGACTCCACCCCAGTTGCAAGAGGCACTTTGAAAGATCTAGATGACTCCACCCCAGTTGCAAGAGGCACTTTGAAAGATCTAGATGACTCCACCCCAGTTGCAAGAGGCACTTTGAAAGATCTAGATGACTCCACCCCAGTTGCAAGAGGCACTTTGAAAGATCTAGCCTGACTCCACCCCAGTTGCAAGAGGCACTTTGAAAGATCTAGATGACTCCACCCCAGTTGCAAGAGGCACTTTGAAAGATCTAGCCTGACTCCACCCCAGTTGCAAGAGGCACTTTGAAAGAACCGACTCCACCCCAGTTGCAAGAGGCACTTTGAAAGATTTAGCCTGACTCCACTCCATTTGCAATAGGCATTTTGAAAGATCTCACCCGACTCCACCCCAGTTGCATCAAAGCCGGACTCCACCCCAGTTGCATCAAAGCCGGACTCCACCCCAGTTGCATCAAAGCCGACTCCACCGCAGTTGCATCAAAGCCGACTCCACCCCAGTTGCATCAAAGCCGGACTCCACCCCAGTTGCATCAAAGCCGGACTCACCCCAGTTGCATCAAAGCCGGACTCCACCCCAGTTGCATCAAAGCCGGACTCCACCCCAGTTGCATCAAAGCCGGACTCCACCCAGTTGCAAGAGGCACTTTGAAAGATCTAGCCTGACTCCACCCCAGTTGCCCAGAAGCTCCTTGGCGATGTACTGAACCTTCAGCGTGCTGCTGCTGCCTTCACTGCAGAGACTGAGCTGCCCCCCTGATGAAGCGCAAAAGAAAGTGCATGTGTAAGTATATTGAAAACTTACAGCTAGAGTTGAACATTTTTTTTTTTTTTTAAATGTTTGGGGTTGGTTTTTTTTGTTACTTTGCTAGAACTGGGAGGTAAGATTTTTTTGTGTATGCAACTGGTCTCTCCCCCCCCCCCCCAAAAAAAAAACCCAAAACAAACACCCCAGAAAACAACAAACCCTAGCCAAACCTACTGAACTCCTTACTGACAACAAAAGCAGCCTAGTCACAGAGCCAGAGGTGCCCACCAGGTAGCATAGTTAGTGACAAAGTTAATTCTTTTAAAAAATATTTCATTTTTTTTTTGCACAAGAAGACATAAAGGTTTTTTAGTAGCGGCAGATATTGTGGTTGCTTTATCCAGAATAAGGCATGCCATACTGAAAGCAGTTCCTTTTGTTTGTAAGTTATGAAAATGTTGCATTTTTCTTTTATGGTCCGTTGTGATGTGTCTTGGTGTTTAACATCATAAAGTAATTGAATTTTAATAAATACTGGTAAAGGTTGGAAGGCTCAGTAAAAAACAGAAAAATACTGTGGTGAAATTTGTTAATATAGTAAAATCTGTTAATATATTGAAATCTGTTAATGTAGTGAAATATGTTGAATGTTGTGACATGTGTTGATGTAATAAATCTGCTACTGTAGTGTAACATAGTGAAATCTGCAAATGCAGTGATATGAAATCATTGTAACTGGCCAGACCAAATAAGCAAACTGCCAGGCCTACATTAAAATTTTAAAATGCTTTAAAATGCTCTGTTGAGAATTCAGTAAATCCTGACAAGATCTTAAATAAGAGGTTGTAAACTCCATTAAAAAAAACCAAACTGAAATCTTACCATGGCAGCCTATATGGCAAGGTATTGAAAGCAACTCTTCATGCAAACTTCTCGTCCAGTGTCTTGCAGTGATTCTATGTGCGATGAGTGAGACTGCATATTCAGGGTGACTCCATGGGTGTTAGCTGGGGAACAATCAACAACTGACAAAATAGTGTAACATTTATGGCAATTATGAGGTTTTTAGTGTTAATAGTATTTCCAGCTTTTCAGGGCTTTTTGACTGGAAACAAGTACTAAGAACCATGAAATGAGGGGAAGTCGGACCAGTTGAAACATCAAGGCTCGACCAGAACATTCCCTGGTATGATGTCTGCAGTGATCAGGACTTCGAGAAGAACCATCCATCAGCCACCCTGGCATCAAGCTCAATCTGGAGAAGCTGAAAGACCTCAGGTACCGCCAGCCTTTCAAGCACAGACAGGTGGGAAATTTGTAGCACTGAAACATTGGGGTCACAAACATCAAAACTCTCGCAAACGGCATCAAATAAAGTTATAATTGTAGTGAAAAATGGCCATGGATCACTTAACATTTTAGACCTCTGAAATAGAAAAAGGGGGGGGGTGGGGGGGCTCTTCCAGTAGTAGTAGTACTCCCACCTTCTGGATGTTTGTATTAGAAATTTTTCCCCTTTTCTCTCGACTCTTCTCATTCCTTATTTTTGTCATCTATCTTTTTCTTTTTAGCCTGTCCAGTCCATTTGTCAGGTTTGTTTTTTTTCCAATAAATCTTGTGGATAAAATTTCTTAATTAGTGGATATTGCATCTCAGTGGTGTACACAGGATGCCCATTCTGCAGTGTTTTTTTTTGTTATGGCATTTTTCTATGCTTTTTTTTTTTTGCACATTGTTCGTTATTCTTTGTTTTTGTAAAGCTAGGATGATAAATAACAATTATTAAGAGGAATGGTTGGCATCCTCAGCACAGCCTGGTTTTTTTGGCCTTAAGGAATGAAATGATTGAGGTACTTGTCATTTTGATTTTTTTTTTGTTCCTCAGCTAGAGCTTGCATTTTTCTTTTGTATTTTTGCCCTTTTAATTTTTTTTAATTCCCAAAAATTTAATTTTAGTGAGACCGTATTTCAACCTACATTTTGGAATATAGGTGAAGTTTTGTACACTTTCTCATATTTTTTTCTCCAGTTTATTTTGACCCTGATCCTTTCGCGGACTGGTCTTTGCTGGCTTTTTTTTGTTCATTTTTTTTCTTGCTGCCTCGTTTATTGTGAGTACTGGGTGGGGATTCCCACAGAGCAGTACCCCATCAGAACCATACCAAAGCTACTTGTGTCCACACCTCGGGGCTAGTAACTCACAGAGAGGGATCGATATATACATATCAAGTTGCTTTTAAACTGCAGACCTAAAGACCCCGCACAGCAGCTGCTGGTTCATTGTGGTGGTAGTATGTACTGCCTGTTACAGTTCATATGCATGAAACCACAGTGTCAGTTTTTCTACCTGTGACATCAGCTTAAGTCGTGTAGGCCAGTTTTCCTACTGTTGGTGAGTTGGGGGTTTTTTTCTTGTTTTTCGAGAAAACAAAATAAAGATTTGATGATGAAGTTAAAGCCATCAAAATTACAAGTACATGAATACAAACATGCATATATATAAATACCAATGCCCTTTTTCTTTCTGTCACTAGTACCCACACACGAGAAGGTCACCAGGACATCATGTACTGGTGCAACATTGATGCAGATCATCATCATCAACGTGGATCACCATGAAGTGTATCATCAAGATTATCAGTGTGAACTAGATCCTCATCGAATGGATCATAATCTTCGACATGGATCATCATCTTTGATCATCATCGACGCGATCATCATCATCGACGTGGATCACATGAAGTGTATCATTTAGAAAATCAGTGTGAACTGGATCTCTCGACATGGATCATAATCTTTGACTGGATCATCATCTTTGATCTCATCGACGTGGATCATCTCGAATGTGGATCTTCAAGAATGACATCAGTGTGAACTGGATCCTCATGTTCGACGGGGATCTCATCTTCAACATGGATCATCTGAAGTGTATCATCAAATACATCATGTAACTGATCTCATCTTTGACGTGGTTCATCATCATCGAGTGGATTCATCATCATCGTGGATCATCATCGACATGGATCATCATGAACTGTATCATCAAGATTATCAGTGTGAATGGATCATCGTCGATGTGGATAATCGTCGACATGGATCATCATGACTGTACATCAAAATTATCATGTGAATGGATCATCATCATCGACGTGTCATCATCTTCGAACGTGGATCATCATCATGTGGATCATCATCAACATAGATCATCTTCGACGTAGATCATTGACTTAGATCATCTTCGACTTGGACCATCTTCGACTTAGATCATCTTCGACGTAGATCATTGACTTAGATCATCTTCGACTGATCAATCATCGACTGAAATCATCTCGACGATCATCGACATGGATCATCATCAACCAGGATCATCACTGACTTGGATCAACATCGACTTGGATCATTGTGAAAAACAAGAGCCAGACCAGTGAGACTGGATCAGTGAAAGCCTATAACCTGGAGAGGATCAACAGTGACTGGGACAAGGGGGACTCCTGGACAAGTACATCAGCATCATTATATAACTGAAGATAGGGGGATTGGATCATCAAGGCTTCATCACATAGTGGCTCACCTGGATAAAGTCATTTTCAGTGAAAAGGCCATTTTGTATATATCCTTTTGTACTTGTTCAGATAGTTTTGTATTTAGAGAGGTTTGAAAAGTTTCTCCACATTCAGTTTGCTCTTTGCCTGACTAAATTTATAATTTTAGGATTTTTTTTTTTTAGAGGATAATGGAATAACTCATGCTTTTTTTTTTTTAACATCCAGTCCTCGTGCAAAATATTAAATATTCTTTAAGAAACGCAAATAAAACAACAGAATTTAAAAAAAACCGACCAATAACAATGAACAGTATTAACGAATACAAATGTACATACATGCTTTGTAATTGTGTAATAAGACAAAGGTATATATGTGTATACAGAAGATGAAGGGAGGGGACAGATCTGGTTTTGTAAAACTGAGAGGAACTCGTGAGAGATTTTGGATAAGGTAGAAAGCATGTTCAGGCCAGTGGACATGAGACGGATGGCTAATAGAGATTTTTTTCAAGTCTAGTTTTATTTGTGTTTCTGAAAAGAATAAAATTTTATTAATCATACATGTACAAATAAGAACATTTCTACATTTCTGCCCTTACCCTTTTTGTTTAAAAGAAAAATTTCATGTTTCAAAGTGTTTTGTTTTTATTCGAAAAAGTTCAACATACAGTTATGCGTTTTTTTATATAATTTTTTCTTTGCTGCTGGATAGAAGTCATGTTTTTTTTTAAAAATGTGCCCCAAAATACTATAGTCATTCACGCATTCTTTTCTGAAAGCCAGACTAGAAATAGGTAATACAATAAAAAAAATGTCTGAGATAGACCTTGTTAATGAGCACACTGGAAGTTTGTGTCTAAGGGAAAAAAGTTTATGGATTTTTTTGCTTCTGACAGGTTTTGTTCTATGGTTAGAAAAAGGTAATGAAATTACTTTTTTGGCAAAACGGAAATTTTGTAACAAAGTTGTGGAGTAGCTGATTTTGGCTAAGCTGAAAATTTGCACACACACACACACACACACACACACACACACACACACACACACACACACACACACACACACACACACACAAAGCAATTTCACATTCACATAATGCATTTTATAAATTATTTTAAATACATGAGTGTAAAATCCTGGATATATTGGTAGCAACACATTCGCATAATGCATTTTATGAATTATTTATAACTGCATGTGTGTAAAATCCTGGATGTATTGGTAGGAAACTGAAGGGGAAAAGAATTGTATGGATTATTGTTATACCTGCCTTTTTTTACTGGTGGGAAATTAAGTGCCTAATTAAGTGCCTATGTGTTATATGAAGGTGCTATATGATTTACAGTATTTTAGGATTGTGTGTATTTAGATTAAGGTGTAATAACCATTCTTTACAGATACAAACAGGACAAGTGAATGGCATTCAATGCGAAAACTGTCTTTGTAAACAATGTAACATGAAAACGGTAGATAAGTTCCACTTTATAATAGAATGTCCAAAAGTTTTCTGAGCTTGGGAAAAATATCCTACATCATGAATATTTTGTATCCAAAGTCCATGTTCACATTTGTAATTTGCTCTCCAGACAAAACTACTTTATCAAAATACAGCATATTTATAGTGAAGAGTAAAGTTGCTTGACATTAATGAAAAGGTTGACTATATTTCTATTTCTGTGAAATTCTGTATTGTAAATATATTTTGTTAATGCAAATTATATATGTTACAGTTGATTTTATTTACTGAGATCCTCCATGCCCCAAGAGGGTCAAAGGTGAATTAAATCTTGAATCTTGTGTGAGATTAGTTTAAAAAGTTGTTTTAGTTCTAAGGTGGTAGTCTGCAGGATGGGTCAAAATTTCGCACTACTGCTGACAAAATTTGTTAGCTGGTCTGCTGCTGGTGTGCAATTGCAGATTGTCTTGCATTGTAAAGAAAATATTCAGCTCGGTCTAATCATTTCATTTTTGGAGGTAAAGTCTTTTTTAAAGGTAGATAGCACATTAGTGCTGTATCATTTAAGGTGTGTGTGTGTGTGTGTGTGTGTGTGTGTGTGTGTGTGTGTGTGTGTGTGTGTGTGTGTGTGTTTTCATTTAAAGTCTGTTCACTCTAGGTGATAATAGACTTAAACAAGAATTGAAAGTAGCTAAAATAGGAAAAAAAAGCCCAACAATTAAAACAATTAAATTCAAAAGAAAACCTATAACAGATATTAACACCAGACCGAGAAATACTTTAGGGACATCAATCAATTTCTGGTCTATGAGTGATTAAACCCACAGATTCCCTTTTCAAATCTATACCAGAATTTTTGTATAAGGATATCAAGATAGGGTAATCAAAAAGAATGTGTTCACAAGATAGTGAGAACAAGCACATACCACATTTTGGGAATACTTGTGTTGTGTTGTGTTGTGTTGTGGTATGTGTGTGTGTGGTGTGTGTGTGTGTGTGGTGTGTGTGTGTGTGTGTGTGTGGTGTGTGTGTGTGATAGAGAGAGACAGAGGGGGGGGGAGGTGGAGGGAGGAAAAGGAAAAGAGAGAAGGTAGTCGTAGGGACAATCTGATTAGTAAAGAGATTTGGGTAAAAGTCTTTAGAAAGGAGGGTAAGGAGGATGGGTAAAGCAAAGCGCAAGGTTTTTTTTTTCTTTGATATGGGTTATATTGGATTTAATCAGACTAAATCTAAGATTGATCTATTTTAAACTGAACATAGCTTGTCTAATGTCAGATTTAACTTTTATAGATTTATTCATTTTAAAGCAAACATTGACATTGTCAAAAAATGCCGTAGGCCTGAATTTGCCATAGCAGAAGTGGGGATTGGTAAATAGTAATGTGTGTGTAAACTACCTGCCATGGTTTCATGAGCCGCTGTGTCCACAATGCAGTCAGACAGGTAGTCTGACCAACAGCCCGTACCTTGATTAATGGCTAACTGTTCATACTAACCTTAACACTAACCTTGTTTCTAATCCTGGCCCCACATGTGGACATAAAGGCAGGTGGCTATGGTGGTAGTTATGAACACAATAATATTTTTCAAGCCTTTTGGGAAGGGGAGGGGGGGGGGAGGAAAATGTTTAAAGTACAGAATGTATGTTTAGGTCTGAGGAAGAATGGTCGAGGGGTTGAGGGAAAGGAGGGGGCGGATGGGCAGAAATGGGATGGTGTGTAAGGGGATGGGTTGTTGTGGAGACAATTTTAGAAAAAGGTGATGAGAGAGGAGCACAATGATTGAGATAAAGAGTTGTTATATATCTATGTGTTCATCAATATAGCGTAGGTGCAGGGAAAGGGGGGGAGGGGGGGGGGTGGAAGACACATTTTTGTAAGTAGATATGAGTAGATGTTGAGGGTGTATATTATCATGAAAGTGTTTAAATGGGAGGTGGGGTTATGTGGAAAGTGTTGTGTGTGTGTATAAATTAATTTTTTTAAAAAATATTTTTATATCGAGGATAATGGAATAAGCACTCGTGTGCTTTTTACATCCAAGTCCCTAAGTGAATGCAGTTTTGTAAATTTTTCATCGTGTATATATATGTGTGTGTTGTGTGTGTGTGTGTGTGTGTGTGTGTGTGTGTGTGTGTGTGTGTGTGTACATTAGTCATTAGTGTGCCAGGCAAATCCATGCAATTGCACACCACTGATGATCAACAACCCAACTCATAAATTATGTACTGAAGTGATTTTTTTTTCTTTTGGTGGTGGTGGGTATTTTTGGTTTATTCAGAAACAGAACAAAAATTATGGTGCTTTTTTTGGCTGGTTTTGTGTGTGTTATTTTTTTTTTGAAAGACACTTAAAAAAATTTCACTTGACTTTTTTATACAGTTAAAACAAAGGCGTTAGATGACACCAAATATATGTATGTTGGTTATGTGTGTGCATGTGCTTAAAGCGTAAAAGTGTTGTTGGTTTTACTTTTTTTGTAATACATTAAAAGGAAAGTAATTTGGAATTGATTTTGATTTTTTTTTTTTTTTTTACAGTAAAGTACCCGATTTTGACAGGATTTTTTCAAGCCAAAACAAAGGCGCCTGATATTTATCCTTTTGTACAGCTTCAGGTATTTTTGTGTGTATAGGTTTGAAATGTTTCTCCAAATTACTGAAACCATTTAAATTTATCAATCTTCCAGAGTGTAGGTAAGATAACAGAATGTCATTACCCATTTTGAAAAAAAAACCATGAAACAAGACACCCCCTTCCCTCCCTCTCCCCCCCCTCCCCCCCCCCCCCCTTTTAAAAACATTTTATTCTGCTTTTGACTTAAATGTGTGAAGTGCCCATTTATGTAAAAACAAAACAGAGAAAATGAAAAAAATGATCATGCAACTGAAGCCCCCCCCCCCCCCCCCCCCTTTTAACATTTTTTATCTTATTTTTGTGTGTGTATAGGTTTGAAATGTTTCTCCAAATTACTGAAATTATTTTAAATTATTAATTGTTCCAGAGTGTAAGATAAGAAAAGAACAGAATGTCATTGTCCATGTTGAAAAAAAAAACAAACGTGAAACAAGACACCCCCTTCCTCCCCCTCCCCTCTTTTAGAAACTTTTTATTCTGCTAATGGAGAGAGACATGTGAAGCACACATTTATGAAAAACAAAACAGAGAAAAGAAAAAGATGGTGCTTCATGGTCTGCATTTGACTGAAGACCTCGCCTCTCCTCCCCCCCCCCCCCCCCCCTCCTCTCCCCCTCCATTTTTTTTCTTATTTTATTATCTTATTTTTTGTGTGTATAGGTTGAAAATGCTTCTCCCAAATTACTGAAATTATTTAAATGTATTAATTGTTTCCAGGGTGTATATAAAAACAGAAATGTCATTGCCCATGTTGGAAAAAAACACCCGTGAAAATTGAGAGCCCCCCCTCCCCCCCCCCTTTTTTTTTTTAAAAAAACTTTTATTCTGATAATGAAGAAAGACATGTGAAACACCCATTTATAAAAAAAAAGAAACAAAACAGAGAAAAAGAAAAAGATGATGCTTCATAAACAGCATGTAATGGAACCTCCCCCCCCCCCCTCCCCCCCCCCTTCTTAATTTTTTTTTTTCTTTTTTTTTTTCCAGTTTTGGATGTGAAGTTGTGTACTTTGTATGGCACACGCTTCCAAGCAGAAAATAGTTAACATAAGTGGTTGGTGTTTTATACAATATGCTCATCTTTTTTAAACGTGTGTGCATATTTCATGATGGTTTTTTTTTTTGTAACACTTTTCTTTGCTTGGATTGTATGTGGTAGAAAAAATAGAACTTGTAATGGCCTAAGATATTTACAAAAAATGGTGTGTTTTCTGTGTAGTGATCTTTTCTTTCACCTGAAGACCAATGTAGATTTTACAGCAACACATAAACTCTTCTTGAGGAAAGTGTTAATATTTATGATGGTGTAGTGATGTGTTGGCTTATGTCTGTGCATGTGCACAATCAAAACTAAAGGATCTGGGATGAAGGCTTGACTTTCTTTGTAATATAAATCTATGAAAAAAAGAGAAAACCTTTAAAAGTTGATTTAGATTTTTTTTCATACAGTCATAAGTACCTGATTTTGATAGGACTGATTATCTTGAAGGCAAAACAAAAGGCCATGATGTTTATCCTTTTGTACATATTCAGATAGTTTTTTTATATAGAGAGGTTTGAACTGTTTCTCCACATCACTGAAATCATCGATAGTTGCTCCAGACTCTAGGTGAAAAAGGAATGGAATGGAACTTCCCATGTTAGTAAGTAAATTTTTTTTAACCAGGAACCCCTGCCCCCCCCCCCCCCCTTATAAAATTTATTTTTTGGCCAATGAAGAAAGACATGTGAAGCATCCATATCCCCCCCCCCCAAAAAAAAAAAAAAAAAACACACACAGAAAAGGTAAAGATGGTGCTCCATGATCTGCATGCAACTGAGGCCACCAAAAGAAAAAAAACGTTTTGAATGTGAGGCTGTACACATTGTCCGGTACATAGTTTTTAAAGCAGAAAATGTAGTTACCCTATGTGATTGGTGTTTTATGCATTTAGTGTTTGAAAGTGTGTGTGTGTGTGTGTGTGTGTGTGTGTGTGTGTGTGTGTGTGTGTGTGTGTGCATAAGTCATTACTGTGCCAGGCAAGTCCATACAATTGCACACCACTAATGATCCAACTATCAGCTCATAAATTTTTCACTTAGGTGCAGGAATTTTTGGGTTTTTTTTTTTTTTTTTTTGCTTTATTTTTTGAGGAGGTACTTTGTGTTCTGTTTATAGGTCGTCACAAATGATGTATGCGATATTTTTTGGCTGGTTGTTTGTGTGCATGTCTTTTTTTCTGAAGATACTTTTAAAAAAGGAAAGATTTTCAATGGACTTTTTTTGTCGTTAAAGCAGACGTCAGATGACACCAATATAATGTATGTTGGTTTATGTGTGTGCATGTGCTTAAAGCGTAAAAATGTGATGTTGGTTTTACTTTTTTTGGTAATGTATTAGAAAGGAAAGTATTTGGAAGTTGGTTTTGATTGATTTGTTTTATACAGTCCTTCAAGTTCTGATTGGACAGGACTGATTTTTTAAAGCCAAAACAGACGCCTGATTATCCTTTTGTACAGCTTCAGGTATTTTTATGTGTACATGTTTGAAATGTTTCTCCACTGAAATTATTTAAATTTATGAATTGTTCCAGAGTGTAGGTAGAATAAGAACAGAATGTCATTGCCCAGCATTGTTGAAGAAGACAAACAAGACACCCTCTCCCCCTCCCCTCCTTCCCTCCCTCCTCCTCCCCCCCTCCCTTCCCTGTCCCTCCCCCTCCTCCCCCTCCCTTCCTCCCCCGTCCCTCCCTTCCCTTCCCCCGTCCCTCCCTCCTCCTCCTCCCCTCCCTTCCCTCCTCCTCCTCCCTCCTTCCCTTCCCCGTCCCTCCCTCCTCCCTCCCCTCCCTTCCCTTCCCCCTCCCTCCCTCCTCCCTCCCTCCCTCCTCCTCCCCCCCCCCCCCCCCCTTTTAAAAACATTTTATTCTGCTATTGACTTAGGACATGTGAAGCACCCATTTATGTAAAAACAAAAGAGAGAATGAGAAGATGGTGCTTCATAATCAGCATGTAACTGAAGCCCCCAACCCCCCACCCCCCCTTAACAATTTTTTTAAAAATCTTATTTTGTGCGTGTGTAAGTTTAGAAATGTTTCTCCAAATTACTGAAATTAAGTAAATTTATTAATTGTTTGAGATTGTAGGTAATATAAGAACAGAATGTCATTGCCCATTTTGGAAAAAAAAAAAAAACCTCCATGAAACAAAAACCCTTCCCCTCTTTTCTCTCCTCCCTTCCCCTCCCCACTCCCCCTTCCCCTCCTTCCCCTCCCCCCTCTTTTTAAAACGTTTCATTATGATAATGAAGAAAGACATGTGAAGCACCCATTTATGGAAAAAAAAACCTCAGAGAAAAGGAAAAGATGGTGCTATCATGATCAGCATTTAACTGAACCCCCCACCCCCACCCTACCCCCGAATTTTATTTAATCTTTTTTAAAAATTAGTTTTAGATTTGGAGCTGTGTACTTTGTATTGCACACACTTAAAAGCGAAAATCGTTAACATAATTATGTTGTGGTGTTTTATACAATATGTTAATTTTTTTAAAACATGTGTAAGCATATTTCATAATGTGTTTTATTTTTTGTAACACTTTTTTTGCTTGGATTGTATGTCAGTTGAAAAAACAAAGAACTTGTAATGGCCTATGATATTTGCCCCCCCCCCCCCCCCAAAAAGGGCGTGTTTGTTTCTGTGTAGTGATCTTTCACGTGAAGACCACTGAAGATTTTATAATAACTGTTCTTAAGAAAAATGTTTATTTATGATGGTGTAGTGATGTGTTGGCTTATGGTGTGCATGTGCTTAATTAAAACTGAAGAAGCTGGGATGAAGGTTTTACTTTCTTTAAATATAAATCTATGAAAAAAAGGAAAGCCTTTGGAAGTTGTTTTTTTTCACAGTCATAGGTACCAGATTTTGACAGGACTGATTATCTTGAAGGCAAAACAAAGGCCATGTTTATCCTTTTGTACGTATTCAGATACTTTTAGTGTATAGAGAGGTTTGAACTGTTTCTCCACATCACTGAAATCATCGTTAGTTGCTCCAGACTCTAGGTGAAAAAGGAATGGAATGGAACTTCCCATTTATAAAATTTTAAACCAGGAACCCCTGGCCCCCCCCCCCTCTTTATAAATTATTTTATTTTTTGGCCAATGAAGAAAGACATATGAAGCATCCATATCCCCCACCAAAAAAAAAAAAAAACAAAAATGCTCGAAAAAGGTAAAGATGGTGCTCCATGATCTGCATGCAACTGAGGCCACCAAAAGAGAAGAAAATGTTTTGAATGTAAGGCTGTACACATTGTCTGGTACATAGATTTTTTAAAATCAGAAAATGTAGTTAGCCTACATGATTGGTGTTTTATGTTAAGTTTTTTTTAGTGTGTGTGTGTGTGTGTGTACTTTCTTCCAGTTTAACGTCTGTTCACTCGAAGTGATATTAGACACACAAAAAAGAAAGATGAAAGTGTGTCACATTCAAAGAATATGTGCGCGCTCACGTATGATGTGTGTGTGTATGTATGTGTGTGTGCGTGTGTGTGTGTGTGTGTGTGTGTGTGTGTGTGTGTGTGTGTGTGTGGTGTGTGTGTGTGTGTGTGTATGATGAACATGTTTACAAGAATATATATTATATATATCTAAAGGTTGCATTTGCGAGCCAAGGTAAAAAGGTTGTGTGTGTGTGTGTGTGTGTGTGTGTGTGTGTGTGGTGTGTGTGAGCTTGCTATTGTGTATGTGTGTGTGTGTGGGCGTGTGCGCTTGTGAGCGTATGTGTATATGAGTATATGTGCTTTATAAGTTTAAGAGTGTGTGTGTGTGTGTACGTGTGCATAAGATAAAGGAAAAAACAAACATGTAAAGAAATCAGCATAAAAGGGGGGGGGGGGGGGCATTGGACAGTTTAAACGAGGTTAAAGCATGAACAGTCACAAAAATTTGCCAACAGGGCTTTTAACTAAACAGTTCAACTATCTCCAACATAATTTCATTATTGTCCAATATTTGTGTAGTGTGTGTGTTTTGTGTGTGTGTGTGTGTGTGTGTGTGTGTTTGTGTGGTGTGTGTGTGTGTGTGTGTGTGTGTGCGTGTGTGCGTGTGTGTGTGTGTGTGTGTGTGTGTGTGTATGTGTGTGTGTCTGTGCATATGTCAGTAGTGTGCCAGGCAAATCCATGCAATTGCACACCACTGATGATCAACAACCCAACTCATATCTTGTGCACTTAACTGCAGGATTTTTTTTTTGGGGGGGGTACTTTTTGTTCCGTTTAAGATGATAGATGCTATATTTTTTGGCTTTTGGTCTTTGTGCATGTTTTTTGTGAAATACTTTAAAAAGAAAAGGAAAGATTTTAACTGGAATTTTTTTTTTGTAATTAAAACATGGCTTCAGATGACTTCAGTATAATGTATGTATGTTGGCTTATGTGTGTGCTTGTGCTTGAAGCATAAAAGTGTGATGTTGGTTTAACTTTCGTTGTAATTTATTACAAGAAAAGTAATTTGGAAGTTGATTTTGATTTGAATTTTTTTTACACAGTCCTGAAAGTACCTGATTTTGACAGGACTGATCTTTTAAAGCCAAAACAAAGGCGCTTGATTTTTATCCTTTTGTACAGCTTCAGGTATTTTTTGTGTGTATAGGTTTACATTTGAAGTGTTTCCCCAAATTACTGAAATATTTCAATGTTTTAATTGTTCCAGAGTGTAGGTAAGATAACAGAATGTCGTTGCCCATGTTGGAAAAAAAACACCCCACAAAACGCCCCTACCCTCTAAACCCCTCCACTCCCCCTCCCTTCCCCCCCCCTCCCCCCCTCCCTTCCCTCCTCCCCCCCCCCCCTCCTCCTCCCCCCTCTTTAAAAATGTTTTATGTTAATGAAGAAAGACACGTGAAGCCCCATTTATGAAAAAACAAAACAGAGAAAAGGAAAAGATGGTGCTTCATGATCAGCATGTAACTGAAGTCCCCCCCCCACCCACCACCACCACCTCCCTCCTCCTTCCTTCAGACTTTTTCTTATTTTATTTTCATTTATTTATTTATTATTTATTAGTTTTGCATGTGAAGTTGTGTACTTTGTATTGCACGTGCTTTAAATCAGAATATAGTTAAGATATGTGGTTGGTGTTTTATGCAATAAGTTAATCCTTTTTAAATGTGTGTGTGCATTTTTCATGTGTGTTTTCCTTGTTGTAACATTTCTCTTTGCTTGGATTGTATGTCGGTTGAAAAAACAAGAACTTGTAATGGCCTATGATATTCAAAAAAAAACCCGGTGTGTTTATGTTTGTGTTGTGATCTTTCATATGAAGACCACTGTAGATTTTATAGTAACTGTTCTTAAGAAAAATGTTAATATGTATGATAGTGTAGTGATGTGTCGGTTTATGTGTGTGTATGTGATTAATGAAGACTGAAGGATCTGGGATGAAGGATTCACTTTCTTTGTAATCTATATCTACTAAAGAAAAAGTTTTGCCTTTGGAAGTTAATTTTGATTTTTTTTCCCCACAGTCTTAAGTACCTGATTTTGACAAAACTGATTATTTTGAAGGCAAAACAAAAGGCCATGATGATCTTTTTGCACATATTCAGATAGTTTTGTGTAGAGAGAGGTTTGAACTGTTTTTCCACATCACTGAAATCATTGTATAGTTCTCCAGACTCTAGGTGAAAAAAGGAATGAATGGAACTTCCCATGTTAGTAAGTAAATTTTTTTTAAAACCAGGAACCCCTGCCCCCCCCCCCCCCCTCCCCCCTCCTTTTTTAAATGTTATTTTTTGGCCAATGAAGAAAGACATGTGAAGCACTCCATATCCCCCCCAAAAACAACAACAACAACAAAAAAACAACCCTGAAAAGGTAAAGATGGTGCTCCATGATCTGCATGCAACTGAGGCCACCAAAAGAAAAAAATGTTTTGAATGTGAGGCTGTACACATTGTCTGGTAACAAAAAGGTGCTATTTTTTTAAAGTCAGTAAAATTGTAGTGTTAATGTTGAATAATATATGGTGTAGGTGCGGATGGGGGGGGGGGGGGGGGAGTACTTTTGTTTTGTTTAAAGGTCATCACAAAAATGATGGATGCTATATTTTTTGGCTGAAGGTTTGTGTGCATTTTTTTCTGAAGATATTTTAAACAGAAAAGAAAGATTTTCTCAGGATTTTTTTAATAGTTAAAACAAAGGCCTCAGATGACAGCAATATAATGTATGCCGGCTTATGTGTGTGCATGTGCTTAAAGCGTAGAAATGTGATGTTGGTTTTATTTTCTTTTGTATAGAAAGAAAAGTGTTTGGAAGTTGATTTTGATTTTTTTTTATACATTTCCCTTAAAGTACCTGATTTGCAAAGGACTGATTTTTTTTAAAGCCAAAACAAAGACACCTGATGTTTATCCTTTTGTACAGTTTTAGGTATTTTTGTGTGTATAGGTTTGAAATGTTTCTCCAAAGTACTGAAATTATTTAACTGTGTTAATTGTACCAGAGTAGGTAAGATAAGAACAGAATTGTCATTGCCCATGTTGAAAAAAAAACCCAGAAACAAGACACCCCCTCCCCCCCCTCCCCCTTTCCCCCTTTAAAATTTTTATTCTGCTTATGAAGACAGTCATGTGAAGCATCCATTTATAAAAAAAAACAGACAGAGAAAAGGAAAAGATGGTGCTTCATGATCAGCATGTAACTGAAGCCCCCCCCCCCCCCCCCCTCTACTCAATGATTTTCTTTATTTTATTAACATGATTATATTTTTTTGTAGTGTGATAGGTTTTAAATGTTTTCTTCAAATTACTAATATTTAATTATTAGAATCATGTGTAATAAAAAAGAATGATTCCCATGTTGCTCATGAAATTAAACACCCCCTTCCCCCCCCCCCCCCTCCCCCTATTAAAACCTTTTTATTCTGCCAATGAAGAAAGACATGTGAAGCCCCCATCTATGAAAAAACAAACAGAAGAAAAGGAAAAGATGGTGCTTCATGATCAGCATGTAACTGAAGCCCCCCCCCCACCCCACTCTCCAATTTGTTTCTTATTTATTATCTAATTTTTGTGTGTGTACGTTTGAACTATTTCTCCAAATACGTAAATTATTTAAATCTATTTATGAATTGTTTCAAGTGTAGTAGATAAGAACAGAATGTCATTGTCCCATGTTGAAAAAAAACAACTCATGAAACAAATGCCTCTCTCCCCCTCTCCTCTCCCCTCCCCCCCCTCCTTCCCCTTCTCTTTTAAAAACGTTTTATTCTGCTAACAAAGAAGACATGTGAAGCACCTTTATGAAAAGTAAAAAAACGAGAAAAGAAAAAGATGGGCTGCATGATCAGCATTTAACTGAAGCCCCCCCCCTCCCCCCTTCTTCAATTTTTTTATATATTTTATAAAAATTATGTTTTTGTGTGTTAAACGTATTGACACTAATATATTTTCATCCTAAATTACATTAATTGTTTACTTAATGTATTTAAATGAAAGTTTGGGAATATCTCAGAGTTATTTAAGGACGTTTATTTTAGAAAACAAACTGATTTATTTTGTACATTTTAGATTTGGTTATATTGAAAGTTTCCCAAATGTACTGAAATATTAAATTAATTTCAAGTGAGTAAAAAACAAAATGTTTCACCCATGAACAAACCCCCCTCCCTCCCCTCCCCCCCTTCCCCTTCCCTCTTTAAAAACTTTTATTCTGCTAATGAAGAAAGACATGTGAAGCACCATTTATGAAAAAAAAACAAACGAGAAAAGGAAAAGATGGTGCTTCATATCAGCTTAACTGAAGCCCCTCCCCCCCCCAATTTTCTATTTATTTATTTTTTTTTGTAGGTTAATTATTCCAATTACTATTATAAATATTATATTTTTCAGAAAATATTCATCTTTGCCGTCGTTTAAACATTTAATCTGCATAAAAAGACATGGAGCCCCATTTGAAAAAAAAACAAGAAAGAAGATGTGCTATGTCAGATTAACGACCTCCTTTATTTATTTTATTATATTGTTTTGGATGTGAAGTTGTGTACTTTGTATTGCACAACTTTAAAGCAGAAAATAGTTAACATACGTGTAGTATAGGCGTTTTATACAATAATTATGTTCATCTCTTTAAACGTGTGTTGCATATTTCATATGTTATCTTTGTAATGTATTAGAATGGAAAGTATTTGAAGTTGATTTCAATTTTTTTTATACAGTCCTTAAAAGTACCTGAATTTGACGGACTGATTCTTTAATGAAAACAAAGGGCCTATGTTTATCCCTTTGTACAGCTTCAGGTATTTTTGTGTGTATAGGTTTGAAATGTTTCTCCAAATTACTGAAATTATTTAAATGTGTTAATTGTTCCACAGTGTAGTGTAGGTAAGGTAAAAACAGAATGTATTTTTTTCTTGCTGGTGGAAAAAAAAACCCATGAAACAAGACCCCCCTCCCTTCCCCTCCCCCACTTCCCCCTTTAAAAAAAAATAAATGTGAAGGCCCCATTTATGAAAAAGCAAAACAGAAAAAAGAAAAGATGGTGCTTATGATCAGCATACAACTGAAGCCTCCCCCCCCCCTCCAAATTTTTTCGTATTTAATCATTTTGTTTGTATAGGTTTGAAATGTTTTCTTCAAATTACTGAAATTATTTATTGTTTCAAAGTGTAGGTAAGATAACAGAATGTCATTGCTCATGTTGAAAAAAAACCCCCATAAAACAAAACACCCTCCCCCCCCTCCCTCCCCCCCTCCTCTCCCCCCTTTTTAAAACATTTTATTCTGATAATGAAGACAGACTTGAGCACCCATTTATGAAAAAAAAAAAAGAAAACAGAGAAAAGGAAAAGATCATGCTTCATGATCAGCATATAACTGAAGCCCCCTCCAATTTGTTTCTTCTTATATCATTTTTTGTGTGTATAGGTTTGGAATGTTTTCCAAATTACTGAAATTATATAAATTTTTGAATTGTTTCAGGTGTAGGTAGATAATGAACAGAATGTATTGCCCATGTTGAAAAAAAACCCCATGAAACAAACACCCCCCCCCCCCCCCCCCCCCCCCCAGTTTTTCAACTTTTTAAAAATTTATATGAAGAAGACATGTCAACACCCCATTCATGAAAAAACAAAAAAAGAGAAAAAGGAAAAGATGATCTTCATAGTCACGTACTTAACTGAACCCCCCCCCCCCCCCTCTCCCCTTCCTTCCTCAGAATTTTTTTTTTTTTTTTTTTTTAGTTTAGTATGTGAAGTTGTGTACTTTGTATTGCACATGCTTTAAAGCACAAAATAGTTAACATATGTGGTTGGTGTTTTATACAATATGTTCATCTTTTTAAATGTGTGTGTGCATATTTCGTAATGTCTTCTTTTTTTTATAACATTTTTCTTTGCTTGGATTGCATGTCTGTTTTTAAAAAACCCAAAGAACTCGTAATGGCCTAATATTTGCAAAAACAATGGCGTGTTTGCGTTTCTGTGTAGTGATCATGATTCTGTGTAATGATCGTTTCTGTGTAGTGATCTTTCACATGACCACTGTAGATTGACAGTAACATTTCTTGAGAAAAATGTCAATATTTATGATGGTGTAGTGATGTGTTGGTTTATGTGTGTGCATGTGCTTAATTAAAACTGAAGAATCTGGGATGAAAGATTCACTTTCTTGTAATCGAAATGTAAAAAAAAAGGAAAGCCTATGGAAGTTGGGTTTTGATTTTTTTTTCATACAGTCATAAGTGCCTGGTTATTTTGAAGGCAAAGCAAAAGGCCATGATATTTATCCTTTTTATATTCAGATACTTTTGTTTATAGATAGAGAGGTTATAATGGTTTCTCCACATCAATGAAATCATTGATAGTTGCTCCAGACTTGTGCGTGGTGAAAAAGGAATGGAATGGAATTTCCAATTTAAATTAAAAAAAAAAAAGTCAAAGGAACCTTCTCCCCCCCCCCCCTTTACTCTTTTTCATTTCATGTTAAGGCTAATGAAGAAAGACTTGTGAAGCACCCATATACCCCCCCCTTCCACCACCCCCCCCCCCAAAAAAAAAAGAAGTAAAAATGGTGCTCCATGATCTGCATGCAACTGAGACCTTCTAAAAGAAAAGTTTTGGATATTTATTAAAAAAAAAATTTAATTTGATTTATTTTCGAGGATAATGGAATAAGCATTTGTGTGCTTTTTTTACATCCTGTCCCCGTTTGTATGCAGTTTTGTAAATTATGTTATCCCTTCCCACCGGCACACAATGGCCTACTCTTCCGAATAGCAGAACAGGTTTTAACGTGTGTAAAATGATCATGTGTTTGCACACGGGGCCTCTGTTTATAGTCTCATCCGAAGGACTTTATGGTTTATGGGGGGAATGGAGTCAGCACTCCTGTTAACTCCAGAGGAAAATCCTCTTGAACAAGATGTGAGGCTGTATACATTGTCTTCTAATATCTTTTAAAGCAGAAAATGTAGTTAACTTATATGATTGTTATTTTATATGTTTAGTTTTTAAAAGTGTGTGCGTGAGTGTGCATACAGTATACACCAATGCATTGTGTGTTTTTTCTTTTGTAATTATATTTTGTTTGATGTGTAGGCTGTTTGATGAAACAAAGAACTTGTAAAAGCTGATAATGTTTGTAAAAATACTGCAAGTTTTGCTGGCAAATCGTGCACTGATCTTCCATATGAAGACCATGGCAGATTTTACAGCAGCACATCAAAGTTCTTGAGATTAATTAATAGTTATTGATTTAGTTGTGTGTGTGTGTGTGTGTGTGTGTGTGTGTGTGTGTGTGTGTTGAAAACTTAAGAATCTAAAGGGCCCTTTGAGGTTAGTTTTGATCTTTTCTAATAGTCCTTAAAGAGGACCTGATTTTTACTGGACCTGAATTTTTTTGTAGTCAAAACAAAGGCTTCAGATGTTTTATACAGCTTCAGGCATTTGTTACTGTGTATGATAATTGTTTGAAGTGGTTCACCAAATTGCTGAAATTACTACAATAAGTTATTGTGACTTACTGCAATGTTTATTGTAACTTACTACAGTGTTATTGTAACAATTACATGTTATTGTAACTTACTACAGTGTTATTGTAACTAATTACAATGTTATTGTAACTTGCTACAATGTTATTGTAACTTACTACAATGTTTATTGTAACTTACTACAGTGTTATTGTAACTTACTACAATGTTATTGTAACTTACTACAATGTTGTTGTAATTTACTACAATTAGTTATTATAACTGTTATGTGAGATAAGAGTGGAAAAGTGAAATGTTATTGCTCATGTAACCTACCCCCCCCCCTTATTTTCTGGCCTGTGAAGAAAGGCATGTGAAGCACCCATTTATTAAAACACAGCACAAAAAAGTAGTAGGAGAAACAAAGAAAAAGATGGTGGCTCCATGATCTGCATGCAACTGAGGCCACCCCCCCCCCCCCTCCAAATTTTTTTGTTTCAGTGCTGAATGTGCTGCAGTCAGCTTTTGTTGTGCATACTTTAAAGCAGAAAATACCATTCACGTGAATGATTGCTGCTTTACACAAGTTTAGTTATCAGTTAAGATTTCTGACTTTTGTGTGCATTATAACATCAATTCACAATGTGGGTAGTTTTTTTTTTTCTATTGTATGGTCTTTGCTCAGTTTTCCTTTATTTGTTAATCAGATCAAATTGAAGAAACAGTACCACTCCTGTACTTTATTTTATATTCTATTATTATTATTTAAAAAAAATTATTTTTTTTTTTTTACTTACCTCCAGTACCCATTTGTATGTATAGTTTTGTAAAATTTGTCATTCCTTCCCACTAGCACACAGTGGCCTACTCTTCTAAAAAGTAGAATGGGTTTTAACAAGTGCGCAAGATATTTCTTTGTGTGTTCCAAGATGTGCTTGTGTGCAGGGATGTTGTGTTCGTACTTTATTGGATATGTGTGTAGGGATTTTTGTTGTTGACATGTAACATATTAAAAAGTCATTTTGGTCTAATGCAACAAAATCGTTGTGTTGGTTTCTTTGTGGTTTGTATAAGAATGTGTAGGGTATGCATGTGAATATTTGTGTGTACACTGGCTGTATTATGCTAAACAAGTATAATGAATGTTAACAAATATATTGTTGAAATCACATCTTTGCAACTGGCATTTCTCTTTAAAGTGTGTGTGTGTGTGTGTGTGAGAGAGAGAGAATTTTTTTTTTATTCATTCTTTTTATCGAGGATAATGGAATAAGCATGCTTATTCTTTTCTTTTTTTTACAACCTGTCCCTGTGTGTAAGCGGTTTTGTAAATTTTGTCATCTATTCACACCAGCACACAACGGCCCACTCTTTCAAAGAGTGGAACAGGTTTTAACGTATACGCAGGATGTGTTCTGCGTGCGTTTGCTGACGGGGCCTTGGTTTAAAGTCTCATCCAAAGGACTTTTCAGGGAGGGCGGAGTCTGCACTGATAACTCTAGGAGAAAAATCCCCTTTAACGAGATCCGAAACCGGGTCGTCAGGTTGTGAGTGCAATATTCTGACCACTAGGCTACCCCCTCCCCTCCCGTGTGTGTGTGTGTGTGTGTGTGTGGTGTGTGTGTGTGTTCTGCTTAGTTTTCTATTTGTTGCAGAAATCTCTCTCTCATGCCTCTGCCCCCCCCCCCTCCCTCCCTCCCTCCCTCTCTCTCTCTCTCTCTCTCTCTCTCTCTCTCTCTCTCACGCACACGCACACAAACATGCGCGCGTGTGTGTTTGCACACACACACACACACACACACACACACACACACACCCTCATCAATAACTAAATCACAGACCATCAGATTAACGAACTCGTTTTTATTTTAATATCTTCAGAAATGCTTTGGCAATAGACAAGCTGCTTTGGCATAACTATAAGCTGAGATGAGTAAGCCCACTCCATAAATGTTGTAGACAAAAGGGCAAAAGAGAAAGGGACTGGGAAGCAATCTTTGAACAAATACATGCTAAATCTAGTTGGAGCTGAGACCAAAGAGGGAATTTTTTTTTTTAATATTGAAAAAAACAACAGCAAACAGAGAATCCATCACAGCACCAGGGCTCCCACAGCCGATCTAGATAGACTATTACTGCTGGGTGGCGGTGTTTTTTTGTGGTTTTTTTTTTTCTTCTTCTTGGTTGGGTTTTCTATTTCGTTTACAAATTTCAGGATTTGATCTAGCGAGGAAACAGAAAAAAAGAAGACAAACGAACATAAAACACCATAAAAAAAAACTGGCATTGAGAAAGAATTTCGTTGCTTGGGCAAAGTTTCCATATGAAGTTTGGTGCTAAGTTAAATGAGTCAAAGGAAAAACTTTTCAGACCGCAAAATTTAGTCACTAGCTATCAGTTTCAATGTGCGCTTAATTAAGGAAAACAATACGGCTAAATTGGTACAAACACACTGCATGTGCAACGAAAAGCAACTAGACTTACCAACCATGGTTTTTAAGATTTTTTATTTAAAATAAAAAAACAAAACAAATGAAAAAATCAAAGTTAGTCCGCAGTTTTGAGCTATCAAAAAAAATAAAATAATTTAACGTCTTTTCTCATACGTGATACTAGTCAAACAACATAACAACAACAACAAAACCAAAAACCTAACTTTAAAAAAAAATTCAAAGCAATCAGATCCATCCACAGTGTGTGCTCTCCCTTATCCCAGAAGAACGGTGGAGCTTCTATAGAGGCAGATGTTATCGAACTTGGCCGTGACCTCGCAGGCTTTGCTGACAGGGTTGAAATAGGTAGCGTTGAAATTCCTGCAGTCCAGGATGACATTCTCCCCATTGAAGCAGTAGTGCAGCTTGCTGCAGTCTTCCCACACAGGGAACACATCGCTCACCCCTGCCACACACCGGGGACAATCGGACTGCTTCGAATCTGCACACACATGTAAGCAGACTGTTGACAGGAGGGGGACGGGATAGCCGAGTGGTCAGAACATTGCGCTCGCAATTTGACG
Organism: Stramonita haemastoma; assembly: GCA_030674155.1. Taxonomy (NCBI): domain Eukaryota; kingdom Metazoa; phylum Mollusca; class Gastropoda; order Neogastropoda; family Muricidae; genus Stramonita; species Stramonita haemastoma. The sequence continues at coordinate 19,700,730 of CM060322.1, read as the reverse complement.
ACCCGGTTCGATTCCGTTCGAGAGGATTCCCCCCCCCCCCCCTGGAGTTAACATCAGTGCTGACTCCACTCTCCCTAAAAGTCTTTGGATGAGACTTTAAACCGTGGCCCCGTGTACGAACGCACGCAGAACATACAAGATTTACAAAACTGCATACACAAGGGGACTGGATGTAAAAAAGCACACGAGTGCTTATTCCATTATCCTCGATATAGCTAAATGAATGAATGAATAAAATAAATATATGACCTCAAGACTGTTAAAATTCTAGAGAAACAATCTTATGGGGGCAGGTTCTAGATATACGATTCCAAAAGAGCGTATTTGTGTAGCCTATACATAATTATACATACGCGCATGCAGGCCCCTTATGTGCCAGTGGGAACTGATGACACCATTTGCAAAACTGCATGGTTACGAGGACTGTATGTAAAAAAGTACATGCACACTACTGCAGTTATCCTCGAAATAAAAGAACAAATAAATAAATAAACAAATCAAACATGTACCATGGTAGAGCTCATGCACAGAAACATGCACATCGCACACAACAAGCACGCATGCATGCACCCATACCCACATCCACTCTCCCCCGCCTCCCTCCCCCATACACACACACACACACACCAATGTCATTGTCTCAGTCATTATCTTCAATTTACCAGTATCGTCAACACAATAAAGTTACGAACAAATTAAATACATTTTACAGAATTCAACTTTCTGACGTGTGTAATAATAAAAGGCCCTTTCTGGAGAAAATGAAAGTATGTAGGATGATCTTTTGTGTGTGTTTGTTTTTGACGTTATAACTTGTTATACTGGGAAGAAAACGGGTTCATGCTTTGTGCTTATGATTGTGAGCAGTGACATGATTACATAGTATGTGAATCTCGCGAAAGCTCAACATTTTAATAATGTTATTAATACATAGACTTTACATAGCTCTATATCTTGCAAAAACACATCGAAGCGCTTGCATTCGACCTATATAACACTCAAGCAATCAATAACAATTAATAGTTTTAGCAAATTTGACTGTACACACACACGCACGCGCACTCATTTTCAATCAGAAAGATAAACAAACAAAAGAAAAAAAAACCTTCTTTGTTTTTACTGCACACACTTTGAAACATTTTTGAATAAAAATGGCTGTGTTCATTCCTTAAGTAGCCTACATCAATGGTAAGTCTACTATGCTTTGTAATATGATACAACTACTGACCTATAGTCACCACAACCTGACGCTTATGGCGAGTTGCTGTCAAGGCCTCTGCTACCTCTGAAACAGTCAAAATGATCATTAATACTACTACTACTACTACTACTACTACTACTACTACTACTACTACTACTACTGATAATAATAATAATAATAATAATAATAATAATAATAATAATAATAATAATAATAATAATAATAGTAGTACCAATAATAATAATAATGATGATAATGATAATACATGGAATTTATATAGGGCTGTATCTTGCAAAAACAAATCAAATACTAATAATAATATAATAGTACCAATAATAATAATAATGATGATGATGGTGATGATAATGATAATACATGGAACTTATATAGTGCTATATCTTGCAAAAACAAATCAAAGCGCTTGCATTCAACGTATACAAAACACAAACAACCAATTAACAATGAATAGTTTTAGCAAATTCGAATGTACACACATACGCACGCAATAATGATAATAGTAATGAAACCGATCATAAAAATGTATCATTACTTAAAGGAAAACCTAACACAACCCTCATGCCAACGACAAGAAAATTAACTAATATACTTCCTTTCGCCTGCAATGTCGACAGTGTACATCAGTATTTGGTTGGGGGTTTTGTTTTCGATTTCAGTTTGTTGTTGTTGTTTTTTCTTTTGCTAATTCAGTGTGAAGTCCCTGTTAAAGTATCTTTAAGCAAGGCTGGTGTTTGAGTGAGGGGTTAGCAGTTGTTTGTAGGTCTGTTTCTTCCTTCACACAACACCAGGACAGTCTGACAGACAGTACACAGTTTTCTATCCTGTAGATGAGTCTATAAACCGAGAACCTGCGTGTGAACGAACACAGAACATCTTGCGCACACATTCTTTTATTTGTTATTAGTTGTTGTTTTTTTATTATTATTCTTTTATATCAAGGATAATGGAATAAGCACACATGTGTTTTTTTACACCCAGTCCTTGTTTGCATGCAGTTTTGTCAATCTTGTCATCTGTTCCCACCGGCACACAATGGCCTACTCTTACGAAAAGCGGAACATGATTAAAGTGTTTCGCACACGGAGTCCATTAAAACCTGTTCTGCTTTTTGGAAGAGTAGACCATTTGTGTCGGCAAGAACTGACGACCCCCCCCTCCCCCCCAAACAAAATTAACACCGCATGTCATGCACCTGGTGTAGTGTTCAGACACCACTCCCCAAGTCAGAATGCCGCTACCTTCATGGTGGACCAAAAATGGTCGTTTATGCAAAAAATCTCACCAATGGCAAACCTTGGAGCCCTAGCTGAGAAACTTACCCAAAAAAAATGTCGATACCAGATTGTCATTTGTGCAGGTACCATACTGACGGAGGGTCCCAGTTCCTAAATGGTCTATCCAAATATCTGGGAAGTGATGTTGCAAAGACATTGGGCACAGCCGTGTAGGCATCCGTCAGTCTCCGAAGACTACGGAGTTGCGCCCTAAGAGTGCAAAGCCTGGGTAAAAAAAAGTATGGAGGGCAAGCTGTTACCCATGCAGCAGACTACCCCCCCCCCCCCCCCCCCCTTCTCCACGCCGCTGGAATGGTCCATTGGAAAGGCAACCGCCGATACGAATGGCTCCAGTTCCGTCGCAGGAGCTGCCAGAGCGTTGCCATATACCTACAGCCCCGAACCGCCCTGGGGACTCCCCCCCCCCCCCCCGACTCCCCCTCCCTCCCCCCCCCCCCCCCCCCCCCCGATATTTCCTCAGGGATGGTGTCTAAACACAACACTCGTGTGCATGCTGGGCTTTTTTTTTTTGTCATCCGCCCCTACCGGCACACAATGGCTTGCTCTCCCAAAAGCGGATAGCCTAGTGGTCAGAACATTGCGCTGGCAATTTGAAGACCCGGGTTCGAGTCCGGTCGAGGAAAATTTTCTTCCTGGAGTTAACATCAGTGCTGACTCCACTCTCCCCAAAAAGTCCTTCGGATGAGACTTTAAACCGAGGCCCCGTGTGCGAACGCACGCAGAACATCTTGCGCACACGTTAAATCCTGTTCCGCTTTTCGTAAGAGTAGGCCATCGTGTGCCGGTGGGAACAGATGACAAGATTTACAAAAACTACATACACACGGGGACCGGATGAAAAAAAGCACATGATTGCTTATTCTGTTATCCTCGATATAAAAGAATAAATAAATAAAGAAAGAAAAGACGGAACGGATTTTTAATGTGTGCGCAAGATGTTCTGCGCACGTTCGCATACGGGGTCTCGGTTTATAGTCTCATCCAAATGGACATGGCACCTTGCAGGAAACCCCAAGTCTTAAACACTGAAATAGGCTATAATTATATTTGGACATATTACAGAGGTTTTAGAGACCATGAATGGAGTCGTCTGAATTATGAGGCAAGATGGAAGGACGGTTTCATTCTTTTTTCATTCTTTTATATCGAAGATAATGGAATAAGCACTCATGTGCTTTTTAATCCAGTATGCAGTTTTTGCAGCATATTGTGTATGCAGTTTTGTAAATGTTGTCATCCGGTCCCACCGGCACACAATGGCCTACATTTCCGAAAAGTGGAACGGGCTTTTACGTGTGCGCAAGATGTTCTGCGTGAGTTAGCACACGGGTGGTTTATAGTCTCATCCGAAGGACTTTTAGGGGAGTAGAGTCAGCACTGATGTTAACTCCAAAGGAAAAATCTTGTTGAACGAGATTTGAACCCGGGTCAGCAGATCACGAGCGCATCACTCTAACCACCAAGTTCTCCCGTCCCGTCCCATGAATAGATGCTATGCAGCGTTACAGCTAGATGCTGACTGTATAGTGTATGAATATGGGTTATTACATGAGGAGACAAACTGAAGCAAAAAGGACCCAATTATTATTCACCTTTTGGATGAACACAGGCACCGTCTCTCTTTTCCAGAGGAAAAGGGCAGATGACAGGGGGAGTAACTGTAGTAGTGGTTGTTTTCCCTCCTGCCCCAGCGGCCATAGCCACCAGAGCTGTTGAAACGAGCGACCAAACAAAAAACAAAACTAAATGAAATAAATAAATAAACAAAACAAACAAATGAAATAAATAAACAAACAAACAAACAAAAAAGAAAGTAAAGTTTGCCTTAGCTTCTTGCAGTCCCAGTGAAAATGAATTCTTTGCGAGGTAATTGGTAACTGACTATAATATGTGGAACATTTCTTGTTCTAATGATGAAATACTTATGCCATTTCTTTGCAAGATCATGAATGTACATTTCTGAGTTAATGGATATGTGTTTTTTTCCATTCTTATCTTTAAAAAAAAACACCAAAACTATCGGCCAGAAACATGTTAATCCTTTATTTGGGTGTTACTCATTTTGTTTTATTCAATTTTTTTTCCTGCTAAAAGAAGAAAACGCATGTTATCCTCTTGCAGTCTTTAATTAAAAACAAATTGTTAGCTAGGCCAACTGAAAATTAAGTTTTACAAAAATCTCTCTCTCTCTCTCTCTCTCTCTCTCTCTCTCCTCTCTCTCTCTCTCTCTCTCTCCTCTCTCTCTCTGTGGTGTGTGTGTGTTATCATGTATTGAACCCTTCACGAGGGCCAGGTCAATGGCCTTTTAGGATAATAAAAAGACAAATAATCTAAATC
>CM060322.1:19683379-19690879 GCA_030674155.1 Stramonita haemastoma | reverse complement strand
AAATCTTTTTATTGTGACTTCTGATTTTTGTCTTCTGATCGAGTGCATTTTTATTACCTTATCATATATAGTGTCCTTATTCTTGTGTGTTGTTTGGTACTGCGTAAAGTTTTATGGTTTAGTATCTTTTCATCTTGATGTATCCCTGAAAAGGGCGGGGACTGGATGTAAAAAAGCAAACGAGTGCTTATCTATTATCCTCGAATAAAATACTTTGCCTTGAATTGCCTTGCCTTGCTTGCTTCCTCTCTCTCCTTCTCTCTCTCTCTCTCTCTCTCTCTCCTCTCTCTCTCTCTCTCTCTCCTCCTCTCTCTCTCTCTCTCTCTCTCTCCTCTCTCTTCTCTCTCTCTCCCCTCTCTGTATTATGAGCGTAGGCGCGAGCCCGTGTGTGTGTGTGTGTGTGTGTGTGTGTGTGTGTGTGTGTGTGTGTGTGTGTGTGTGTGTGTGTGTGTGTGTGTGTGTGTGTGTACGTGTGCTGTACGTGTGTGTGTGTGTGTGTACGTGTGCTGTACGTGTGTGCAGGTGTGTGTGTGTGTATGCGTGCGTGCAGGCGTGGCTGTGCACGAGTGTATGTGTGTGCCTGTGTAAGGGCTACTCCTCCTCCGCAGGCAAAGAAGCATACATTCAAAACTGTGCATTCCAGACCTGCATTATCCCTGTCGGATGAAGGAGCCATTTTTACAACACTACAATACGAATGTTTGGCCTTACTCCACTATTGTCCTGAACAGGAAGCAAAGAATTATGAACAAGCACTTTGTGACACTAGTAACATGAAAACATAGGTCATTGGGGGGTCCAGGAGAGGACAGAGGGTATCACAGTTATCCTTTTTATTTTTTAAAGCTCTCAACACAGCTTTTCCATTAAGGACATTATCTAATGCGTATATATATACAAACCATTGCTCAGAGATTGAAAAGAAAACACCTGTAGGGAGGGAGGGGCAGCAAGGACTTTTTCAATAGCTAGGTATGCCTACGGCTCTTTTTTATGGAGATATTATCCTGTAGACAAAAAAAAACCCTTTGGTTTTTTTTTATAGATTTTTTTTTTTCTCATTTCTATAGTCTCTCTTTGTTTAAACCTTATTCTGAATGTCCGGTATACATTTTTTTTCATTTTCTATAACTCTTTCATCATCATCATCATCATCATCATCATCATCATCATCCTTTACACCCAGTGGTGTGTAGGGCAGCAACAAAGACTTATAACTCTTTGGGGTTTATTTATTTGTTTTTTTTGTTAGGGGTTTGTATTATTATTGGTGTTTATTTTGTTTGTTTTGTTGTTGTTGTTTTTACAGTTTTTTCTTTCTTTGTGTCGTCATTTCTTTTTCAGTTCTATGACTTACTAATCCGCCCTGAAATTTTTTAAAAGAAAAAAAGATTCTTTGCCAGGGGGAGGGCAGCAAATGATTTGATAACAGTTTTGCTCTTCAATCAATCGTCATTGTCATTGTCTCTGATCAAGATGGGATTATATTAAACTGGGACGATGCTGAGTAAGGTATTTTGGTGTATTACCTGCCTATACGGTAGTCGAAGTGGTTTTTTTTGTTACAAGTTATGTTGATGGGTGTGGTTTGGTTGTTGTTTTGTTTGAGGTTTGTTTTTGTTTTGTTTTGCTTTGGGGTCCTGTTGTTATTGTTATTGTTGTTGTTGTTGTTTTTATTTCCTCGGCTAGGGACAGTAATTAAAAATTTCTGAGGTTCACGAATGGTGGGATGGTGATTGATTTTACTTGACTTGCCTTCACGCACACACATGCATACACACACACACACATGCATACACACATATACACACACAGACACACTGACACACACACACACATACACACACACACGTATATAATATATATCTATCTATATATATATATACATACATACATACATACACGCACGCACGATGCATACACACACACGCACGCACGCATACACCACACACAATACACACATCACACACACACACTTTTACCCTCATTAAAGACCATTTTGACTAGACTTCACACCTCACACACACACACACACACACACACACACACACACACACACACACACACACACACACAACACACACACACACACACACACACACACACACACACACACACACACACACACACACACACACACACACACACACACGCACGCACGCACGCACGCACACACACACACAACCCCCCCCACACACACACACAACCCCCCCCACACCCCCCACACCATCACCCCCACACCATCCCCCACCATCCCCCCCACACACACACACACATACAAATTCACAGAACAAATACAGGGGCTACAGAGACGTGCCGTTTAGCATCCTTGACGCGATCTGCAGCATTGTGCGCCCAATGATAGCAGACTGTTGATTCAGAACAAAAAGTGTCTTCCTACAGTGAGGGGTGGATTGTACACAACCCCCCTTGCTTACAACCCCTCATGCCTCGCTTTTGTTACCCGTTCTGAAGCTCCTGTGCTGTATCCATCTTCCTTCGTCTGTGTCAATGATTGTACGTGTCGTTACAGTTGAACAACAACCAAAAAAAATAAAAAATAAAAAAAAATAAAAGATCTCCCTCTTTTCATTTTCTCTCTCTCTCTCTCTCTCTCCCCCCACCCCCTCTTTTTTCCCCCATTTATTTAAACACACAGAGACGTATACTGCAATAAATTATAAGAAGAGTGGATAAGAGTGACAGACTTCTTGTCTTGAATAATCAATTTATTTCATTTTATTTTTCAACACAGAGACTATGATAATAATACGTTGAGAGGGTATGGGTGACAAGAGTTCTTGTCTTGAATAATCAATTTATTTTATTTATTTTTCAACAAGGAGATCATAATATAGGCCGAGGGGATAAGGGTGACAGACTTCTTGTCTTGAATAATCAATTTATTTTTATTTATTCTTTTATTTTATTTCCAGAATAATGGAATCGCACGTGTAGGTTTTTTTGTGTGTTTTTTTACATCTAGTCCCCCGTGTGTGTACAGTTACGTGTGCTTTTTTTTTTTTTTTTTTTACATCTGGTCCCCCGTGTGTATGCAGTTACGTGTGTGTGTGGGGTTTTTTTTTACATCTAGTCCCCTGTGTGTATGCAGTTACGTGTGCTTTTTTTTTTTTTTTTTTTTACATCTAGTCCCGTGTGTATGCAGTTTTGTAAATTTTGTCATCCGTTTTGTCATCAAGTCATCACAGTGTGTCGGTTCGAATCTCAGCTGCGATGTTGGCCAAATCTTCCACTCTTTTGGACGGGTGTTCATTCCATAGTCGCACCTCTACGCCACGTGAATGTGTTGTGTGTGTGTGTGTGTGTGTGTGTGTGTGTGTGTGTGTGTGTGTGTGGTGCGTGCGTGCGTGCGTGCGTGCGTGCGTGCGTGCGTGTGTGTGTGTGTGTTGTGTGTTTTATATGAGGATAATGGTATATGCACTCATATACTTTTTGTTTACATCCAGTCCCCGTGTGTATGCAGTTTTATAAATTTTGTCATAATTATGTTCCCACCGGTAGACAGTAGCCTACTCTTACGGAGGCGGAACAGGATTTAACGTGTGCGCAAGATGTTCTGCATGCGTTCGCACACGGGGCCTCGGTTTATAGTCTATCCGAAGAGCTTTTTGGGAGAGTGGAGTCAGCACTGATGTTAACTCCAGGGGAAAAATCCCCTCGAACGGGAATCGAACCTGGGTCTCAAATTGCGTCATAAGCGCAGGAGAAGACCAGGCACAACACAGCTCATTCAATAATGACTATTACCAGAGGAAGAATTTCGGGAGTGTCTGGTGGGTTAGGAGTGATAGTTGATTGATGTTATGTAAAGAATATGGGAGCGGGATAGCTTAGTGGTCAGAGCGCTCGCTTTACCCCAGTCAAGTTAAGCAGCATCGAGCGTGGTTACCAGTTGGTTGGGTGACCGTTTGCGCGCCTTGGCTTCAATACAGTCCCCCCAGTTCACCCAGCTGTCAATGGGTACCTGCCCTCTTTAGGGTCAGGGAGGGTAAAGCAGCAAGGGAGAGCAGATGGGCGCCGCCCTCAACACGCTGGCCCCTGGAGAAGCTGAGGTCTCTGACGCCTTGCTCCCCTACGACCGCCTAGGTTATGGGACACCTTTACCTTTTAAAGAATATGGTGGATACAAAAGTACTTTTTGACAAGTGATAAAGAGAATCTGACAGACTGGGTGATATTTTTCACACATGTGATGTAAAGATTCTGGTGATCAAGAGTGACTTTTGACATGTGGTGGAGATAATTTGGTGATTAAGATTGGTTTTTGACGTGTGATGTAAAGAATATAGTGTGGTTTTTTTTACATGTGACGAGGTAAAGCAGAAAATTATTTAATTTTGTAACACTTTCTTCTTACAAATAGCAAAAGCCATGAAGCAATGGACCATAAGAGAAATTCTCTCTCTCTTCTCTCTCTCTCTCTCTCTCTCTCTCTCTCTCTCCTCTCTCTCTCTCTCTCTCTCTCTCTCTCTCTCTCTCTCTCTCTCTCTCTCTCTCTCTCTCTCTCTCTCTCTCTCTCTCTCTCTCTCTCTCTCTCCTTCCCCCCCTTCTCTCTCCTCTCTCTCTCTCTCTCTCTCTTCTCTCTCTCTCTTCTCTCTCTCTCTCTCTCTCTCTCTCTCTCTCTCTCTCTCTCTCTCTCTCTCTCTCTCTCTCTCTCTCTCTCTCTCTCTGTGCTTACCTAGTATTCACGACAAGCAACCATATTCATGGTCTTTTATAAGGAACAAAGAGAACGATGGAAAAAAAAACCCACCGTGACTTTAATTTGAAGCTATTATGTATATCCAATTTTGTGATTCTACCGACAGATGAAAGAGGGGGTTACTATCACTTTTCATAATTTGATTATTTTAAATATATCTATTCCCTAATCAGGGCAAGGGCCAGATGAAAAAAATATACAATACTTACTCTGTGACCCTTGAGAAATAAAGATTATTCGTTCATTCATTCATTCATTCATTCATTCATTCATTCATTCATTCATTCATTCAATCATTCATTCATTCATTCATTCATTCTGTCTGTCTGTCTGTCTGTCTGTCTGTCTGTCTGTCTGTCTGTCTGTCTCTCTCTCTTCTCTCTCTCTCTCTCTCTCTCTCTCTCTCTCTCTCTCTCTCTCTCACTCCCTCCCTCCCTCCCTCAACTATCCTCCTGCCCTTCTGGAATTCCCACTTCAGCAGCTAAAAACAATGATGAATAAAAAATAAAACTTCACTCCACGTCTTGGAGAAGCAGCCAAGTGTTATTTGACTGACAGAAGGGCTGAAAGCTTGCGTTGATATACCATTGTTCCAAGCTTTCAGACACACATTGGGTTTTTTTAATCATTATTATTTAACCAGTCACGGAGTAGGATGCTTGAAAGTGCACTCTTTTGTAATGCTTCTTTGTCTTGCGTTAAGTTTTTTTTTTCCTTCTATCTTTTGAAGGATCTCAGGTAAAAGAGAAACAATAAGAAAAAATGTATACTACATCTAAGAGGGTTAAGTGAGTTTTGTTGTTTTGCTGTCATAGTGTAGAAGGGGGGTGGGGGGGTGTTTGTTTTTCATTTCAGAGGAGATGGGGAGAAAATTTTAAAAGAATTTTTAAGACTGATGTAAATGGGATGGATGGCATGAATTGTGTGATGTAAAATTAACAAGTTTTCTTTCGTGCCTACACAATAGCATCTCCTTTCATTCCACCCCCTTTCCCCCTTCCCCCCCCTCCCTCTTGCGTTTTCCTTGCTTCTTGAGGGATGCTAAGAAAGCTGTTTCATTTTAAATGGAATTCCAACGTTTGGAAATACTGTGCTAGAAATTGGCCCCCCTTCTCCTCTCTCTCTCTTCTCTCTCTCTCTCTCTCTCTCTCTCTCTCTCTCTCTCTCTCTCTCTCTCTCTCTCTCTCTCTCTCTCTCTCTCTCTCTCTCTCTCTCTCTCTCTCTCTCTCTCTCTCTCTCTCTCTCTCTCTCTCTCTCTCCCCTCTCTCTCTCTCTTCTCTCTCTCCCAATCTCTCTCTCTCCCAATCTCTCTCTTCCAATCTTCTCTATCATCATCGCTTTTTCTGCCTTATTAGTCCATTCTTCTGCCTTTTTCTTTTAAAGAAAGTCAAACAATTTTCTTGTTGTAGACACCTTATATAACATGATGCTGTACTGTTGCGTGTTTTTTTTATGGCGACCAGATAGCGAAATTGTTAACACTGGGATGGGCATAGGATGTTTATTCTGCAGTATTACGTGCCCATGTGGTATTGGGGATTTTGGGTGGGTTGTTTTTACATTGAAGTGTTAGTTGCCTTTTTTGTGTATGTATTACTTGGAATGATTTTATTAAAGCGGAAATTGTTGGTATCTTAGCAACAGCATGATTTTGTCTGCCTAAGGGAATGGAATAGTTTCGACTCTTTTGTTATATTCCTTTTTCATGCTGGTTTTTGAAACACACATAACACAACACAACACACACACACAAACACTACACACCACCACCACACCACACCACCACCACCACCACAGCACACCATATCACCACACACACACACACACCACCACCACCACCACCACCACACCTCCACCACCATACCACACACACACACACACACACACACACACACACACACCACACACACACACACACACACACACACACACCACCACCACACCACCACCACCACAACAACAACAACAACACATCATACATCACACATCCACACACATACACTACATACATACATACATACATACATACATACATACATACATACATACATACATACATACATACATACATACATACATAATACATAATACATACATAATACATAATACATACATACATACATACATACATCAACCAACACACACACACACACACAACACACAACACACACACACACACACAACAACATACATACATACATACATACATACATACATACATACATACATACATACATACATACATACATCACATACATACATACATACATACATACATACATACATACACGCACGCACGCACGCACGCACGCACGCACGCACGTGCGCGCGCGTCATCTTTGTCACTGGCCATAACTGCTCTGCTCTGGTATCCAAGATGGAGGAGAATTCTTAACATGCGCGAAAAATGGACTTTCTGTTTAAAGGGCAAGCATTTCTCGTCGTGGAAATCTATTTCTTTCTTTCTTTCTTTCTTTCTTTTTTCTTTCTTTCTGTCGTCTTCTATATTTCTTCCTTCCTTCCTTCTTTTCTTTTCTTTCTTGTTTACTTGTGCTTGCTTTCGATCCCCTCTCTTCTGTCTGTCTGTCTGTCTGTCTGTTGTCTGTCTGTCTGTCTGTCTGTCTGTCCTGTCTGTCTGCTCTGTCTGCCCCCCCTCTTCTTCCTCTCTCCTCTCTCTCTCTCTCTCCTCCTCTCTCTCCTCTCTCTCTCTCTTCTCTCTCTCTCCTCTCTCTCCTCTCTCCTCTCTCTCTCTCTCTCTTCCTTCTCTTCTCTTCTTC
>CM060322.1:19672746-19683279 GCA_030674155.1 Stramonita haemastoma | reverse complement strand
GGCATGGGATTTTGTTTGAAAATTTACGTCATGTACAAAAAAACAAATGTGACGCGAAAAGTTGACATGGAAACCTTATCAGTACAATTTTGTTATGTTATGTTATGTTATGTTATGTTATGTTATGTTATGTTATGTTATGTTATGTTATGTTATGTTATGTTATGTTATGTTATGTTATGTTATGTTATAGTCGAATTATAGTCCTTTCCAGATTTCTCTGATATCAGGACTGTGGTCAGACGCCAGAAAGTCGGAGGTCCCACGCTTTGGCGAGTTCTCCCACTTCAGCACCTCGGACCACCCTAAAAATGTCACAATTCTTAAAGCAACTTCATATGTATTACACTATTTTGTGTTTAAAAGTAACTTGAGGGAAGAACTAAAGGCAATGGCGGCGTGTTATGGGCCACTGTGTAAGGTGTGTAGGCATAAAATTACTGCTGTAGTGAGGGTGATTCTCGCCTGTGTAGGGAAGAGAGAGAGAGAGAGAGAGAGAGAGAGAGAGAGAGAGAGAGAGAGAGAGAGAGAGAGAGAGAGAGAGAGAGAGAGAGACAGACAGACAGACAGACAGACAGACAGACAGACAGACAGACAGACAGACAGAGACAGAGACAGACAGAAACACAGAGACAGACAGACAGAAACACAGAGACAGACAGACTGACAGAGACACAGAGACAGGGGACTGGGACAGACACACAGAGACAGAGGAATAGAGACAGACAGACAGAAAGATAAACAGACAGACAGACAGACAGAAAGATAAACAGACAGACAGACAGACAGATAGACAGACAGATAGACAGACTGACAGAGACACAGACACAGACACAGACAGACAGACAGACAGAAACGTGACGTTCACCAGCTGCAGCAATATCTCTGTAAAGCAGTGTGTGTGCGCCCAACATCCACGTGCTACCTTCAGAACAAAGCTGTCTGTCTTTTATTATATATAGCCAGGAGTGGACAATACCCCCCACCCCCCACCCCTCACCACTTTCATAGAAACCCTCAGGTACTACAGAGGTAACATGAGACTGACAACTTTACTCCCTCCATTATAATGTCCGGGTCCATGCATGCTTATATGTAAAATTGGTGTCTTAGTGCCCACGTCAGTGTATGATAGTTTTTTATTTATTTTTTATTATGGTTTTGTGCTTACGTGAGTGTATCAATTATGAGTGTGTGTGTGTGCGCGCGTGTGTGTGTGTGTGTGTAAAGGTTCTCTGTGTGTGTGTGTGCAGAAAGGTATCGTGTGTGTGTGTGTGTGTGTGTGTGTGTGTGTGTGTGTGGAGGGGGGGATGGGGGATGCGTTCGTGCGTGTCTGCGTGTGTGCGCGTAAGCACCAATACATCCAAACCTTCCGAAAAACACCTTCTTTGCAGCAGGCCTACGGTACAAATTTTTCGACTGACTAGTCATCCTCCCTTAATTAAAAAAAAAAGCGAGGAAAAAAAAAAAAAACTATCGCCCGGTAGGTTCTACGACACATGCACTTCATTTCTTTCTTGTAAGGTCACCATTATCTAATTTTTGACACTAAAATTTTTTTTTTTCTCCAAAAAAGTTTTTTTTTCTAGAAAATTAACAACTCTCTTGTTTCTGGGTGTACTTTTAAGTGTCTTAAATGTATTTTGTACATAAGAGCTCAAGTTTGTCATCTGAAAGACTGCCACTACACTAAGACTACCACAACTCTGTAGAATTGGATGAAGAAAAAAAAATGCCCCAGCTTGTGACAGAAATCCAACAGCGGACATCTCAACTTGGTAAATAGATAACATTACGTCTTAACCACAAAGAAGAAGAAGAAGAAGAAGAAGAAGAAGAAGAAGAAGAAGAAGAAGAAGAAGAAGAAGAAGAAGAAGAAGAAGAAAGAAGGAGGAGGAGAAGAAGAAAGAAGGAGGAGGAGAAGAAGAAAGAAGAAGGAGAAGAAGAAGAAGAAGAAGAAGGAGGAGGAGGAGGAGGAGGAGGAGGAGGAGGAGGAGGAGGAGGAGGAGGAGAAAACGAAGAAAGAAGAAGAATGCAAAGAAGAAGAATGCAAAAAGAAGAAGAAGAATGCAAGAAGAAGAAGAAGAAGAAGAAGAAGAAGAAGAAGAAGAAGAAGAAGAGAAGGAGGAGGAGGAGAAGAAGAAAGAAGAAGAATGCAAAGAAGAAGAATGCAAAAAGAAGAAGAAATGCGAAGAAGAAAGAAAGAAAGAAAGAAAGAAAGAAAGAAAGAACAAGAAAACACCCACTATCTCCTTCTTCCTTTCCTTGATAGGCGATGACTAAAGCCTGAGTGTTATTGCCACAGCGGTGGGGGGTGGAGGGCAGTGTCAATATAACACGTACATCCCTCCTGTGTACTTTAGAGCCCCCACTTCATTGACAGTGCTTTGAGGGAGCAGACAAAAAGTGATTACACCCTCTTGTACATCCCACTCAGGGAGGCCTAAGACGTGCATCGTCGCCGAGAGAAGCTGAAAGATACACTGAAGTGATCAGACCAGTGACGAGGGCGGTTGAGGCTTCTTGTCTGTAAAACATGTTGGCTTCTGTGGTTGTGTATGCTGTTGCTGGTGAGTAATATGGTTTTGTTGTTAGTTTGTAGTATGTAATTAGGCAGAGACAGAACTGAGAGATTCGGATTCGAATTTGGATTTAGATTATTTGTCTTTTTATTATCCTAAAAGGCCATTGACCTGGCCCTCGTGAAGGGTTCAATACATGATAACACACACACACACACACACACACACACACACACACACACACACACACACACACACACACACACACACAGAGAGAGAGAGAGAGAGAGAGAGAGAGAGAGAGAGAGAGAGAGAGAGAGAGAGAGAGAGAGAGAGAGAGAGAGAGATTTGTAAAACTTAATTTTCAGTTGGCCTAGCTAACAATTTGTTTTTAATTCAAGACTGCAAGAGGATAAAATCCGTTTTCTTCTTTTAGCAGGAAAAAAATTTGAATAAAAACGAAATGAGTAACACCCAAATAAAGGGTTAACATGTTTCTGGCCGATAGTTTTGGTGGGTTTTTTAAAGATAAGAATGGAAAAAAACAACATATCCATTAACTCAGAAATGTACATTCATGATCTTGCAAAGAAATGACGACAGTATTCCATCAATAGAACAAGAAATGGTCCACAAATAGTCGGTTACCAATTACCTCGCAAAGAATTCATTTTCACTGGGACTGCAAGAAGCTAAGGCAAACTTTACTTTCTTTTTTGTTTGTTTGTTTGTTTATTTATTTCATTTGTTTGTTTTGTTTATTTATCTATTTTATTTAGTTGTTTTTTTTTTTGTTTGTTCGCTCGTTTCAACAGCTCTGGTGGCTATGGCCGCTGGGGCAGGAGGGAAAACCACCACCACTACAGTTACTCCCCCTGTCATCTGCCCTTTTCCTCTGGAAAAGAGAGACGGTGCCTGTGTTCATCCAAAAGGTGAATAATAAATGGGTCCTTTTTGCTTCAGTTTGTCTCCTCATGTAATAACCCATATTCATACAGTATATAGTCAGCATCTAGCTGTAACGCGCAGAGCATCTATTCACGGGACGGGACGGGAGAACTTGTTGGTTAGAGTGATGCGCTCGTGATCTGCTGACCCGGGTTCAAATCTCGTTCAACAAGATTTTTCCTTTGGAGTTAACATCAGTGCTGACTCTACTACCCCTAAAAGTCCTTCGGATGAGACTATAAACCACTCGTGTGCTAACTCACGCAGAACATCTTGCGCACACGTTAAAGCCCGTTCCACTTTTCGGAAATGTAGGCCATTGTGTGCCGGTGGGACCGGATGACAACATTTACAAAACTGCATACATAAGGAGACTGGATAAAAAAACACATGAGTGCTTATTCCATTATCTTCGATATAAAAGAATGAAAAAAGAATGAAACCACCCTTCCATCTTGCCTCATAATTAAGACGGGACTCCATTCATGGTCTCTAAAACCTCTGTAATATCTCCAATATATATAACCCATTTCAGTGTTTAAGACTTGGGGCTTTCCAGCAAGGTGCTATGTCCATTTGGAGGAAACTATAAACCGAGACCCCGTATGCGAACGTGCGCAGAACATCTTGCGCACACATTAAAAATCCGTTCCGTCTTTTGGGAGAGCAAGCCATTGTGTGCCGGTAGGGGCGGATGACAAAAAAAAGAGCCCAGCATGCACACGAGTGTTGTGTTTAGACACCATCCCTGAGGAAATATCGGGGGTGGGGGAGTCGGGGGGGGGGGGGGGGGGGGAGTCCCCAGGGCGGTTCGGGGCTGTAGGCCTATATGGCAATGGTCTGACAGCTCCTGCGACGGAACTGGAGCCATTCGTATCGGCGATTGCCTTTCCAATGGACCATTCCAGGGCGTGGAGAAAGGGGGAGGGGGTCTGCTGCATGGGTAACAGCTTGCCCTCCATACTTTTTTTTACCCAGGCTTTGCACTCTTAGGGCGCAACTCCGTAGTCTTCGGAGACTGACGGATGCCTACACTGCTGTGCCCATCGTCTTTGCAGTATTACTTCCCAGAGATTTGGATAGACCATTTTGGAACTGGGATTCTCCGTCTGTATGGTACCTGCACAAATGACAATCTTGTATCTACATTTTTTTTTGGTTAGTTTCTCAGCTAGGGCTCCAAGGTTTGCCATTGGTGAGATTTTTTTGCGTAAACGACCATTTTTGTTCACCATGAAGGTAGCCGCATTCTGACTTGGGGAGTGGTGTCTGATCACTACACTACGTGCATGCATGCGGTGTTATTTATTTATTTATTTATTTTTTTTTTTTCTTTACTTTTTTTTTTTTTTTTTGGGGGGGGGGGGGGGGGGGGTCGTCAGTTCTTGCCGACACAAATGGCCCACTCTTCCAAAAGGCAGAACAGGTTTTAATGGGCTCCGTGTGCGAACGCACGCAGAACATCTTGCGCACACGTTAAACCCTGTTCCGCTTTTCGTAAGAGTAGGCCATTGTGTGCCTGTGGGAACAGATGACAAGATTTACAAAACTGCATGCAAATAAGGACTGGGTGTAAAAAAAGCACATGTGTGCTTATTCCATTATCCTTGATATAAAAGAATTTAAAAACAACAACTAATAACAAATAAAAGAATGTGTGCGCAAGATGTTCTGTGTTCGTTCACACGCAGGTTCTCGGTTTATAGACTCATCTACAGGATAGAAAACTGTGTACTGTCTGTCAGTCTGTCCTGGTGTTGTGTGAAGGAAGAAACAGACCTACAACAACTGCTAACCCCTCACTCAAAACACCAGCCTTGCTTAAAGATACTTTAACAGGGACTTCACACTGAATTAGCAAAAGAAAGAATAAAAACCAGCAACAAACTGAAATCGAAAACAAAACCCCCAACCAAATACTGATGCACACTGTCGACATTGCAGGCGAAAGGAAGTATATTAATTAATTTTCTTGTCGTTGGCATGAGGGTTGTGTTAGGTTTTCCTTTAAGTAATGATACATTTTTTATGATCGGTTTCATTGCTATTATCATTATTGCGTGCGTATGTGTGTACATTCAAATTTGCTAAAACCATTAATTGTTAATTGGTTGTTTGTGTTTTGTATACGTTGAATGCAAGCGCTTTGATTTGTTTTTGCAAGATATAGCGCTATATAAGTTCCATGTATTATCATTATCATCATCATCATCATCATTATTATCATTATTGGTACTATTATATTATTAGTAGTATTTGATTTGTTTTTGCAAGATACAGCCCTATATAAATTCCATGTATTATCATTATCATCATCATTATTATTATTGGTACTATTATTATCATTATTATCAGTAGTAGTAGTAGTAGTAGTAATAATGATCATTTTGACTGTTTCAGAGGTAGCAGAGGCCTTGACAGCAACCCGCCATAAGCGTCAGGTTGTGGTGACTATAGGTCAGTAGTTGTATCATATCACAAAGCATAGTAGACTTACCATTGATGTAGGCTACTTAAGGAATGAACACAGCCATTTTTATTCAAAAATGTTTCAAAGTGTGTGCAGTAAACAAAGAAGGTTTTTTTTCTTTTGTTTGTTCATCTTTCTGATTGAAAATGAGTGCGCGTGCGTGTGTGTGTACATTCGAATTTGCTAAACCTACACAATTGCTATTGATTGCTTGTGTGTTGTATAGGTCGAATGCAAGCGCTTCGATGTGTTTTTGCAAGATATAACGCTTTGTAAAGTCCATGTATTAATAACATTATCAAAAAATTGAGCTTTCGCGAGATTCACATACTATGTAATCATGTCACTGCTCACAATCATAAGCACAAAGCATGAACCCGTTTTCTTCCCAGTATAACAAGTTATAACGTCAAAAACAAACACACACAAAAGATCATCCTACATACTTTCATTTTCTCCAGAAAGGGCCTTTTATTATTACACACGTCAGAAAGTTGAATTCTGTAAAATGTATTTAATTTGTTCGTAACTTTATTGTGTTGACGATACTGGTAAATTGAAGATAATGACTGAGACAATGACATTGGTGTGTGTGTGTGTGTGTGTGTGTATGGGGGAGGGAGGCGGGGGAGAGTGGATGTGGGAATGGGTGCATACATGCGTGCTTGTTGTGTGCGATGTGCATGTTTCTGTGCATGAGCTCTACCATGGTACATGTTTGATTTGTTTATTTATTTATTTGTTCTTTTATTTCGAGGATAACTGCAGTAGTGTGCATGTACTTTTTTACATACAGTCCTCGTAACCATGCAGTTTTGCAAATGGTGTCATCAGTTCCCACTGGCACATAAGGGGCCTGTATGCGCGTATGTATAATTATGTATAGGCTACACAAATACGCTCTTTTGGAATCGTATATCTAGAACCTGCCCCCATAAGATTGTTTCTCTAGAATTTTAACAGTCTTGAGGTCATATATTTATTTTATTCATTCATTCATTTAGCTATATCGAGGATAATGGAATAAGCACTCGTGTGCTTTTTTACATCCAGTCCCCGTGTGTATGCAGTTTTGTAAATCTTGTATGTTTTGCGTGCGTTCGTACACGGGGCCACGGTTTATAGTCTCATCCAAAGACTTTTAGGGAGAGTGGAGTCAGCACTGATGTTAACTCCAAGGGGGGGGGGGGGGGGGGGGGGGGAATCCCCTCGAACGGAATCGAACCCGGGTCGTCAAATTGCGAGCGCAATGTTCTGACCACTCGGCTATCCCGTCCCCCTCCTGTCAACAGTCTGCTTACATGTGTGTGCAGATTCGAAGCAGTCCGATTGTCCCCGGTGTGTGGCAGGGGTGAGCGATGTGTTCCCTGTGTGGGAAGACTGCAGCAAGCTGCACTACTGCTTCAATGGGGAGAATGTCATCCTGGACTGCAGGAATTTCAACGCTACCTATTTCAACCCTGTCAGCAAGGCCTGCGAGGTCACGGCCAAGTTCGATAACATCTGTCTCTATAGAAGCTCCACCGTTCTTCTGGGATAAGGGAGAGCACACACTGTGGATGGATCTGATTGCTTTGGATTTTTTTTTTAAAGTTAGGTTTCGGTTTAGTCTGGGTTTTTTTTGTTGTTGTTATGTTGTTGTTTGAATAATATCACGTAATGTGAAAAGACGGGTTTTTTTTGTTTTTTTGGATAGCTTCAAACCGCGAGACTAACTTTGATTTTTTTTCTTCATTGTTTTGTTACTGATTTTAAATTTTAAAAATCTGAAAAACCATGGTTGGTAAGTTTTAGTTAATTTTTCGTCAGATATAGTGTGTCTCTACCAATTTAACCGTACTGTTTTACTTACTTAAGCGCACATTGAAATTGATAGCTAGTGACTGAATTTTGCGGTCTGTAAAGTCGAGTTGTTTTTTCTTCGACTCATTTAACTTAGCCCCAAATTTTTAAAATGGAAACTTTGCCCGAGCAACGAAATTCTTTCTCAATACCAGGGTTGGTTTTTTTTATTTTGTGGGTTTTATGTTCGTTCGTTTCTTTTCTTCTTTTTTTTACTGTTTCTCCGCTTAATCAAATCCTGAAATTTGTAAACTTAAAAGAAAACCCAACCAACAAAGAAACCAAAAACAAAAAAAACCCACAAAAAAACACGGCCACCCAGAAGTAGTAATAGTCTATCTAGATCGGTTGTGGGAGCAATGGTGCTCTGATGGATTCCCTCTTTGGTCTCTTTATTTTATTTTTTTATTTTTAAAGTTTTAAAAACATCTTTTTAATATTTTTATTTTTTAAAATTATTTTTTCTCTCTTTGGTCTCTGCTCCGACTAGATTTTGCATGTGTTTGTTCCAAAATTGCTTCACAGTCTCTTTCCTTTTGCCCTTTTGTCTACAAAATTTATGGAGTATTTATTCATCTCGGCTTATAGTTATGCCAAAGCAGCTTGTCAGGATTTCTGTAGAGAATGAAAAAAAAATTATGCGTTTGTTCATCTGATGGTCTGTGATGGATGACGTGATTCGGTTATTGACGAGGGTCTCTGGCTGTGTGTGTGTGTGTGTGTGTGTGTGTGTGTGTGTGTGTGTGTGTGTGTGTGTGTGTGTGTAAGTACGCGCACGCGCAAACACACACACACACGCATGTGTGGGTGCGTGCGAGCATATAAGTGACTCTGTGTGTGTGTGTGTGTGCATGTGTGTGTGTGTGTGTGTGTGAGAGAGAGAGAAGAGAGAGAGAGAGAGAGAGAGAGAGAGAGAGAGAGAGATTTCTGCAACAAGTAGAAAACTAAGCAGCACACACACACACACACACAGGGGGTGGGGGGGGGGAACAGCCTAGTGGTCAGAACATTGCACTCGCAATCCGACGACCCAGTTTCGGATCTCGGATCTCGTTAAAGGGGATTTTTCTCCTAGAGTTCAGTGCAGACTCCCCTCTCCCCAAAATGTCCTTCGGATGAGACTATAAACCAAGGCCCTGTGAGTAAATGCACGCAGAACATATCAAAGCCCGTTCCACTTTTTGAAAGAGTAGGCCATTGTGTGCTGGTGTGAATAGCTGACAAAATTTACAAAACCGTTTACACACGCGGACTGGATGTAAAATAAAAAGAATATGCATGCTTATTCCATTATCCTCAATAAAAAGAATGAATAAAAAAAATTCACACAACACACACACACACACACATTTTAAAGAGAAATGCCAGTTGCAAAGATGTGATTTCAACAATAAATTTGTTAACATTCACTACGTACACACAAATATTCAAATGCATACCTTACACATTCTTATACAAACCACAAAGAAACCAACACACGGTTTTGTTGTATTGGACCAAAATGACTTTTTAATACGTTACATGTCAACAAAAAAATCCCTACACACATATCCAATCAAGTACTAACACAACATCCCTGCACACAGCACACAAGCACATCTTGAACACACAGAACATCTTGCACGCTTGTTAAAACCCATTCCGCCGTTTAGAAGAGTAAGACATTGTGTGCTGGTGGGAAGGAATGACAAAATTTACAAAACTACATACAAATGGGTACTGGAGGTAAGTAAAAAAAAAAAAAAATAATAAAAAAATAATAATAAAATATAAAATAAAGTACAGGAGTGGTACTGTTTCTTCAATTTGATCTGATTAACAAATAAAGGAAAACTGAGCAAAGACCATACAAAAGAAAAAACAAAACTACCCACATTGTGAATTGATGTATATAATGCACACAAAAGCCAGAAATCTTAACTGATAACTAAACTTGTGTAAAGCAGCAATCATTTACGTGAATGGTATTTTCTGCTTTAAAGCATGCACAGCAAAAGCTGATTGCAGCACATTCAGCACTAGAACAAAAAAAATTGGGGGTGGGGGGGGGTGGGGGGGTGGCCTCAGTTGCATGCAGATCATGGAGCACCATCTTTTTTCTTTTTCTTTGTTTCTCCTACTACTATTTTTGTGCTGTGTTTTAATAAATGGGTGCTTCACATGCCTTTCTTCACAGGCCAGAAAATAAGGGGTGGGGGGGGGGGGGGGGGGGGGGTTACATGAGCAATAACATTTCACTTTTCCACTTTTATATCACATAACAGTTTTGATAACTAATTGTAGTAAATTACAACAACATTGTAGTAAGTTACAATGAGCATTGTAGTAAGTTACAATAACATTGTAGTAAATTACAACAACATTGTAGTAAGTTACAATAACACTGTAGTAAGTTACAATAAACATTGCAGTAAGTCACAATAACTTATTGTAGTAATTTCAGCAATTGGGTGAACCATTTCAAACAATTATCATACACACTAACAAATGCCTGAAGCTGTATAAAACATCTGAATCTTTTGTTTTGACTACCAAAAAAATTTTTAAGTCCAGTAAAAATCAGGTCCTGCTTTAAGAACTGTATAGAAAAGATCAAAACTAACCTCAAAGGGCCCTTTAGATTCTTAAGTTTTCAACACACACACACACACACACACACACACACACACACACACACACACACCACTAAATCAATAAGTATTAATTAATCTCAAGAACTTTGATGTGCTGCTGTAAATCTGCCATGGTCTT
>CM060322.1:19669890-19672646 GCA_030674155.1 Stramonita haemastoma | reverse complement strand
GGATCGGCTGTCAGTGACAGTACATTACCTCTGATGATGATGAAGATAATGATGATGATGTTTTCGGTAAAGAAGCTTATTTCAATCCACCTGACTTTTTTTCTTTCTTTTTTTTTCTTGCTTGCTTAGCTGTCTGTGTCTCTCTCTGTCTCTCTCTGTCTCTATGTCTTTTCTGTCTCTGATTCTGTCTCTGTCTATCTGTGTCTGTCTCTGTCTATCTATCTCTATCTCTGTCTGTCTCTGTCTGTCTGTCTGTCTGTCTGTCTGTCTGTCTGTCTGTCTCTCGTTCTCTCTCTTTCCTCTGTGTGTGTGTTTGTCTGTCTGTCTATCTGCCTGTCTGTCCTCTCTCTCTCTCTCTCTCTCTCTCTCTCTCTCTCTCTCTCTTCTCTCTCTTCTCTCTCTCTCTCTCTCTCTCTCTCTCTCTCTCTCTCTCTCTCTCTCTCTCTCTCTCTCCCTCCCTCTCTCTCTCTCTTTCGCTCTCTCTCATTTCATAGTGTGGTAGCAGAACTGACACTTTTATCGTTCAAAAATCTCATTTGACATTTAAGCTTATTGACCCAGACAGCTTAAGATGCTAACTTGGTCCAGGGGAAATTTCCTCACCTTTTCCAGCCTCCTGTCTGTCTGTTTGTCTCTCTCTCTCTCTCTCTCTCTCTCTCTCTCTCTCTCTCTCTCTCTCTCTCTCTCTCTCTCTCTCTCTCTCTCTCTCTCTCTCTCTCTCTCTCTCTCTCTCTCTCTCTCTCTCTCTCTCTCTGTCTGTCTGTCTGTCTCTCTGTCTGTCTCTCTCTCTGTCTCTCTCCCTCTCTGTCTCTCTCTGTGTGTCTGTCTCTCTGTGTGTCTCTCTCCCTCTCTGTCTCTCTCTCTGTGTCTAGCTGTCTCTGTCCCTGTGTCTGTCTGTCTGTCTGTCTGTCTGTCTGTCTGTCTGTCTGTCTGTCTGTCTGTCTGTCTGTCTCTCTCTCTCTCCTCTCTCTCTCTCTCTCTCTCTCTCTCTCTCTCTCTCTCTGCTCTCTCTCTCTCTCTCTCTCTCTCTCTCCATCTCCCTCGCTCTCTCTCTCTATCTCCCTCTCTCTCTCCCTCTGTCTGTCTCTGTCTCTGTCTCTCTCTCTGTGTCTCTGTTTCTCTGTCTCTGTCTCTGTCTGTCTCTGTCTCTCTCTCAATCTGTCTCTGTCTGTCTGTCTGTCTGTCTGTCTGTCTGTCTGTCTCTGTCTCTGTCTGTCTGTCTGTCTGTCTGTCTGTCTGTCTGTCTGTCTGTCTGTCTGTCTGTCTGTCTGTCTGTCTGTCTCTCTCTCTCTCTCTCTCTCTCTCTCTCTCTCTCTCTCTCTCTCTCTCTCTTCTCTCTCTCTCTCTCCAGTGATAAAAGATCTCTTTCTCTCTGGGGATGGGATAGTCTGATGGTTGGAGCGTTGCACATTGCGCTAGTAATCTGCTGACCTGTGTTCAAATTCCATTTCAAGAGGATTTTTCCTCTGGAGTTCACATCAGTGCCTCTCCACTCCCCCCCGAAAAATGTCCTTCGGATGAGACTATGAACCGAGGCCCCGTGTGCGAACGCACGCAGAACATCTCGCGCACACGTTAAAACCTGTCCCGCTTTTCGAAAGAGTAGGCCATTGTTTGTCAGTGGGAACAGACGACAGTATTTATAAAGTCACCTACACATGGGGATTGGATGTAGAAAAAGAAAAAAAAAAAAGAAAAAAAAGGCACACGAGTGCTAATTCCGTCATCCTCGAACGAAAATGTTTGTATCTCTGTCTCTGTCTGTCAGTCTCTGTCTGTCTCTGTCTCTGTCTTTGTCTGTCTGTCTCTGTCTCTCTCTGTGTCTCTTTGTCTCTTTGTCTCTCTCTGTCTCTGTCTGTCTGTCTGTCTGTCTGTCTGTCTGTCTGTCTGTCTGTCTGTCTGTCTGTCTGTCTCTCTCTTCTCTCTCTCTCTCTCTCTCTCTTGGGGTGGTGGAGTATGTTGGTGGTAGGTAAGGAGGTAGGTAGGTAGGTAGGTAGGTAGGTAGGTAGGTAGGTAGGTAGGTAGGTAGGTAGGTAGGTAGGTGAGTAGGTAGGTAGGTAGACACATCTATCTGGTAGGCAGACAAGCAGATAGGCAGAGAAGTATGAATAATAAGGAGGGAAATGACAGGTAGGTAGCACACTGTATTTCTATGACCATCGTCTCTCATCTTGTTAGTCGTACACTCCGGAAAAGTAAGCTATAATTTTACATCTTAAAACGACAGCAGTTATTTGTAAGACTTTCTCGGGTAGTCTTTTTGCAAGCTGATCCTTTTTTTTTTCTTCTTTTCTGTCTCCTTCTCTGGACTTGATTGAAATGAAAAAATCATTTCCTTCAGGTGCAATTGACAAAACAGATCGTGTTGTGGTGTTTTTTTTTGGACATCATCTTTATCCATCTCTTGTCTTCCTGTCTCAGTATTATCTTGGTCTTGTTCAACTGTGAACATGCTGGTATGATCAATGGCTTCCTTCGGATGAGACAGACTACAAACCGAGGTCCCGTGTGCGACCGTGCGCCGAACATCTTGCGCACACGTTAAAACCTGTTCTGCTTTTCGGAGGAGTAGGCCATTTTGTGTTGGTGGGAACGGATGAAACATTTACAATACTGTAAACAGACGGGGACTGGATGTAAACAAAAAGCACACACGTGCCTTCATTGTCCTAGAAATTAAAAAAAATAATGGGGAGATTTTCGATTCTCTAAGATGGCAACTGTGTGCTGTGTGCCGCAGTGTACTTTTAAACTAG
>CM060322.1:19659890-19667390 GCA_030674155.1 Stramonita haemastoma | reverse complement strand
CTAGTGATAAAAATCGTTTAATACAAACATGCACCCGAAGACGAAATGTGGCTACAGTTAATGGTGGGCAAATAAAACACTAAAAAATCAAACCAACCAAAAAAACAACCAAACAAAAAACAACGGTCGCATTCGCAAAGTCTCAGGATTAGTAAACTTCAGAGTTCTAGCTAAGGAAAAAAACAAGCAACGTCTTCCTAGAAAACTGATTCAAAATTCAGATAGACATTGAGACAGGCATATTGTTCCGGTAGTTTACTTGATTGTCGATGTAATAGCAATTAGTGTCACAGTATTCGAGTCCTTTTAAAAAAATTTTTTTTACAACAAACCTGCTTGAATTTTTCTAAATAATATCTATCCAGTCCCTCCCCAGTCATACGTGTATGGGGCGTTAATTTAAGTCCCAATCTTCTAAACTGGGGACGGGATAGCTCAGTGGTCAGAGCACTCGCTTACCCCAGCCAATGTCAAGCAGCATCGAGCGTGGTTACCAACTGGATGGGTGACCGTTTGCGCGCCTTGGATTCAGTATAGTCCCCCAGTTCACCCAGCTGTAAATGAGTACCTGCCCTCTTTAGGGTCAGGGAAGGTAAAGCGGTGAGGGAGAGGAGATGGGCGCCGCTCTCAATATCCTGGCCCTTAGAGAAGCTAAGGTCTCTGATGTCTCGCTCCCCTACGACCACATAGGTTTAGGGGACACCTTTACCAACAAAACAACCTTTCCCCGAAGTCGGAATTTGGTTGCCTTAATGTCTGGGGGAAAACGGTCACATATGCAAAAATCTCACCACTGGTGAACACCGGAGCTCTAGCCGCTAAACGGAACCCCCCCCCCCCCCCCCAACCACCGCGCCAAAATAATAGCAAACAAACAAACTAACAACAACAAAAAGCAAAACGACAAAAGCAGAACCAAAACAATCAACAATCTCCACTACTTGTGTTTACATTATGAAAAATAGTTCTGTACACGTTATAGGCACATATTGTTTATTATTGCAATTGGATCGATATAGATTGAGTGAAATTACCACCATGCATTGCTTTAGCATACACTTTCCATGGTCAGTGGTTGGCTGGTTGGTTGGTTTATCTCAGATATGTCACTTGATTTTCGACTGTAAATGGATCCCGATGAAATGATAACCGACTTCTTCTACTGTACGGGTGGTTAGAAATTGAAAGCAAACAAAAATACATACACACGTGTATGCATACATGCATGCATGAATACATGCACGTATACATCCATCCATCCATCCATCCATCCATCCATACATACATCCACACATACATAGAAGAAAAAAAAGGACACGAAGAAAATGATTATAAGTGAAAAATAAGTAAACAGAATGAAACAAAGATTAAGATAGAGGGCGGTGAATTTTTCAAAAGAATTTGGGGGGAGGGGGGGGGAATTAACTTCTAGGTTGAGCACAAAAAAACCAACCCCAACTTGTACCTTCAAAAACAAATATAGAAAGTTTTAAACAATGAAACAATCTCCCCAAAAAGTTTTTTAAAAATCACCGACAACAAATAACAACAAATGTTTGAAACCGGCATCACATATTCAACAACTTTGGAGGTAACAATATCAAATCTGAATACAACCTCTGAAATAAATAGTGAGAATTATTTCAAGACAGTTTGTGGCGTGCATAGAACCAGGTGGCTTGTTTTCTGGTTTTTGCTTCCTTCTTTCTTTTTTTTGGGGGGGAGCTGGGTGGGTGGGGGGGATGGGGGTTGTTTTGAGGGAGTTTGGGGAGTTTTTTTTAAAGTCTTTTTTGTGGTGGTTCTGTTTTTGTTTTCACCGATGCCGAATTTTCCCACAGCACAAACACCAGCGGCGAAGCAGAGCAACGGCCTGTTGCCTCCATTCCTTGTCCAATCTCATGGCCACCAATGGACTCACCAGGGCGTGTACGTAACTAATAGGCAGAGTCAGTCCTTCCAGCAGCAGCGCAGTTTCGTACACCGGATGGTCCAGAGAGAGGACGAGCAGCGCCACCATGAGGGGCATGTAGCAGACAAGGAAGATAACTAGGGACAGCGCTCCTCTCTTCACAGCCGTCACGGTGGCCAGTTCTAGGCGGCGCTGCGTTGCTGAGGATGTGGAGAGAGACCTGGAACAGAAGGAGTGAAAGAGAGATGTTATTTATTTATTTTATATATTCTTTTATACAGCCCCGAGCAGCCCTGGGGACTCCAACGCCCGATTTTTCCTCAGGGATGGTGTCTAAACATGACACCTGTGTGCATGCTCGTTTTTTTTATATATAATTTTATCATCCGCCCCTACCGGCACACGATAGCCTGCTCTTACGAAAGACGGAACAGGGTTTTAACGTGTGCGCAAGATGTTCTGCATCCGTTCGCACACGGGGCCTCAGTTTATAGTCTCATCCAAATGACTGTTTATGGCAACGTTCTGGTGGCTCCTGTGACGGTACTGGAACCATTTGTATTGGTCATTGCCTTTCCAATGGATCATTCCAGTGACGTGGAGAGGGGGAGGGGTGGTCTGCTGCATGGGTAACAGCTTGCCCTCCATACTTACTTACCCAGGCTTTGCGCTCTAAAGACTAGAGCGCAACTCCTTAGTCTTCCGAGACTGACGGGTGCCTCCTACATTATTCTTTTATATCGAGGATTACGGAATAAGCACTCATTTGCTTTTTTACACCCAGTCCCCTTGCGTATGCAGTTTTGTAAATTTCATCTGTTCCCACCGACACACAATGGCCTACTCTTACGAAAAGTGGAACAGGATTTAACGTGTGTGCAAGATGTTCTGCGTGCGTTCGCACACGGGGCCTCGGCTTATCGTAAGGATATCATTGGGCATTTGGGGTAGGGGTGGTAGGTTTTACATTTAATTTTTTAATTTTTATTTTTACCACGTTATGTCACAGCAAATTTCTCTGTGTGAAATCCAGGCTGCTCTCCCGGGGAGAGCGCATAGCCACAAGTGCAGCACCACCCATTATTGTTTTTCATTTTTAGTCTGCAACCGTATTTGTTTCCCTATCACAGTGACTTTTTTCTACAGAATTTTGCCAAGAACAACACTCTTAATGCCCTTGGGTTCTTTTATGTGCACTAAATAATGATGTGTATCACGCGGGACCTCGGTTTGTCATCTCATCCAAAAGACTAGCACCCAGACCACAACTCATGACCTAACGGATGGGGAAAAGATTTGGGCCCAAACGGGATTCAAACCACAAAATACTCCGACCCGGATTTTTTGCTTTCTAGGCCGGCACGTTACCTCCTAGACCACCGACCCACTATTGCTACTACTACAATCATTACCACAGCTTTTACGACTGTAACGGCTTCTGCAGCTACTAGAGGTAACATGCCTGTCCAGAAAGCGCGATGTCTGTGGTTCCAGTCTCTCGGTAAGCAGGGCTTTTCCTTCATTTTCACAACCCTGATAGATGACATAGGTGCTAATCTCTTGGGCGACCTGTTACATCAAAGTCCTGAATGCAGCACCCCATTGAAAGTAAGTACAAAGTAAACCTAGACTCAAGAGTGATCTCCAGTAAAACTCCTGTAGAAAAAGTCATACACAGAGTCACACAGCAAGACACACAGAAAGGGAAAGAGAGAAAAAAATGGAGGGTAGATAGGAAGTCACACAATCAGGTGCAAGGATAAGAAAAAGAGAAAATGAAGGTAAAAAAAAAATGCTTGTTCTATTCCTGACGTCTTTGTTTAGGTTATCGTTGTGAATTTTCTTTAGTGATGTGAGAGAATGATCCTCATACCAGATGAACTTGACCACTTTATGTTGAAGTTATCTTCTGAATGGCTTGTTCAGAAAAAAAGCAGAAAAATAGGCATTGTTATTATTGTATATTTGTGCTTGAATGCGAGAGAGATACAGCCGTCCCTATGAGCAATTGTGTATATAGAGTACAATGAAGTGCCTATGTTGTTCAGCCTTTTGAATATGGTACACTTCTCTGGATCGAAAATGTTAAAAACAACCATTGAAAACCTTTTTCATACAAATTATAATATCTTGGTTTTACAGTTCAACATTTTAAGGTGTGGGTCGTCCTGATATTGTTTTAGCCAGAAATATATCACTGACATAATAACAATGGACGATAAATAACAGCATCAGCATTCTTGGGGGGGGGGGGGGGTGGTGCTGTTGACTCTTTCAATATAAATAGCATCCCCACGTCCGGAAAAATTATGTACCACAAATATCCCATTTTCTATCCCTCTCTTTGTGGTTTTTTTCCTTATCTTTCTATCATCTCTCTGAACTGTTTTCTGCCTGCCTTTTTCAAGCATATCTTTCAAATAATACTCTGTTTTTTTTTCATTACGTGACATTTTACAGTATTGTTTTGTACTGAATACCTTTTCTGATGTATCTTTTGCCTAATTTTAATGGAATTTTTTGTTCTTATGTATTGTTTTTGTACATTGGTGTGTTTGTTATACTTTTTTAATGCTTTTTTTTGTAACCTGGCAATAAATGAAAAATAAGCGATATTGCAGGTGTCCTCAACATGGTTCGGTTTTATTGGTCTTACAGAGTGAAATAATTGAGTTATTTTGTCATTAGAAGGGTTTGTTTTGTTTTGTTTTGTTTTTGCTTGGTTTTCCTTTTTTTTTTAGATTGACGATATTGGCTGCTTGAAGGGCTTATATACTGTTAATGTTGAACATGAAGTGAATGTTATCGGAGATGCTAGAACTGGATAAGGGGACAACCCAATACGGCCGTAGTGGTCATGAGAGCTGTAAACAACCTGACAACATGAAATAATGAACAATGTCAGCTCCTTAACCAGAATACAGAAATACATTCTTATTGTTCCAGAGTACCGGCTGAACTCTCTACCACTTCCTCAGATCAGCATGTCAAATGGTTCTACCATTTCTTCATCAAAAGCCGTCTGCAATATCAGCGTCTTACTCCATGTTTGATGTTTGCTTGTACTGTGACTGTAGCAGGCTTAGCCTTTGTCCATGTTTTCGTCTTCGTCTGCTTTTGTACTTCTGTGCTAGTGGATTTTGTAATCAATAGAATGACTCGTTATTACCGCCATTATTATTGCTATGATCATCATCATAATCATAATCATCATGATCATGATCATGATCATCATCATGATCATGATCATGATCATCATCATCATCATCTTCTTCTTCTTCTTCTTCTTCTTTTCTTCTTCTTCTTCTTCTTCTTCTTCTTCTTCTTCTTCTTCTTCTTCTTCTTCTTCTTCTTCTTCTTCATCATCATCATCGTCGTCGTCATCATCGTCATCATCATCGTTATTGTTATTATTAATAATAAAATAAATTGTGTTCGTCTTTTTCTTGTGAGTGTTTTATTTGCGATAATAGTAGTTAGTAGTAGTAGTAGTAGTAGTAGTAGTAGTAGTAGTAGTAGTAGTAGTAGTAGTAGTAGTAGTAGTAGTAGTAGTAGTAGTGGTCGGGTAGTAGTAGTAGTAGTAGTAGTAGTAGTAGTAGTAGTAGTTAGTAGTAGTAGTAGTAGTAGTAGTAGTAGTAGTGTTACTTCAACTACTAATGCTACTTCTTCTACTATATCTACTATTTCTACCACCACCATCATTACCACAGCTTTTACTACTATAACGGCCACTGTTGCCACTACTACTAATACTTCTACTACTAACTGCTACTAACTGTGACTACTATATTCCAATTTTTACTACTGTGTCTACTTCAAAGTGATGTTCGCAATGCACTTTTTTTTTTTAATCGTAATGGAAATATGCAAATTCGATTATTCTTAATGCCAGGATAAACTTTCTTTTGTGTGCCTTCCTTTTTGTTTTGTTTTCCCTGTTCATTTCTTTTGTTTGTTTGTTTTTGTTCTTGTTGAATTCATTTCGTATGTTTTGTTTAGTTGGCTGGCTGGTTGGTTGGTTGGTTGGTTGGCTGGTTGGCTGGTTGGCTGATTGCTTTGTTGGTTGGTAGATTAGTTGATTGGTTGCCTAGTTGCCTGGTTGGTTGGTTGGTTTGTTGGTTGGTTGGTTGGTAGATTGGTTGGTCGGTTAGTTGGTTAATTGGTTGGTTGGTTGGCTGGTTGGTTGATTGGTTGGCTGGCTAGGTGGTTTGTTGTGTGGTTGGTCGGTAAATCGGTCGGTTGGTTGGCTGGCGAGTTGCTGGCTTGCTTGTTTGCTTGGCTTCCTTGGTCGTGAGAGGACTAGCCGAGAATAGCTCGCTGTCCGCTACAGTTGACAAAGGGATGCAAAACCTGCTGACTGACAAAGGATGGCGCTTAACAGTTGAATGGGGAAGGAAATTCACCCCCAGCTATCATTCCGATCAATAGGAAACACAGGCGAGGCTTCAGTCTGCGCACTGAGCACCAAGCTGCGAGGGTAATGGTGGTGGTGTGGTTCTTTTGATTTAGCAGGGTTTGTGTGTGTATGTGTGTGTGTGTGGGGGGGGGTATGTGTGTGTATGTGGGTGTGGGTGTGTGTTGGAGGGGTGTGTGTGTGTGGGTGTAGGTGTAAGTGTGTGTGTATGTGGGTGTGGGTGTAAGTGTGTGTATGTGTGTTTGTGTGGGGGGGGGGGGGGAGGGGGTGCATGTGTGTGTGTGGAGGTGTGTGTGTGCGTGTGTGTGTGTGTGTGTGTGTGTGTGTGTCTGTCTGTCTGTCTGTCTGTGTTTGTACCTGCATGTCCAAGATACAGTAAAACTCCCCTGAGATAACATCAGTACCGACTCCACTACCCCTGCAAGTCCTTCAGATGGGACTATAAACCGATTTCCTGTGTGTGGACACACGCAGAACATCTTGCCCACACCTTAAAACTCGTTCGGACTTTAAGAAGAGTAAGCATTTTGTGTCGATAGGAACGGATGACAATTTTTTTTTTAAAAAGGCATGCATGCTGGTATCGTGTTTAGACACTATCCCTGAAGTTGGAATGCACCTACCTTAATAGTGGGTTAAAAAAAAAAACGGTTGCATACGCAAAATCTCATCATTGGTAGTTTTCGCTATACCAAGGCAACACACACACACACACACACACACACACACACACACACACACACACACACACACACACACACACACACACACACACACACACACACACACACACACACACACACACACACACACACACCACACACACACACACACACACATATTTTGTGTAGCAGAATCGAGACTCAACAACTTAATTTCTGATTCAGATATGTATATCCCAGGTTATGACACTGTGCGACTTGATCCTGTGACTGTCAGATCTACTGGTTTGCTTTTATACTGTGCCACCTCTCTATCCTGGAAAAGACTAACACATCTTGAACAGTTTCATGTAGAATCTATATGGATAGAAATCACATTTAGACGCTGTAAATCGATTATACTTGGCTTCATCTACAGGAACCCTGCTGAAACAATTGACTGGTATGATAAATTCAACTCAATGATGGATGCCGCAATTCTAGAGTCCAAAGAAATCTTTCTTATGGGAGATTTC
>CM060322.1:19647390-19649890 GCA_030674155.1 Stramonita haemastoma | reverse complement strand
CTTGTTCTAGATAGCTGCAACCGATAATCCTTGTTCTAGACAGGTGCAACAGATAATCCTTGTTCTAGACAGCTGCAACAGATAATTATTTTTGTTCTAGACAGCTGCAACAGATAATTATTCTTGTTCTAGACAGCTGTAACAGATAATTATTCTTGTTCTAGACTGCTGCGACAGTTAACTATTCTTGTTCTAGACAGCTGCAAAAGATAATTATTTTTGTTCTAGACAGCTGCAAAAGATAATTATTTTTGTTCTAGACAGCTGCAAAAGATAATTATTCTTGTTCTAGACAGCTGCAAAAGATAACTATTCTTGTTCTAGACTGCTGCAACAGTTAACTATTCTTGTTCTAGATAGCTGCAGAAGATAATTATTCTTGTTCTAGACAGGTGCAAAAGATAATTATTCTTGTTCCGGGCAGCTGCAATAGATAATCTTGTTCTAGACGGCTGCAACAGAGAATTCTTAATCTAAGCAACTGCAACAGATAATTCTTGTTCTTGGATCACTTGTATTTACTGGTTAATATAACTTTATGCTTCAACAGGTTATTTCTTCTGATGAATAGAATACTGTTTGTACTCGTAATCACAAAATGGGGTGTGTTTTTTCTTCAAGTTTTCTAGATATAAATGAAAAGAGACATTATACAGTTTGCTAGTTCTTTATGGCCTAACAAACAAACAAAATGTTACACTTCAGATTTGGTGTTGGGTTTACCACCCGATTATAAATTAGTTTATTAAAAAAACACACCCAAAAACCTAAAAATTAAAACGTGTTCTTTTTTACAACCAAACTAGAATCGAAAGTTAACATTAAAAAAAATACATACCCATCACTTTTGTCGCAATCACAGAAACACCGCAATTAGTATCAAATCTCTCACACACACACACAAACACACACACACACATATATATATACAGCAGCAGTTACATCCTTGTCAGCCAAGTCAGTCAGATAGGCAGTGACTATGTATACATATATCGCGATGTCTTCCACCGATCCTCAGTAAATAACACAGAGAAGAAGAAACAAAGACAGTAGTCTGATCATCACTATCGCAGGCTGTGGTGGCTGTCTGTGTCCACGGCGAAGCAATCAGACGGTTTATGAAGCGCCATGAGAGGAGAGAGAGGGGGGGGGGGCATGGGGGAGGAGAGGGGGGGAAGGATGGGGGAGGGGGAAGTGGAGGAGGGCTGTGTTGAGGGTTGTCTGGCGGCTGGCACCGCTTCCACCTGTTCCGCCGTGTCCACTCCTCCCTCCTCTCACATTGATCTCCTCCGCTACGCTAGCTGACGGTGTCTTGAAGTGTAAGGCCTATCCCTGAGAGCTTTGCCCCCCCCCCCCCCCCCCCGGGTAATTTTGTGTGTGTGTGGGGGGGGGGGGTGAGTGAGTGAGTGAGTGAGTGAGTGAGTGAGTGTGTGTGTGTGTGTGTGTGTGTGTGTATGTGTGTGTGTGTGTGTGTGTGTGTGTGTGTGTGTCTGTGTGTGTCTGTGTGTGTCTGTGTGTGTCTGTGTGTGTCTGTGTGTCTGTGTGTCTGTGTGTCTGTATGTGTGTATTATTCATTTATTTGATTTTATTCTTCTGTGTGTGTGTGTGTGTGTGTGTGTGTGTGTGTGTGTGTGTGTGTGTGTGTGTGTGTGTGTGTGTGTGTGTTAGTGTGTTAGCGCTTGCGCTTGTAGGGACTATCTGTGTAGAAAAAAAAGAACAGAATAGAGCTGAAACTCTTCATTGCCAAGGAAGTCTGAAAGTCTATGGACACAAGTAAACAGGTGATTAAAGAATACAGTCACTGAAGACAAAAGCAGTCAAAAACATGCATTGCCAATGTGTGTGTGTTTATTTATTTATTTATTTATTTGTTTATTTATTTATTTATTCTTTTATATCGAGGTCTGGACGTCTATGGGCACAAGTAAATAAGTTTATTAAAGAATAAAGTCACTGAAAATATCTATGCCACTGTGTCACTGTGTCACTCTGTGTGTGTGGGGGGGGGGGGGAAAGGGGGGCGTACGTTTTTAAAAGACAGCAAACAAAAGGACATGATCCATTAACATACCAACATTTGACATTTGTAGACGTTACGGGAATGGCATTCCACTTTTCACGGTTTAAAAAAAATCCCAACAAAAAATGTTCACTTATCTGTTCTATAGATATTTTGCACTTTGAATACTCAGAGAAGTCTGATTATTTCTCGTTGCAATAAGTTTTACGACACACGCCTTAATCCTGTAGGTCCATTAAGTCGTACCAGCGTTGTGAATCAGGGTGGGGGGGGGATGACGATCTTCCAGGTCATTTTAAAGCACAAACCTGCCAGTGCCTTAATTCCCTTCGGGCATATGCACATGCAGAAGATCAAATATACACGTTAACGATCCCATGATTCGTGTCAGCGTTCGGTCGGTTACGGTAACACGAACAGAACGCGACATGCACCCTGTACAGAACTATGACCGTATCATGCATACATCGTCTAGCATTT
>CM060322.1:19637842-19639790 GCA_030674155.1 Stramonita haemastoma | reverse complement strand
AGGGCAAGGGCCAGATGAAAAAAAATATACAATACTTACTCTGTGACCCTTGAGAAATAAAGATTATTCGTTCATTCATTCATTCATTCATTCATTCATTCATTCATTCATTCATTCATTCAATCAATTCATTCATTCATTCATTCATTCTGTCTGTCTGTCTGTCTGTCTGTCTGTCTGTCTGTCTGTCTGTCTGTCTCTCTCTCTCTCTCTCTCTCTCTCTCTCTCTCTCTCTCTCTCTCTCTCTCTCTCACTCCCTCCCTCCCTCCCTCAACTATCCTCCTGCCCTTCTGGAATTCCCACTTCAGCAGCTAAAAACAATGATGAATAAAAAATAAAACTTCACTCCACGTCTTGGAGAAGCAGCCAAGTGTTATTTGACTGACAGAAGGGCTGAAAGCTTGCGTTGATATACCATTGTTCCAAGCTTTCAGACACACATTGGGTTTTTTTAATCATTATTATTTAACCAGTCACGGAGTAGGATGCTTGAAAGTGCACTCTTTTGTAATGCTTCTTTGTCTTGCGTTAAGTTTTTTTTTCCTTCTATCTTTTGAAGGATCTCAGGTAAAAGAGAAACAATAAGAAAAAATGTATACTACATCTAAGAGGGTTAAGTGAGTTTTGTTGTTTTGCTGTCATAGTGTAGAAGGGGGGTGGGGGGGGTGTTTGTTTTTTCATTTCAGAGGAGATGGGGAGAAAATTTTAAAAGAATTTTTTAAGACTGATGTAAATGGGATGGATGGCATGAATTGTGTGATGTAAAATTAACAAGTTTTCTTTCGTGCCTACACAATAGCATCTCCTTTCATTCCACCCCCTTTCCCCCTTCCTCCCCCTCCCCTCTTGCGTTTTCCTTGCTTCTTGAGGGGATGCTAAGAAAGCTGTTTCATTTTAAATGGAATTCCAACGTTTGGGAAATACTGTGCTAGAAATTGGGCCCTCCCTCTCTCTTCTCTCTTCTCTCTCTCTCTCTCTCTCTCTCCCTCTCTCTCTCTCTCTTCTCTCTTCTCTCTCTCTCTCTCTCTCTCTCTCTCTCTCTCTCCTCTCCTCTCTCTCTCTCCCCTCTCTCTCTCTTTCTCTCTCTCCATCTCTCTCTCTCTCTCTCTCTCTCCCTTTCCACCATCTCTCTTCTCTCCTTTTTTCTCCCAATCTTTCTCTCTTTTTCACCAATCTCTTCATCTCGGCATATCTTTTCTCTAACTCCCATCACTCGTTTTTGGGCCTTATTAGTCATTCTTCTGCCTTTTTCTTTTAAAGAATTTCAAACAATTTTTTGTTGTAGTACACCTTATTAACATGAATGCCTGTACTGTTGCGTGTTTTTTTTATGGCGACCAGATAGCGAAATTGTTAACACTGGGATGGGCATAGGATGTTTATTCTGCAGTATTTACGTGCCCATGTGGTATTGGGGATTTTGGGGGGTTGTTTTTACATTGAAGTGTTAGTTGCCTTTTTTGTGTATGTATTCTTGAATGATGATTAAAGCGGAAATTGTTGGTATCTTTAGCAACAGCATGATTTTGTCTGCCTAAGGGAATGGAATAGTTTCGACTCTTTTGTTATATTCCTTTTTCATGCTGGTTTTTGAAACACATAACACAACACAACACACACACACATACACACACACCACCACCACCATCACCACCACCACCACCACAGCACACCATATCACACACACACACACACCACCCCCACCACCACCGCCACCACCACCTCCACCACCATACCACACACACACACACACACACACACACACACACACACACACACACACACACACACACACACACACCACCACCACCACCACCACCCCACAACAACAACAACAACAACATGCATACATACACACATACACACATATACACATACATACATACATACATACATACATACATACATACATACATACATACATACATACATACATACATACATACAT